>VMBQ01001296.1:115806-136474 GCA_007657795.1 Dreissena rostriformis | reverse complement strand
ATATAAAGTTCAAGTCTTTTCTTTTTAATAGTCAATGAAGTTGATGATAGAACGTTGATGATAGAAATGTCAACTGACAGAAAATGATGACGCAGTGCTAAAACAAAATGTTACACAAGAAAATTGAAAAAATGGCCAAAAACTTTACTGATTTAAGTTAAATATTTGTACTCCTCATGATAAGCAATATGCCCCTGTGACGCAATCGGTAAGGCGTCAGACTCTGGATCCATTGCTCACTATTATATTGTTGGTTCGAATCCCAGTAGGTCCGTGTTTAAGTAAATTCCATCAATGATCCTTTTTATATGTGTTTATGATTGAAAACGAGTTTGATTTAATGCATTTAAATATTTCTTTAAAGAGCCCTATTGTGCTTTCAAGCTCTAAATGGAAAAACAAATCGTCCACGAATTTTTTCACGGTGAACTTGTTTGAACTACAACAGCAAGTTTGCGGAAGCTGATTTGATGTTAACTTAAGAAATAATATTTTGTATTGGTTCTTGTACATGTGAGCGGAGTTTTAGCGCATTGCGAAGGCTTAAAACGTGGACACGTTCTACTATGAAAGAGGAATGGCTTAATGGCATCGCTGTAATGTTTGTGCATAAACACATTCCAGTTGATCGAAAAAAAAATCTTCAAATGTGGGATTCCACTGGAGACAGGAGAGTTGAATTAGCGTTCAATAAGATTGATATTTAAAAGTTAAAGAATAATAAAACATGTTCATGAAACATTATTCGCTAAAATGTTTGATAGATCTGTTTTTTTCATATTATAAGGTAGATCTATTTTATTTTAGTATTTCAATAATAAATATGTAAAGAACATTCTATTATATTATGGCTTGTATGAGAGAGCTGCGTCTCAATTTTTTCTTTCTTCTATCTGACTTCAAATGAAGTATATGACTAACATACAACATCGAGAATGACTCGCCCTGCATCCAATGTGTGTTTGAATGAAGCAAACCAATCTGTGACATGTTGCTATTAATAGAATCAGTGTTGACTTGTGTCATGGTCATGTGACCATCATGTGACCCCTGCATGAGTTCTAACTGCCACAGGTGTGTGTGTGTGCACAACACAGAGTACAGCTGTGCACCATCAATCGGGTTTCATTAAGACAGTTGATGACCCTCTGGACCCCCCTAGAAGGACCTAAGATACTGCCTCGGCTTAAATTTGGGTCTGGCTACGGCACTGACTAAATAATACAAAACATTTCCTGCTGATTTATTTTTCGTCCATTTGTATACATACTTGTTTGTTACTAGGTTGAAAATTATTTCTGTTTCAATGTTTTGGTAAGAGTTTCTTTGTAAACAAATTAACATAAAACCACATTGTTTATGGCTTTATTTTTCACAGCTATTTAAAACTAATCGGGATTATGGCAATGACCATAATCCCATTTATTTTGGGGCTGGCGGTGGGACTGCGTTAGTCTTAAATACATTACAGCACGGAGTTGGTCCGCTCACTTACTCGTTTTTAACGGATGTTGATAATGTTGACAAGGATCGAGTCAATGTCAGAAAGGGCTTGCATTGCCTCGATACTTTTCATAAGCGCCTCAAAAGCAATCTCTTGAGTTAAACGGATCAACCGGAAAAAAAAAGTCGCTCCAAACTCTGGGATCTAATGCATTTGATATCAGCAGCCTGCATGATAAGATGGGCAGGTTAAAGAAAGTAGAAGTACCCACCAAGGTCACCCTGGCCTCTTATGAAGATGAATGCAACAGAGGTATGGGGGCTATGGCAGCCAGCCTCAAACAATACACAGAGGAGCAGGCTCAGACCTCTGCAGCCCAATTAGATAAAATAGCCAGTAAAATATCACAGAACTTGGAAAATTTAGCAAGCCTTACAGGCCTAATTAAAGAAATGAAGTCGGGTCTGGGAAGCCAGGTGGCGGCCGGTCAGGTGGTGGCCGTCACTGGCTGTGAAAATAATGTAGACTGGGTGAAGTCAATCAGCTGAGGGGCCCAGCAGCTCAAGGAAGAGGAGAATTCCCGACAGGTGAACATCGAAAACTTAATTGCTGCTAAGATCCTCCTTGTAACTAGCGAGATGGGTGCCGTCAGGGCCTGCATGGGGCATCTTTTGGAAACTTTCAAGTCAGATGTCTGGGAAGAGAAAAGTGGTTAACAAGCCTCCAAGACGAAGAAAATCTGCTAGGGTTGCTGATGATGGCGAGGCGGAGGTGGTACCGGTCTCAATGACCGCGAATGAAGGGATTTCTTGGCAGGTATGGACAGGTGCGTAGATTTCGAGGCGCTTTTGAGGGAATCAGGAACACTCAGCAATCCCCCATCAGTCCCAGAACCATCTCCTTTGACTCATTTTCCTCTTGATGTCACCGAAAGGCGAATCCCTTTGGGATCGGATGAAGTATCGGTCCACGTACCGACTGCTATCACCCAAAAAATCTGCCTGAATAATTATATTAATCTGGCCCTCTTACTCAAGGGGAACATTGAGTTGACCGAATTGCACAACATTTTGCATGTAAATGATAGGGGACAAATAGAAGCCAGCCCAAAATGGGCTCAGGAAAAAATTGCCTCCTTTGATAGTTGGACAGATGCCTTTATTATCTTTATGTCTATTTATGTCCGTCAGCATCCAGACATGGTCGAGGATTTGCTGCAGTACATGACAATCATTCGTGAAGCGGCAAGTTGCTCCATCTCCATGGTCTGGCGTGCATATGACAAACAGTTTAGGCTTCGTCAATCCGTTAATCCCCAACCCTTGACCTTGACCATTCACCACTCAAAATGTGCAGCTCCATGAGATACACATGCATGCCAAATATCAAGTTGCTATCTTCAATATTGCAAAAGTTATGGCCAATGTTAAAGTTTGTGCAAACAAACCAACACACAAACAGACAGGGCAAAAACAATATGTCCCCCAGTATAGACTGGGGGACATAAAAATATACCAACAGTCATAATGTGTCACCGCTGTGACAAAATTGTTCCCGCAGTGACAAAATAGATATCACCGCGGCAACAAAATTGCTACCACAGTGACAAAATTGTCACCGCTGTAACAATTTTGTCACCGCGGTGATATCTTTTTTTAGCTGTTGGCGTATTTGTACTTTTGACCCAAATGGTACGGCATATGTTGATGAATTAAGAGTTCTCTTTCCGGAGTAAGAGTTATTGCCCATTCTATAAATAGCAAGTTATGATATCACTTCCTTTCTGGCATTAGATTCAAAGGCTTTAACCTACAGAAAAAACCCACTGCCACACCCATTCATGATATTATTGAATTTCATACTGTTTCCAGAAAAAATATAGTTTTGTTGGATACTTTGTATGAATCCTTCTACTTTCTCTGGGCTTGAGATTTATGTTTCAGAAAACATGCCATAGCTCCAGGCACAGGCAACAGTTCCAGATGGTCACCAAAAACAAAACCCTAGAAGCTGCTGAGATGCAAGTGTTGCTCAAACCCCTGAAGCAGACCTGGTGACAATTGGATCTGAACATTGATTGCACTGTTGCAAAGACTATCACTTCCAAAATTTCTTTGGAGAACTGTCCGTTCTTTATGGAGATCATGGGTTTGCTAAAATCAAATGCTTAAAACTAATGTAGAAACTGTGTTTGCTTCTATTGAATGCTTGTTAATATTAAAGGTTACTATTTTATATCGTTTAACCTTTGTTATGTGCCGCAGTTACATATCCACGGAAAATTCTAGGCCGCTCATGATGGGATGGTGTCACTGTCAACAATTATACATTATTTCACAAGTTTACAANAAAAAAAAAAAAAAAAAAAAAAAAAAAAAATCATTTCAAAATGTTCATTCTTTAGTTTGCATTTAGATGCTTTGGGTCTGTTCGGACAAAAACGACCCGAAGCGGGTTTATGGAGATAAGTATATACATGGAGTATATACTTGGGGATTGGAAGTATATATGGAAAAGCACGTCAGTTTTACCTTTGGCTTGTTATAAATCATGCAGAATTATATATATACTGAGGAGTATTATACACAGTATATATGGAGCTATATATATATATACTCAGGAGTATAATACATGGAGATTGGACAGTATATATGGAGATATATATACTGAGGAGGATTGATATTTTCAATGAAGATTGGAAAGTATAAATTGAGATATATATACAGGATATGGAAAATTGATAGTATATATGGAGCTATATATATACTAGATTACGCGTGGTACATATGTAAAATTATAATAATAAATTGTAATTACTTTCTGTAAGCGTGACACCGTCCTGTCATTGATGTCTAGATTTTTTCAAAATTCCATGTGGCATTACTCTTGAAAACCAGTGGAATTCTAACTAAATCTATTATAGATACTTTATCAAAGATTGCATTTTGCATAGGTTTATGTCAAGAAGACTTTTCTTTTTACGGGCAGAAGTTTTGCTCTATATTATATTCATAGTTGTTGAAACGTAATCAACCATCTCATTTAAGGTGTGCACATTACGGATATTGGAAACGATATATTTCTTAACACGCTTTCGGAAGCTATCTTAGGTTTTTTCAAGAACGGTGACAAATTCTTTTTTTAATGCAAATGACTAAGCCGCAGAATGGGGGACAAATTAGGAAATAATGGACATTTCCTTAATTTGCTGTGGCGGGATTCTGGCGGCCTGGGTGGACGGCACGGTGGTATTACTGCTATGTGTATAATTCAAGTTATGACTTTGTTATTGATATTCTAGGCCTCTATCGTTTGACACATTGCCATGATACTGCTTCAGCTGGGAACCAGGCATCGAGTTGGACTTTAGAACTAGAACTAAGATCTCATAGGGACCACTGGCCCGGAAGGTCAAACTCGACTAAACATGGACAGGTGGTTTCTCTGAGTCATCTTACAAAATCTGTATAACCCCCTTTTCACAAGATAACACTTCTATCGGAATTTTAAAAATTATTGGTATAGGGGAGAGTGATGTCCAGACCAGACTAGGAATGTCTATTTGCGTCCACCTGGTTGCCTGAAACTGCTTGTGTCCGGATTTCTCCACTTTTCAATGTGAATGTTTTAAAGGAGCATGAGCATTATGCTCCAATTAATTTACTAAGGTATATCAGATTTGTGTTTGTTTCTATTTCCCAGCATACTAAAATAATGTTAACTGCATATATTTACAGGAATTCAACACCTTGGTATTAGATGAGCGTGTCCATGCTTTTTGGCGGTTGCTGCATAGGGATATTCTTGTGTTCCCATATGAACAATTTGGCAAGGAGAAGATCAAAGACTATAACGTGGCCAATAGGCTTCATGCCTACACCAATTATACCCTTTTGAGGCATGGTCATTTAGGCGCTGGAGTAAGGATTTCTCGCCCGGTCTGTGCTGTGTGGAAGATTAGAGACAAGTTCCCCCACCCATATGCGCAGTACACCGGTTTCCAACCATCAAGAGTGTAGAATTTTATCATCCATCGTGTCTTATGTTATGCATATGTTACGCTGAAATATATAATGAATACTTTTTATGTAGTTTGTATTTAAATTAGGTACGGGTACTTATTTTTATACTGTATGCACTGGATCTGTGACTATGTTGACAACTATATAAAGTAAAATTATTTTCTTTTGCTATTGAGTAATAACTCTTACATTTGTAGTCATTCAGCTTTACTCTTGAAGGTATTAAGTACAGTTGTTTAAATTAGCAATTACTTAAGTTTGATAACTTTCATTGAACAGGTTATTTCTATGTAAATATTATTTTTGTTTTTCTTAAATTACATCGAAGAAAATTATTGCATTCTTAATTTCTTGTCTGTTATCGATAAAAAGACCAGGACATTGATGGAGGATAAATGCAAAAGGAAGATACAGAAAAATTGTGCCCATGCTTGATATGCTAGAAAACACAGAAAAGAACCTTTTGCATAAAAAAGTCATGAACATTTTGATTTATAAAAATCTAATTAAAAATCTCAACTGTGGCCGAGTCACAAACAGCTATACATTAGGAAGCTGACAACCGTTATTTGTGACTCCTTGTGGAACATTTGAAACTGCAAACATGAATGCTGCACTGGCTATCTTGGGACTCGCGATTATCTCCAGCTTGGTGGAATGCAAGCCAAACAGAGATCTGCTGGAGAAAATTTGGTTTTTGGATGATAAGGTAATGTATCTTAGATTATTTCTTTTATTTTATTTGATTCTTTGTGTTGATGATACACATTTCTGTTCTGTTTATTTTGTTTATTTCATAACAACAACAAATAAGACATGTGTTTAGGTGTATATATTTAGGTGAATATATTGTTTTGCAGAACTGTTAAACAGTGACATTGCGTCCAAGTTTAATATGACTTTTGCATGGGTCTGTTTTAAAAAGTACATGACCAAACCATATGTCTAAGATTGTTGACTTATCAGGAGGTTGTCATGAAAACGTTGATGAAATGGAACAGCCATAAAATTAGAGCAACAAATGATGAGATTGTAACAAAAAGTAATTTTTTTCTAGTCAACAAAGTTTTGGATTTTCTCACTGAAGAAGAAAGAAATAATTTAATCAACATCTCAGATGAAATAAAAATGTTTTCTTTATAGAATCTAGGGTCTCGCTAGATGTGTTTCCATCTTACCTGACCTCATTAATGCGTCTTCATTTCAGACATGTGCCGAAAACAGGAAAAGGTATCTGCTGTCTATATGACAAGGATGATTTAGAAAAGCCTGCCACACAGGTTAATCTAGGCAACATGTCGATACACCAAGCGGCGGCAACATTCAATGTCCCCTTGTCCACCTTGCACGACCACATTTGTGGCAAGGTTGCGGTTGCTGCCCTACCTGGCAAGCAGACTGTGTTCCCGCTACATATTGAGTGTTTGCTGGTGGACAAGGTCAAGGAGGCTGCTGAGATGGGTTTTGGAATTGATAGGCATTAACTTAAAAGCAAAAGCTGCAAAACTCGCTGCCTCCTTGCACCTGAAAACGCCATTCAAAGATGGAGTACCAGGCGATGACTGGGTGAATGCCTTTATCAAGAGGAATGGAAGGAATGGAATAAGTCTGCGATCCCAGGTACCCCTGTCCACAGTAAAAAGAAGGAGGTTGAATAAAACTTTCACGCAAAAAGTATTTCTCTGCCCTCTCAGAAACTGTCCATAAACTCAATCTTCATGACAAACCAAATCGAATTTGGAATATGGACGAAGCGTCGGTTTCCTTGACACATAAACCCATCCGCGTTTTGGCTTCTAAAGGGGAGGAGTTGTTGAGGAGTATTTTTTTTTCGATTGTAATATAATAATACAGCTATCAACAAGGGCAGTACCATTACTCATTAATAAGCTTTTAATCCAAGCAGGTCAAAAAGCAGTTTGTTTTGTTACCTTCTGTTTGTTATTGTAATATTCATTTCCTGTTGTTTTATAATTAAAATTAAGAAACATATTTCATCTTTTTGTCAAACAACTGCCAATGTATATACAATATGTCAAGTATTAGCCCATCTGAGTACAGTGCTTATGTCAGTTGCATATGCAGCGGAACTGCTAGCACCTACTCACACTCGCACGAAATACACACACCGGTGCGCGATGTTTTTACGTACCAAACATGCAAGCCTAAGAATGTTTTTCAATGTTTTCTTGTTTCTTTATATTTTCATGTAAAACCGGTCTTTGATATGCTTCTTATTCGTTCCATTGTCCCTCAGGCATCGGTTATTGTTACATTTTTTTTGTTTGAATTTCTAATTGCCTTGTCCGTTAGTGTCAGGAAATGTCTCTGTTTTCAAGGGACCAAACTGTCTACCTCATACTTATTACCATATTAAGCGTACATTTTTTTTTGTCAACACGTATTTTGTTTGTGATAGTTTTTGAAAACTGTTTTAAGCAACCGTTATTTAATCTTAAAACGGTAGTACAGCATATTGCCCAATTTGTTTTCTTCAAAATCCATGAACATGTTAGCGAAATTACTTTGAAATTATTAAACCTCCGGCTGCGAAGAAAATCATCGGTCAATTTAATTTAACAATTTAGCATGTGAACAGCATTTCTCTATTCATTACGATTGTATCTCACGCTATAAATCTGTAAAATACTTATTATATGTTTCTGTGTATATTATCTAGGTCTGTTTTGCATTTGTATTATATTTATGTGATTTTCTTTTTTCATTTTGTATCAATGTGTGAAAAGGGAGACATTTACTTTACTGTTTATGTATTTAAGGTGTTTTCAGAAGAAGAAGGCAGCCAGTAAGTACAACTTAAGAGATAGAGGCCCAAGGTATTAGTAATTATTGTTCTAGATTATGAACCAAGAAATGGGCAAACTCACGCGAGTCCATCACAGTAACGGCCTGTCTCAATGCGGCTGGGTTGGATGTCCCACCTATGATCATCTTAAAAGGCAAGAAACGTTAATCTTTAAATGCTTTCAATGTGTCTGACGGTCCTTCGGTACAAAGTGGACATACCAACAAAAAGGTTGGATGGAGGAGTCCCTTGGTACGGAATGTTTTAAGGGCGTATATCTGACCAACATCAGCCCCCAAAGACCACAACTGCTCATCCTAGACAGCCACAGTTCCCATGAGTCTTTAGATATTATTGACTGTGTTAAATCGGAACAGATGAGGTTATTTGCATAACCGCCCCACACCACCCAGTATATGTGTTAAGGTGACAGATTTTATATTTTAAATGTAACTTTACATATTTTTCAGGTGAGTCAAAGCAGACACAGTTGTTGAGAAAATCTGGATCCAGCAAGGACGTTTAGCAAGAACAACATTACGAAAGGCTTCATTACTTGCGGGATCGATCCCATCAACATGTCAGCCATACCAGACAGCCCAGACAAGACAAATTGTGGGCCCAGATCAAGGGCCGTGTCCATGCTGTGGCACAGGTACTTGAAAAAAAAAAATGTATTTTAAAGTATTATATGCAAACACATGGACATGGAACAGTAGTAAAGTCTGCACCTGAGTATCCAGATCCAGAATGTGATATTGATATAACATATGAATTTGATGACAACATTGATCAGGTGATCACATCAATTGATATTGGACATTTATCACAACAACCAGCTGTAGCAGAAATACCAATACCTTTGCCATCAGAATTCACTAAGGAGTTCAGCAGTTGTCTTTTGCAGAGCCAACAAGAGAGTCAAGTTATTTATAACTCTTGGCTTGAAAATCCAGTTGAAAATAATGAAAAACTTACAAAATGCTGCTCATTACAGTGTTCACATTTTTACTTTATTTTCAAAACAACTGTGAACAAAAGTCTTACACAGAAATCCAGACAGATTTTTTCAGAGCTTTTCAAATGCATACAACATCAAGTAATTCTTCTGTACTGAATTTAATGCCAGAAACTGACCGTGTTGAAGTTGTTTATCAGTTTGCTTCTCATATTGTGTCAATTTTAAGAAAGTTGCTAAAACAGAAAATGTCAGAGGGTCTCCCTGATGCTGGTTTCAGTGAAATCTCCAAAAAAAAGTTGATTCTGACTAGACAGACACTGATTAAGGTAAAATTAGGTACATTTGTGGTTATGTGGTTGCTAAGCTGTATCACCAAACCAATATTCCAGTATAACAAAATGCTAACAAGTCTGCAAAATATATGGTACACAAGTATGAACTAGCAAAAAGGACTATTCCAGTTCAACAAAATGCTTACAAGTCTGCAAAATATATGGTACAAAAGTATGAACTAGGAAAAAGGACTATTCCAGTTCAACAAAATAGTATAGTCTGCACCTGAGTATCCAGATCCAGAATGTGATATTGATATAACCTATGAACTTGATGACAACATTGATCAGGTGATCACATCAATTGATGTTGGACATTTATCACAACAACCAGCTGTAGCAGAAGTACCGATACCTTTGCCATCAGGATTCACTAAGGAGTTCAGCAGTTGTCTTTTGCAGAACCAACAAGAGAGTCAAGTTATTTATAACTCTTGGCTTGAAAATCCAGTTGAAAATAATGAAAAACTTACAAAATGCTGCTCATTACAGTGTTCACATTTTTACTTTATTTTCAAAACAACTGTGAACAAAAGTCTTACACAGAAATCCAGACAGATTTTTTCAGAGCTTTTCAAATGCATACTACATCAAGTAATTCTTCTGTACTGAATTTAATGCCAGAAACTGACCGTGTTGAAGTTGTTTATCAGTTTGCTTCTCATATTGTGTCAATTTTAAGAAAGTTGCTAAAACAGAAAATGTCAGAGGGTCTCCCTGATGCTGGTTTCAGTGAAATCTCAAAAAAAAGTTGATTCTGACTAGACAGACACTGCTAAAGGTAAAATTAGGTACATTTGTGGTTATGTGGTTGCTAAGCTGTATCACCAAACCAATATTCCAGTTCAACAAAATGCTTACAAGTCTGCAAAATATATGGTACACAAGTATGAACTAGGAAAAATGACTATTCCAGTTCAGCAAAATGCTTACAAGTCTTCAAAATATATGGTACAAAAGTATGAACTAGCAAAAAGGACTATTCCAGTTCAACAAAATGCTTACAAGACTGCAAAATATATGGTACACAAGTATGAACAAGGAAAAAGGACTATTCCAGTTCAACAAAATGCTAACAAGTCTGCAAAATATAAGGTACAAGGGTATGAACTAGGAAAATGGACCTTGAAATTGATTTACTGCATGAAGTGTGCTGAGTCTTCTCTTCAACACAGTGACTACCCCGAAAGTTTAATGGAGAAAGCTTTAAAACAAATATCAAAAGGGGACTCGTTAATATAACTGATTTAGCTTATAAGTTCTTTGAATGTCGACCGTAATAAACGCAGTGCTTTTTTTCTCACTAGAGATAATCTAAACAAATATGATTCTGGTATTCATAAATATGTAACCGAATCAGTTAAACAAGATGCCAGCCGACACCAAAACTTGTTCAATATTGTTCAAACTGCATCTGTTGATGAATTATCATTTGACACAGACAATACTGAAGACACTGAAGCATGTGTTGTATCTGCTTGTTTAAATGAACTTGCTGTTAGTGTAGACGTTACAAATGCACTTTATTGTAAGATCAAAGACCGGATTACTGCAAAAATCAGAAAGGTTTATTCTCTAGATCAAGCCTCTAAATCAAAAAGGAGCAAGAGTGATAGATCGAAATAAAAAAACAAGTCAAGTACATCGAAACAGACCACTAAACAAAGAAGCAGTGTGATGGACATTTTATCAAAGCCTTCATCTACGGGCAGTGCCAAACTGCAAAGATAGTGCCATTAACTGCGACTAAGATAGGAAAAATGACTATTCCAGTTCAACAAAATGCTTACAAGTCTGCAAAATATATGGAACAAAAGTATGAACTAGGAAAAAGGACTATTCCAGTTCAACAAAATGCTTACAAGTCTGCAAAATATAAGGTACAACAGTATGAACAAGGAAAAAGGACTATTCCAGTTCAACAAAATGCTTACAAGTTTGCAAAATATAAGGTACAACGGTATGAACTAGGAAATGGACCTTGAAATTGATTCACTGCATGAAGTGTGCTGAGTCTTCTCTTTAACACAGTGACTACCCCGAAAATTTAATGGAGAAAGCTATAAAACAAATATCAAAAGGGGACTCATTAATATAACTGATTTAGCTTATAAGTTGTTTGAATGTCGACCGTAATAAACGCAGTGCTTTTTTTCTCACTGGAGATAATCTTAACAAATATGGTTCTGGTATTCATAAATATGTAACCGAATTAGTTAACAAAGATGCCAGCCAACACCAAAACTTGTTCAATATTGTTCAAACTGCTTCAGTCGATGAATTATCATTTGACACAGACAATACTGAAGACACTGAAGCATGTGTTGTATCTGCTTGTTTAAATGAACTTGCTGTTAGTGTAGATGTTACAAATGCACTTCATTGTAAGATCAAAGACCGGATTACTGCAAAAATCAGAAAGGTTTATTCTCCAGATCAAGCCCCTAAATCAAAAAGGAGCAAGAGTGATAGATCCAAATAAAACAAAAACAAGTCAAGTTCATCGAAACAGACCACAAAAACAAAGAAACAGTGTGATGGACATTTTATCAAAGCCTTCATCTACCGGCAGTTCTCAAACTGCAAAGATAGTGCCATAAACTGCGACTAAGATAGGAAAAAGGACTATTCCAGTTCAACAAAATGCTTACAAGTCTGCAAAATATAAGGTACAACAGTATGAACTAGGAAAAAGGACTATTCCAGTTCAACAAAATGCTTATAAGTCTGCAAAATATAAGGTACAACAGTATGAACTAGGAAAAAGGACTTTGAAATTGATTCACTGCATTAAGTGTGCTGAGTCTTCTCTTTAACACAGTGACTCCCCCGAAAGTTTAATGGAAAAAGCTATAAAACAAATATCAAAAGGGGACTCGTTAATATAACTGATTTAGCTTATAAGTGGTTTGAATGTCGACCATAATAAACGCAGTGCTTTTTTTCTCACTGGACATAATCTTAACAAACATGGTTCTGGTATTCATAAATATGTAACCGAATCAGTTAACAAAGATGGCAGCCAACACCAAAACTTGTTCAATATTGTTCAAACTGCTTCAGTTGATGAATTATCATTTGACACAGACAATACTGAAGACACTGAAGCATGTGTTGTATCTCTTGTTTAAATGAACTTGCTGTTAGTGTTGATGTTACAAATGCACTTTATTGTTAGATCAAAGACTGGATTACTGCAAAAATCACAATTGTTTATTTTCCAGATCAAGCCTGTATATTAAAAAGGAGCAAGAGTGATTGCTCAAAATCAAAAACCAAGTCAAGTTCATTGAAACAGACCACTAAACAAAGAAAGAAAAAATCTTCTGGTAATGCTGAAAATATGCAAGGAGTACCAAGTTGCTTCTGATGACACAGGAGACTTATTGTGTACACCCAGTACTAGAACTTCAATCCATTCTTCAATGAACAATCAGAAGTAACATTTTGTCCTAAATGCAACAAATTGTTCACTAATGGAGAAGATTTGATTTACTGCGATAATTGTAACAATTGGTATGCTGAAAATGTGCTGGTTTAATAAATGCTAAAGAGAAAGAAATGTTCAAAGAAAAACAGCACATTTTTGTGTCTGTATTGCCAGTGATACATTAGATATAGATTACTTTATAAATATGCTGGTGTTATTTTATTTACTTACAGTCATTGACCAAGTTGTTATTAGTCAATAGGGATGAGACAATCACACAATAAGTATCGCTATGGAAGAAGATGATACGATATTATTATGTACCGATATGATACAGTCTAACACAAACATAGGTAAATACAATGAACAGTTCCATGTTAAGTTTAATCAAAAGAATGGAATTTCATGAAAATATTTCTTATGCCATGTTCTAACTTGTTATTGGTTATTTTACCTCATTTATCTAATTATTAAGTTTTTTAAAGGAACAATTTAAACAATTTGACCATACATTATTTTTCCACTTTTTCACCATTGTTGAGCAGTCGCTTAACAACGAATAAGCCACTGCTGACAACGACTGAACTGTGTATTTAAACTAATATATTTGCGAATAAATAAGCCATCTTGTATCATGAATTGTGTATTGATACCTATTGGAGAACTCTTGTATCAATACAGTATTGATATTATCTATATCGTCTCATCTCTTTAAGTCAAGTGCAGGGTCAATGTTTAACAGGTATTGTTGATTTTGTGATAACAATCTTTCTTTTTATCTTGTCTTATGTTGCAACTATTATAAGTATATAGTTGTAACAAAATAAATTTATTAGGTATGTTATCTCAAACCAAACAATTTGTGTTTTTAATATATGGAACATTAACTTGTTGTGTCAGAAATATAATTTTTAAACAAGAGCACCTTCAAGCGGATGCCAACGCTCGGCTGTGGGTGCTTGGATTTTGGTTTTTTGACCTTGAAGGTCATCATTGACCTTGACCTTTTTAACACTCCAAATGTGCAGGTCGATGAGATACACATGAAAAACCAAAAAAAAATGAAGTTTTTTTTACCTTTGACCTTGAAGGATGACCTTTACCTTTCACCACTGTGCAGCTCCATGAGATACACATGCATGCCAAATATCAAGTTGCTATCTTCAATATTGCAAAATTTATGGCCAATGTTAAAGTTTTCGGACAACGACGACCACGACGACGACGCGGAAGACGATAAGAGGGCTATGACAATACCTCGGGTTTTCTTCCAAAACAGCCGAGCTAAAAATGATGTCCATTATAGAGTTGCAGACATTGTCAAAAAAGGGGGATCCTTTTGGATTGTGCAAACATCAACCGTGTGTATTGTGCCTCCTGTTCAATGCAATACAAGCCAAATACCACTCCTTCCAGAAGAGGAACCATTATCAGGACAAAAAAGATCAGTCCAGGAGGCGCTGGAGTTGCCAACAACAAGCACTATTCGTGCAAAAATACCAAAGGTACATCCCTTTATAATAAATAACTTAATTGTAGCCCAAAACTAAACAGGACAAATATAGAGGTCCTTTTTAATCCTCTTGAAAAGAGAACATTAAGTTGCTATTGTCTGTCCTTGTGTTACAGTATCTCTTTAAATCCTTAATCATTCTTTTCAACTACTTAATACAATATTAACAGAGATTTATTTTTTGTGCATACAGATGTTTCTGTTTATATTTGAAAACACAGACGAAAGGAAAAATTGGGGCTGGGGACATACAGATTGAGGAAAAATGTCTATTAATGGTCAGGATCTGTTGAGTAATAATTACTAACCTTTGAAAACCTAGTGATGACAGTAGGGCATGCTCATAATTATGAATTTCTTCTTTTGGCACTTGGTTTTTCTACGCCCGATTATAATGTTATGGGGCGTCGGGCCGTTAGCAAAATCTTAATACAAACCTCACACAAATGATAATCATGATATGTATGATGTGCATGAAGTAAAGAAAATCCGGATCGGATATGTAACGGAAGAGTTATGTGCCCTTGACTTTGGTGGTGATGGTGGTGGTNATGAAGTTTCATGATCCTAGGCCTAAGCGTTCTTGAGTTATCATCCGGAAACCATCTGGTGGACCGACAGACAGACCGACAGACCAACCGACATGAGCAAAGCAATATACCCCCTTTTCTTCGAAAGGGGGCATAAAAAGGATCGGATATATTACCCTAGAGTTACATGCTCTTGACTATACAAAACACCATGGATACTGGCCTTCGGGCGTATATTGTGCCGCTTTGCAGTGCTCTTGTTAAATCTACGTCTGCTGCCAGACATACAAAGTCTTCTCCAGGGACCAAAGCTTTAAATTTACACATACAAAACTAAATTTTTTCATAATTTAGGACAAATGACCAACGACTTAACCAAACAACAAGGATTTTACAAGTATGTTGCAGATGACAACAAATTATTGTGGGACAAGAAGAAATTGCTCGTGATGAGTAATTTCTTCTTTATCCCACAATGGTTTCTACAGGTTACCAACGCAATTTCTTTATAATCTTTTAATTGTTGTCTTCGACCTCTTTTAATTAGGGAAAGTCCAAAATGTGTCATTTGGTAAATGTTAAATGTCTGCATAAAAACCTTTTGATACATTTCATGTTTCCCCGATTTCAATGAAATGTGAAGGAAGCCTACCTGTCCGGTGTCTTGGCCTGAAAGACTGTTCAGGCAAGGCCAAGGTGGCTCTCTTCCAGGACCTTGCTGGTCAGGAGTATGTTGAAAACTCAGTTATTGAGTTAAGGGGAGTCTACAGAAAGCTATGGGAGGGCAAACCCCAACTGGTAGCTAGCAAAGTGTCCGAGTGCCAGGTACTAGATGATTTCTTTTACATTTTCAAAATAAATATAAATATATATAACAATTACAAAATTCTACCAATAACTGAACCTATTTGATTTAAAGTAAAATTTTGGACATTTAGTGTTGGGCGAAGCAACCTAAATTGAATTTGATGATGCACCCAATTATAAGTGTTAGTTTGTCAATATTGCATCTTATATGTCCATATTTTGATAAAGGTTATAAATCTGTTTTTAATCCTCCTCTTGTATTATTACTTATACTTCCAGACGAGAGTTGTGATTTTCTGAACTCACAGCTACATTTCTCAAAAACAATCAACACATCAAAGACAATAAAAAACAAGAGCACCGCCTAGCGGGTGCAGACCGCTCATCTATTTATCAAAATATGTATCAAACCTGATCATAAATAAAGAAGTTATGGCAATATTAGCAAAATTGTGAGGGTGTGGTCATTTATTACATTATCATTCAAAAATGGAAAAACAAATAATATTATTAATTTTTTTATTTATTTGGGGGGGATTCTGGGGTGGGGCGTGGGGGATGGTTTGGGTGGAGTCTATTGTGGTATGTCAGGTAAGTGTTGTTTTGTCAAAGTATGAATCAAATCTGATCTTAAATAAAGAAGTTATGGCAATTTTAGCAGAATTTAATACTTTGACTTTGACAGGTAGAGTAACCTCAAAATAGTAAGAAAGTATTTTAAGTTTGAAAGCAAAACACTTGATAATTTAGAAGTATAGTGGATCTTCACACAAAATTTAACCAAAAATTCAAAGTTACTAAGTCAAAAAAGGGCCATGATTCTGTCAAAATGCCAGTCAGAGTTACATTACTTTGCCTTCACAGTCCCCTTATGATAGTTAGCAAGTGTTCCAAGTCTGAAAGCAATAGCTATGATACTTTAGGAATAAAGTGGACCTAAACACAAAACTTAACCAAATTTTCAATTTTCTAAGTATAAAAGGGGCCATAATTCTGTCAAAATGCCAATCAGAGTTACATAACTTTGCCTGCACAGTCCCCTTATGATAGTTAGTAAGTGTTGCAAGTAGGAAAGCAATAGCTTTGATACTTTAGGAATAAAGTGGATCTAAACACAAAACTTAACAAAATTTTCAATTTTCTAAGTATAAAAAGGGCACATAATTCTGTCAAAATGCCAGACAGAGTTATCTAACTTTGCCTGCCCAGTCCCCTCATGATAGTTAGTAAGTGTACCAAGTTTGAATGCAATAGCTTTGATACTTTATGAGAAAGTGGACCTAAAAACAAAACTTAACCGGACGCAGACGCCAACGCTCAGGTGATGACAATTGCACATAATTAAAAAAAAAAAAAAAGATAAGCTAAAAATGGCTACAAACTAGAGCTTTGTCACAGAGGTGATGAATACCCCCACATGCCGCATTGACACAGAATATTTTGCATGTTGTCTTCACAAAAAACAGCGGACACCATGCTCAATGTTTAAAATGCACTAAGTGACCCCCTGACCTAGTTTTTGACCCGGCATGACCCATATTCGAACTTGACCTAGACATCCTCTAGATACAACTTCTGACCAAGTTTGGTGAAGATTGGTTGAAAACTACTTGAGTGAGAGAGCGGACAACCAATACGGACCGACAGACAGACGGACAGACAAACAAGCTCACTCCTATATACCCCCTAAACTTCGTTTGTGGGGGTATAATTACCAATAACCATTGCATGTGTGTATGTTGACAAATCATGACAAAATAATGATTTTGAAATTAATTGTCAAGTTGTTCATTTAGGACTTCTGGTGCTGGACCCTGCAGTACTGGCACTCCCGAGACTGCAGCAAAGGGACATTCTTCTGCTGGATGATGCAGATGAAGAGGACCCACACAAAGCAAACAGACATGCTGCCTACAGACAATACATCCTGTGGGCACATGGAAGGCTTGGAGTAGGAAACAGGAGAGTGATACCATTGTGCTGTGTTTGGGCCATCAGAGACAAGTACCCTTACCCCTTCCAAACTTTTGTGGGTTTTGTTCCTGCCCGTCTTGTTTGAAAAGGGGTGGAAATAACATGAAGTATAGATTTGATGTGTGCTGATTCAAGAATGCCAGACTTATGTGCCATTGAACTTGGTTATTCTCTGTGTCAAAATGGCGTTGGGGATATTTAAAGTCACACTTGCAGTGATATTTTTTCAAATTTTCTCATTGAGTCCTGGGACTCGATAACTTGCAAATCTATGAGTCCCCGAATTGAAAGAACGAGTCCAAATATTAAACTATTATTATTTTTTTAGAAATTTCAATGCATTTTTGGGACTCACATAATTCAAAACTTTGCATCCCCAGAGGTTTTTGCGAGTCCAGGACGCGGGACTCACAGGTAAAAAAATCACTGCACTTGTGACCAACCTCAAGTTTTCATTTAAAATATGTTTACTGTTAAGAACGATAGAATGGCAGTTTTTGTTCTCATGTCCATTAGGTCGACCCTATAGACACCCTTATAGCTTTGAAAGAGGCTTAGGGAGACAGAGAACACAGAGTGTACAGAATAATGATGTTTTTTCAGTTGAAGGTTTAGCCATGTCTGCCAGTCCTGAGGGGGAAACCATCCAAAGTCCACTTGCAGGAACTAGAATATGGATTGTAGGGGATTCCCTAGTGCATTGGGCAGGCACAACATCACGAAATGAAGGCACCCCTAACCTAGGCTTGAGGTTGCAGATCTGCTGTACGGGGCAGAGAGGTCAAACGCTAAACAAACTTGATGCGTTTGACAAACGAATACAAAAATGTTAAGTATAATTGACTAAATATGTGCTTAATACAATTTTTTTTAAGTAAAATTCATTTTAATAAGTAAATACTTACCTGCTATCTTATAGCTACTTATTCCGAAGGATAGTTATCTGTCTGGAAAAACTTTCTGGTGAATCCCCCTAAATAATCAGTACAGTAGGTCTAAACGGTCACACTTAGTGCAGTGTAACCGAGAACTACCCAGAATGCATTTCTGATTAGGTCACTCTTATTCCGGACCGTGTGCAAAATAGGCTGACATTTTTGTTGATAGACTAAATTGTTGCTTGTTTTTCGCTAGGATTGTCTGTTCAACAGACCAGAGAAGTTTTATTTGCATTTTAAAATATTCTCCGTTATTGTTCGATTCTTTCTGTATTGTTTTGTTAACATTGACCGGTTCGGTCAGGTTATTTTTGTTGTTTAAGGAAATGCCTCAAACACGTGGTTCATGTGGCCACGTTAAAGCAGCCTGGGATAACCATGCCAGCTGCATATCGTGTGCCGGGTGTAATCAGGACCATCGCTGCCATTTCTGTATGAATTGGCCGGAAGATACCTGGACCACCTGGACCAAACGAAGGCCTTTCAAAGACCGTAAAAGGCGTGGCTCTGGTCAAAGTAGGGAAAGCTCGTCTTGCCGAGACTTTTCCCCACACTACCTTGACCACATGGCATCAGGAGATGCCATGCATCAGTCCTTGCCCGGTGACGACACCGGTCATATTTTGACCGGTCCGTTCATCGGGCACCTGGTGACATACCAGTTGCCCGGTCCGGTGACGTCACCGGGTACCCGGTACCGGTCACCGGGTACCCGGTACCGGTCACTGGACAACATTGACCGGTCACTGGTCACCGGGTACCCGGTACCGGTCACCGGACAACATTGACCGGTCCGGTCATACCCGGTCCGGTGACGTCACCGGTCACCGGGTACCCAGTACCGGTCACCGGGCAACCGGTCACCAGGTAACCGGTCACTACCCGGTCCGGTGACGTCACCGGTCACCGGGCAACCGGTCACCGGGTACCGGTCATGTTTCGACCCGTCCGGTCACCGGGTACCGGTCTGTGCCACATCATCGAAAAATTAAAACGGTATTTCTTAGATACAAAGCCCTCTATAGAGATACAATGTTCATCTGGTCGTCAATATTGCCAAAGATATATGCCCATTTTGCCCCTCTAGGTGTCTGAACAGCAATTACTGACTGTAAACAAGGAATGCCATGCTGTCTTGATGGATGTGGCAGAAAGAAGTGACTGAACAGCAATTACTGACTGTAAACAAGGAATACCATGCTGTGTTGATGGATGTGGCAGAAAGAAGTGTCTGAACAGCTATTACTGACTGTAAACAAGGAATACCATGCTGTGTTGATGGATGTGGACGTAAGAAGTGTCTGAACAGCAATAACTGACTGTAAACAAGAAATACCATGCTGTGTTGACAGATGTGGGAGGAAAAAGTGCCTGAACAGCAATTAGCCCTAGTTCAATATCGTTATTTGTGATGGATAACCATGCTGTTTTGACAGATGTGGAAGAAAAAAAAGTGTCTGAACAACAATTACTGACTGTAAACAAGGAATACCATGCTGTGTTGGTGGATGTGGATGTAAGAAGTGTCTGAACAGCAATTACTGACTGTAAACAAGGAATACCATGCTGTGTTCACGGATGTGGGAGGAAGAAGTGTCTTGGACAGCAATTACTGACTGTCAACGATGAATACCATGCTGTGTTGACGGATGTGAGAGGAAGAAGTGTCTGAACAGCAATTACATACTGTAAACAAGGAAAACCATGCTGTGTTGACGGAAGTGGGAGGAAGAAGTGTCTGAACAGCAATTACTGACTGTAAACAAGGAATACCATGCTGTGTTGATGGATGTGGACGTAAGAAGTGTCTGAACAGCAATTACTGACTGTAAACAAGGAATACCATGCTGTGTTGATGGATGTGGTTGAAAGAAGTGTCTGAACAGCAATTACTGACTGTAAACAAAGAAT
>VMBQ01001296.1:65536-112701 GCA_007657795.1 Dreissena rostriformis | reverse complement strand
GGGGGGGGGGCGATGTGTCTGCGGCTTCTATTTCCCGTTGGGTAGCCTCGACTATAAGACAGGCTTACTCTTCTCTGTCATCTAGGGATTCATCCCTTTTTAAGATCAGACCGCATGAATTACGAGCAATGTCGGCTTCGTGGGCGTATATTAATCATACCCCACTCTCTGACGTGCTTCAAGCTGCTTTCTGGAGGAATCAGACCACCTTTTCATCTTTTTATCTTCGTTCTCTGGAGTGCCAACAGGACAACTTGTACTTGTTGGGCCCCCTTGTGGTTGCACAAACGGTAATATCTTCTACGGCATAGGTATATTACGCGTGTCCGTGAATTAAGTTAATACCGTACTAACGAAGATTAGCTGAGAACCCGAGAGATGGGTTCCGCTGTGATGGGGAGCTATACGCGAACCTTCCCGCCGCAGCTGCAAAATCAGCTATAAGATGGCAGGTAACGTATTTATGCTATTAAAACAAATTTTTTAAGTAAAATTCATTTTAATAAGTAAATACTTACCTGCTATCGTTGAGTCCACCTCCCACCCCGCTCTTCGCCTAATATTTATATATTTTTATATTATTTATTGGAATAAGAGTGACGTAATAAGAAATGCATTCTGGGTAGTTCTCGGTTACACTGCACTAAGTGTGACCGTTTAGACCTACTATACTGATTATTTAGGGGGATTCACCAGAAAGTTTTTCCGGACAGATAACAATCCTTCGGAGTAAGTAGCTATAAGATAGCAGGTAAGTATTTACTTATTAAAATGAATTTTACTTAAAAAATGTGTATATGTACTTTCTGTTAATCCTTTCACTGTTTCAAGTCTTTGTTATCTATCAGTACAGGTATTGTAAGTACAAACTATTTTTGATGCCAAAGACTCACAGTTCAAGTTTATAAATTGTAATGCCCACACATTCAAGTGGCATTAAGCATTGCATTTATCGTGGGTACGTCCCCCAAACTTAAGTTTTTCCACTTACGTGTATCTTTAACTACTGGGTGGATTTTGCTCAAACTTTCATAGTTGACTGATCTTAATGTGAAGATGATCGTAAAGAAAGGGCTGCTACGATTTTGTATAAAAGTAAAGTAATGTGTTTTCAACTCCTCTTTAACTACTTGGCGGAATTTTACATTATTTCACGGTGTATTTCTTTAACATGTATATGATGATGATATATCGTATAGGAAGGAATTTTGAATGCAATCAGTTTTTGGCAGAAGTGTGTCCCTTGTCTTTTTGGATTTGCCTCTGTTCAAACATGTATTGTGGAGGCATCGTTGTCAGTGACACATTTCAATTTGAAAAGGTGAATGTTACATTAACATCATCAACACTGATGTCAGGTGTCGCCGTGTTTAAACTTTGATTGTTGATACCTCAATTTCAAGTTTTGGAACATTAACCAATGCAAGCACCGTTTATGTTGAAATATTACCAAAATAATACAAACAAGAGATGTGTTTGTCAGAAACACAATGCCCCCTACTGCGCCGCTTAAAAAAAAAATGGAAACCTTAACGCAAAACCTTAACACAAAGTGTGACTGAATTTCAGAAGGACAGACAGACGGACAGTGCGATCACTATATGCCACCCTACCAGGGGCATAGAAATACATACACAAACAGTATCCGCTATGTTGCATTATAAACAGTATTGTGTTCCACCTGTTACTTATTGGTGACAAGTATTTTTGCGATCTTAAAAGTACGCCACATACATTTTAACATACTCTGTTAATTTAAAATTCATATTTGGATAGAAATAACTTGAAACTAATTTCCGTCTTAAAGTTAAGTCACTACCTGTTCAAGTAGTATTCGTTGACTCGTAAGTTGTAACTCTGAAATAAGACGCAGGCGTAGAAACTGGTTGTAAAGCACACCTCAGCACAACGTTCTCATGGTGAGCATTTGTGATCGCCTTTTGTCTGTCTGTCGTGCGTCGTTAGCATTTGCCTAGTGAACATTCAAGAGGCCGCATTGTCCAATCTTCATAAAACTTGGTCAAGAATTTGTCCCAACGATATCACTGCCGAGTTCGAAACCGGGTAGCGTGTGGTCAAAAACTATGTCGCTAGGTCATGTTAACGAAAAAGTTTATCAACACTATAGGCCACATAAATTGCCCAATCGTTGAGAAACTTGGTCATAACATTTGTCCCAAATATATCTCGGATGAGTTCAAAACTGGATCACGTGGGGTAAAAAATTAGGTCACAAGGTCATATTAATAAAACAAATTGTGAACACTTGAAGTTTCTTTTATTGTCCAATCTTCATGAAACATGGAAAAAAATCTGTCCCAATGATTTTTCAGCCGATTTCGAAACCAGGTCATGAGGGGTAAAATACTAGGTTAAATTAAAGAAAGCTTGTGAACACTAAAGAGGACACATCATTTATTGCTCACGCTTCATAAAACTTGGTTAGAACATTTGACACAATTATACTTCGACGAGTTCAAAACTGGTCACTTGATCAAAGAAAAAGCTTGTGAACACTCAAGAGGCCACATTTATTGCCCGTGTGTTTGTAAGTTAGAGTTTATGTACAGGTCATCCCCGAGTCTTCACGACTAACTTATGTGCTGACCCGCCTCTGTGACCTTTCAGGGGAAAACCTATATATTTGAGCCAAACTAGGTCAAATTACCCCGGCTGCTTGGGTATTCGCCAAAGAAATAGTTTTTGTCAATATAGACCAATGCACGGTGGCCAATGAGACCTTTATGTGCACTGGTAGACAATTTCAAGACAATTCATATCTGGTTGCCCCGCCCTCGAGAGGACAAGGCTACTCTGCCAAGGGAGTGCTGACAATCTTCCAAGATATTTTTCCCGCTCTTAGCGCGCTGCGTAAGCCTTAATAGACGCTATAGATGTCACCAGCCGTCGACCCGAACCCCAGAACGGTTTCCCCAGCACGTTGAGCGTACTGAGTACCGCCGTCCTGGGACACTTCCATTATAATCATAATGCCACCCCTTGAAGGCCTACTCTGCATCGCTGCTCCAGGTCCGCCCGTCTGTCCTCTACGCTGCCACGTCCGCTGCCCCGCTGCTCCCGTCCCTCTTTCGACGATGTAGTGAGACCACTATCAACCTACGGACCATTAAGCATTCCGCTTGGCGATTCTTCCGAGAAGTCTTCAAGAAAATCTGAGGGTGACTCTCGTCCTGTGAACGCTCAAGCTGCTGACCGAAGCAGAATATAATGAATGATTTATTGCCCAATGTTCAAAGAGGTTAGTCAGAACATTTGTCCCCATGATATATTGGTCGAATTCGAAACTGGGTTTCATGGGGTAAAAAAACTAGGTCACGAGGTCAAATTAAATATGATTTTTTTTTAAACTCTTTTTCTTGGTTTGAACATTTGTCTTAGTGATATCTTGGCCGAGTAAATAACTGGATTTAGGTTCGGTCAAAATTAGGTTATAAGTCTATTGTGAAACCTTGTGAACACTACCTGCTCTGAACAGTTGAGTTCTTAGGGTTGCATTTGGGTTTCGAAATATGCCTTCTTTCAGTGTTTTATTCGACAGTGATATTTTAATCTTTCACCTTGTAACTGTTTTGTTATAGCTTTCATATGGTTATTTCGAAAATGCTCGATATTAAATATGCACACTTCATTTCACATAAATCCGAACTGAGAAGTTAACATGTCCGCCTTTCCTAATGTTTTATAATTATCTATATTGACTGCGAATCGTCTGAGATTTGCCTTCTGTACTCTACGCTGTTAGTGTCGAAACGAAATGTGTGCGCTGGCATTGTAGGAGACTTTCTATGTGAGGAAATGGAATGCCGATACTTCAATAATCAGATGTTGTAAATTCTCAATGAAGCCACAACATCTTTATTATGGATGCCTCATTCCCTTGTTTACGATGCTTTTATTGTTTTCAGGACAAGCACACATCCTATGGGTTAATAAAGTAAACTAGCTACAACTTAATTAATTCATCCATTTACACTTTCATGGGATTAACATTCTTGCCTCCTGCCTGGCGTTGTTCGGGGTTGACAATATAAAATACTTGCACCAATATACATCGCTCAGCATATTTATTACAATAAGTCTATTGTTACGATTATTTAATTAGCATACTGCGACAATCATAGCTAATATATATCGCATGTAAATGGAATAAAACAGTCTTTGAACTTATGCGGTGTAGTGCATGCATATTTAAGAATCCTTGGACTAAAAACAAATGGCTGTGCGCTCATTTAAACTTTTCGCTTATTACCTTATTTTTCAGCATCTTTAATTAAAATGTGACCTTTTAAAGAAGTCAAACGGACTTCGGTTACCCCTGTGCCGCAAGGCCTCTGTTTAAAAACTCTTATCTGCACTCGCTTACCCGTCGTTGGCACTAGTATACGACAATATTCCTGCGTCGGAAAGTCTTTACGAGGAACGCAAATCTCATGTACAAGAAGCGTTCCCACTGAAGTGCCGCAAAATATATCTAGAAGAGCTGTCGACTGCACAGACTCTCTGCAGACAATGACCGCGACCGTGCGATGACCTGCATTGTCACCGGTTATCTCCAAGCAACCATGGAATGAAACCCTCTTCGTTTTTGAAACTGTAGATTCGGAATGCGTCGATACGGTGCGTTTGATGGCTAAGTACCCCACGAAGAACGAAGGAGGTCTTACCGGCTATCGCCGAGGCCGTCGTGGTACGTCGGACGCAATGGGTAGAAAGCCTGACTGTGGTCTGTCGCAATCAACACCTCCGTGTGATAGCAGACCGCCGGGTATCCGTGCGCCTGGGGAACATTAACCTGCTGGTGAGTTAACAACATATGTATTATAGCAACATGTTACCGAAATATGATCATTATTTAACGAGTCCAATGGGTGAGGTTAAATGCAATGTACTAGTTATCGTATGTAAACGCACATATAAATATTCTTTGAATATTATAGCAGTAGTAAATGCAAATTACTGATATAATAGTACATGTGCAATTTTTGGGCGAAATCTATCTACAATTCATATTTAATTGATTGTTTGTATGAAAACATACATACATTACATATAAATGTGTGTACGTATATATCATACGTGTGTACATGCGCCGGGCTGGCCATCTCACTCGACAGAGAGCTGCAAAATTCGAGGATCTCAGATTCGATTTCCAGACAGGCCGTACTAATTGTGTGATGACATTTTTTCTTCGGTCATCCTCCCATTCATTCAAGTAGAACCATTGTATGTTACTGACATAAGAATGTAAACCGGCTTACCCATGGGGTGTGTAGGTTAACTGACTACCATTATATGAGTCGTGTTCTGAGAAAACTGGGCATAATGCATGTGCGTAAAGTGTCGTCCCAGATTAGCCTGTGCAATCCGCACAGGCTAATCAGGGACGACACTTTCCGCTTTTATGACATTTTGCGTTTAAATGAAGTCTCTTCTTAGCAAAAAAACATTTTAAGCGGAAAGTGTCATCCCTGATTAGCCTGTGCGGACTGCACAGGCTAATCTGGGACGACACTTTACGCACATGCATTATGCCCAGTTTTCTCAGAACGCGACTCATATGACTGAAATACTGTTGAATACTGCGAATTATTAAAATAGACAAACACAACAAAACTTTCATACATTGCTCAAGGTGTTAATCAGACAAAATGAGCCGCGTTATGGGGCTGGGCTAAATGTATGTGCATTAAGTGTCGTTCCAGATCTGTCTGTTCTGTACGCACAGGCTAATCTGGGACGACACTTTCCGCCTTAACTGGATTCTCGGTTAGAAGAAACTTCCACTAAAGGAAAATTATCATAAAGGCGTTTAGTGTCGTTCCTGATCAGCCTTCACTTTACGCACATGCATTAAGCCCAGTTTTCCCAGAACGAGACTCAAATGCAGTTCATCTGGAAACAACAGAAATAAACGGTATTGAATGCCAAAATGTTTACTTTGATATACATGTATTCGCATGCCTAAATGTACACGTAAACATGTTTCCCTACAGCCACCATGGTACAGAACGCATTGCGGGCTGATGAGTATTAATTTTGATACTATAAAATGTGTATGATCAGTTCTGTTCATAACAACTCATTCGTGCGAGGTCTCGATCGCACGGTGACGGCGTGATGTATTGAATCAATTGCACATCAATGCAAAGTTACGGAAAATTAAGCTTCTACAGCAAATCAGCTTTACAAATTTTCTTATTTGCATTTTAATATACTTTGAGACATCTCGTTAGGTTATATCATCGTTGGAAGACAGATCTGTTACAGATCTTGGTGAATTTTGGTCCTCACACAGCCCCACTTTTATATAAGCCGTTTTATTCTACTTGGCAATACAGTTTACATTAACTTTCAGCTACCTGTAGTCTCTTATCTAATACATGTATATAACATATACTACTTTATCGTAAATGAAAACCATTTCAACATTAACCATTTTAAAACTTTTAACTTTTAATATAGGGTTTCTCTAACAAATTAAAGACTAGACATTCTAGAAATCTGACATTCACATAAATGCTGGCAGCTTATTTGAAGGCTCCTAGCAACGTCTTTCCGATCATTTTGTCCTGTCTTCTTGTTATATGAAAGCGCTTAAACTTTACATTAGTATGATACAATTAATAAAAAAAAATCATTATTAGACAAATAAACTAAAACACACGATTATAAAATGAATGTTTACAAAATAATCCGTTTACCCACAATACAAACTGTATAACATTGTGTGAGTTTGTTTTAATAATCATAATTTTATCGAAAAAAATCAACAGGTAATCTGAACAAAACTATATTAAGGTGATAGAATTGTCTCAGATTCCTTTAATAAGGGATGGTTTAATATTTAAGAGTGTCTGAATCTTTATGAAAGAGGGCTTACCAAACAACGGGAAGTTAAATTTATGCGGAACGAACACCACGAGTCTCTTATGAATTCGGTGTGAGCCGCGTTCTGGGAAAACTGAGCTTAATACATGTACGTGAAGTTTCATCTCAGATTCGCCTGTGCAGTCCGCATAGGCTAATCAGGGACGACGCGTTACGCATACCAATGCCAACAACATCGACACAAGAAAACACTTATTTTATTTTCAAATGAAACCCTATTACACTACATGTAACATATACACCCAAGAAACTCATACAGACTAATATTATAAACCAACTGCTTTGACATCCTTATTTATGTTCAAATGCAAAATTAAATGGGACTGGTTTTCAAATCCCCGAACGGAATTACGGACGCTACGCCTTTGGAGGGCAAAGTGATCGCTCTTCGATGAGCAACTGCGTTTGTTTATTAAGATGATATCTCCATAGGCTTTTCATACACCATTTCAATAGATTTCTAATCATGAATTAGGCAATATATGTAAGAATATTGTTACACTGGCATATGATGGGAACATTATATTTGAAATAAAACTGTGTGCCAACTAAGAACATTTTTGACAAAAAATAATTAACTTAATTAAAGTGGTATTCAAAAATTAATCCTATTGTGTGTTTTTCTTGTTAATATTTTTGCCAAGCAGGCGCTGTATTACAGGACAAGGCCAAGTCTGTGTCTGTTTTGACTATGCATGGCGGTTTCATTATTTAAAATTAGAAACGGAATCGTGAAGGAATTCAAGGGTATTTAAGAATCCATTTGGAATTTAGCAGTGACTTCCGTTACTCACACATATAAATAGTACTAAAGACGTTTATTCACAGACAGAAATTCGAACCCTGTTAATGCTTCTTTTCTTGTTAAACTCACGTGCAAATGAACCTTGGTTAAAAACGCTCGATCGTGTCTAAAGCACCGGATATGGCGTCGTGGGTGAGTAAGCTCAGGGAGCTCCGAGAGCGACAGGAAGAGGTCCAAGAAGAGTTCGGGGACGAGATTGCAGACTATATTGGACCGGAAATAAAGATTGACAAAAAGGGATCTAGACTGGTATGGCAATTATGCGGAATTTGCTAGTAAATTAAATGTCATACATATAAACTGTGGATTGAAAACTTGCTAGAATTTTAAACAGATATTTGCTCTGTTCAGTAAATTTATTATTCTGTTACGTATGTTGCCATTGATTTTGAATTCCTTGTTTTAGATCCGTCGATTTTCCGATCTAATAAAGAGTAGCGGAGGTGGGATAGGTTCCGTTTCTAAATGGAAGGCGAGAATCACATCCAGCAGACACAAGGTATACCGTCTATCCACCATATGGATGCGAAGTCTCGGGACATGAGAATGAATTTCACAACAATTATCTGCTATCACACTAGTCATCGTCGGATAAATTATATGAGTAGTTGATTGATTTTAATAGTATAATTATACATGTTTAAATAAACATGTATAATTGATTAATTTATACCGCGACGGTAGTGTAGATGCATATTTGTCCGCCTTGCAGTCGCCGGATAGTGGGCTCGATCCTTGCAAGCGCCTTGTCCGGGGCGTACTATCGACCCGGTACCCTTTCTAAAAAAATGCCAGGTATTGTTTATGTGTAAGAATTTTGTCGAATTAAAAGCGACTTAAATACCATAATGCACAGTTATTGGTTCGAACTAAAGCGGCCGGATAATGGATATATTGATCTCATATTTTGTTGACATTCAAAATCTTTAAAATGACACACTGAATACGTTCTTAACACAGTTACAACATTGCATCAGTTTAGATTAAGTTGAATAGCGCAGAAGGCCTGTTAAAACTTTATATATATATATATATATNCAGTGATAATGACACATAAGATGATAGATGGATTAAGGTGTGTGGACATATTACGAAAAAGCGGGGTGGATGTTTGACCTATCTCAGTTTATACAAGAAAATCCATATGGCATGTCATCCATAGATGGATTGGAAGTGGAATATTTTAATTCCTTTGTTAAGTGTTCTTTTGTAACATTTATGTAGCAAACGTTTCTAAATCGAGATGGTTTAATTAACTGTTTCTGAATACGAAAGTTTTTAGGACGTTGAACTGCTTTGTCATTTTCTTTTCACGTCGTGTTGTATTTAATTTTGAAAAAGAAATAGCCAACGGTTAAAGAAATATACACTGAATAAATATAAATCTAGCTATTTTATTTGAACTTCGTTAAGTATGTTAAACATGTGAAACCACCGGTAGTGATTACTTTATACAGTGATAATGACACATAAGATGATAGATGGATTAAGGTGTGTGGACATATTACGAAAAAGCGGGGTGGATGTTTGACCTATCTCAGTTTATACAAGAAAATCCATATGGCATGTCATCCATAGATGGATTGGAAGTGGAATATTTTAATTCCTTTGTTAAGTGTTCTTTTGTAACATTTATGTAGCAAACGTTTCTAAATCGAGATGGTTTAATTAACTGTTTCTGAATACGAAAGTTTTTAGGACGTTGAACTGCTTTGTCATTTTCTTTTCACGTCGTGTTGTATTTAATTTTGAAAAAGAAATAGCCAACGGTTAAAGAAATATACACTGAATAAATATAAATCTAGCTATTTTATTTGAACTTCGTTAAGTATGTTAAACATTTGAAACCACCGGTAGTGATTACTTTATACAGTGATAATGACACATAAGATGATAGATGGATTAAGGTGTGTGGACATATTACGAAAAAGCGGGGTGGATGTTTGACCTATCTCAGTTTATACAAGAAAATCCATATGGCATGTCATCCATAGATGGATTGGAAGTGGAATATTTTAATTCCTTTGTTAAGTGTTCTTTTGTAACATTTATTTAGCAAACGTTTCTAAATCGAGATGGTTTAATTAACTGTTTCTGAATACGAAAGTTTTAGGACGTTGAACTGCTTTGTCATTTTCTTTTCACGTCGTGTTGTATTTAATTTTGAAAAAGAAATAGCCAACGGTTAAAGAAATATACACTGAATAAATATAAATCTAGCTATTTTATTTGAACTTCGTTAAGTATGTTAAACATTTGAAACCACCGGTAGTGATTACTTTATACAGTGATAATGACACATAAGATGATAGATGGATTAAGGTGTGTGGACATATTACGAAAAAGCGGGGTGGATGTTTGACCTATCTCAGTTTATACAAGAAAATCCATATGGCATGTCATCCATAGATTTTAATGAAATTTTAACAGAATTTAAACCTGCTGGATCGAAATAATTAATGCTTTTCCCATGGATGCAACCATTCGATGGTATCTTGAACGTTAACATATTTTTTTAGAGAGAAACGGAGAATTATAAGAATTCATGTGTATGAACGCGCGTTAATGAACGCAGATAATTAAACTGACTTCACATCCTTTGGATATTGTACGGTTATTAGTAGATCTAAAGAAAACTTTTCATTCTCTTAGAAAAATTTCAGATACACTGCCATGCGACTATTTATTATTTAATTAAATGATGTTTTAATTAATGACGAAAATGGATAAGATCCCAGAGATAGTAATTGCAGATCAAAACGAGACAGATTCGGAACTCGGCGATTCTTTTGATGAGAAAAACTCGCCCATTTTCGGGTTTTCAAAGTCACTGGATGCTCGTATTTTCACACGGGAGCAAGGTACTTCATCAGGTCATGACATCACGACTCTCGGAAAATCTGACACGACGAGAAGGGCGTCGCTTGGGTACCTGAAACCGAACGGCATTCCAAGCACTTTTACAGATGGGCAACAGAAAGGGATTATGTCATCGGCGCCTTCAAGCTTTAGACAACCGAATGCCAAAGAACAAAAACGCACGGTTACCAAGCGAAAGAGTTTGGATATCGGAGAGTTGCGTGATAGTAAGAGGTACTTGAAGAGAGGAAGCCTGGATATGGGAGAGTTGCGCGACAGTAAGAGGTACTTGGAGAGAGGAAGCCGATCTCTGCCGAAGCTTTTTACGGATATCGACGAAGATTTGGCGAAAATTAATAGGAGGCTCTCTGTGGAGATTGGTCATGCATTGTCTACGGAAAAAGCATGGCCTTCCAGGCGCCGTCTGTCGTCATTGCGACCGGGACTTGACGCCAGCTCGACGTTCATGAAGTTGCTTGGAAGCGCTCGACGGAGAAGTGTTTCACCGCTTATTACTAAAGTAGGCGCTTCACATTTGCTATGTATAGTAGAAAGAGTAATTTTAAATATATGTACATATAACGGTTGATAAAAGTATAATTCTTGTTGTTTTTGGTTAGAATTGTGCACTGGTGGAGACATTTACATTTAACGTCAATGCACTTTATAGTATTAACATAAGTTATCAGCAGATTTAGATAGCCGAAAATATAGCGGTCAGATTTGTATGAAAATAAGTATAAACATTTGTATTTAAGTCTGTCAGGTAGACCAGAACATAGCTTATGCGAGTACATTTTTAAATCTGTAAAAAGGGACGCCGCGATATGTAGATAAATATGTTGAGTACATGTTGTTTGATTTTCTTAATGGCAGTTTATTATATAAACTAATATTTGTTTAAGGGTTTATAAAGAAGCCTAATAAGCCGTATAAATACGCTAGACAAACACGATTCAAATAACGAGTATTTGTCTTATTAGTGCGTTCGTGTTATTCGTGTTGGATCCGTGCAGGGGTCGTATTTCTAACCTTATTCTCTAAATGAATATACTTTTTCGTATTTTATAAAAGTGTGAGCAATATTGAAATCCAGTAGACAGTCCATGTTTAAGTGATATTCACATTGTACGTACACAGGCTATTTAAACAACGATTTACGTAGGTGCAAACGCATACGAATCCGTTTATAAGATACCATATTGGTCTACCAATATCTTTCAAATTCGAAAAAGCGCGAGTCTATACTTAATTTATTTTGATTTATTTTTTGCTTTCAAAGTTGTACACAATATATTTTCTTATCTTTAGTTGATCTTTTTTTTTTAAGTTTCCTCTAGAGTATAATTTTTTTTTTGACACATTTCCGATTTTAGATAAGCTATGATACAGTTTCACAAGCAATTAATTGCTTACAATTTATGAAACTTCACTCAGCGAGTAAATTTCCCGTTCAGTCCATGCACAAGGTTATTTAAGTTAATATATATTTACTTTTAATTCAAACTGCATTTTGATAATCTTATTCGCGTGTTTATAAAAACATGTCATTATAAACAGTATTTATTTTAAAAGCAGTATCAAATATTATTATCGAGGCGCAATCCAACGAACAATGGGTTTATTTAACAGAAAAAATGCGTTATTTAATTTTCAATTCACTTGACAATCAAGTAATTAACTTATCTAAATTAAAAAAGGTTTTCCATTTATTGCTATTTATCGGTTAACCCATTTATGACTAGCGTCTAGAAAAAAAGGCCTTGGCAAACAGCGTAGACCCAGATGAGACGCCGCATGATGCGGCGTCTCATCAGGGTCCGCGCTGTTTGCTTAAAGGAATTTCTGTAAGAAATATTCTAAAAATAGAAATAAATATACTAGACATCCCTAATTTTGGAAATAAATTGATCCAATTTAGAAGGATGGGAGAGTCCACTAGGCATAAATGGGTTAATACAAACAATGTGATGTTCAGGGCCCATAGCCACCCAGCTTCTTAGGTTGAAACTAAGTTTTAAACATGTTTGATGTTTTATCATTTAAATTGAGAAAAACCCTCATAACCACTCACCTTATAAACCTTAGGGTCGCAGTTTGGTCCGGGAAAAAAAATCGTTTTTAAAACATAACTCAAATTTCCTCGTTGGCTTCCCGAGAAAATAATGAAGTCCCATATCAATTGAAAATTATAAGAAAACTCATGAAATTTCATGGATTTCCCCTAACGTTATGATTTGTGTCGTGTTCTGAGAAAACTGGGCAAAATGCTTGTGCGTAAATTGTCATCCCAGATTAGCCTGTGCAGTCCGCACAGGCTAATCAGGGACGACAATTTCCGCTTGTATTGATTTTTTTTCGTTTAAATGATGTCTCTTCTTAGCGAAAATCCAGTTTAGGCGGAAAGTGTCGTCCCTGATTAGCCTGTGCGGACTGCTCAGGCTTATCTGGGATGACACTTTACGCACAAGCATTTTGCCCAGTTTTCTCAGAACACGCCACATATTCAATTCAGGGCTGTGATTTGAAAAACAGAACAAACCAGTAAACAAAAATATTCAACGTAATGTATGATTTTCTATCGTCAGTGTGTCCCTTAGCTAATCTAAAAGGATTTTTTGAGAAGTCACATTATAAATATGATTATTCATAGAACATTTGATGTTCATAGAAATTAATTAAATTAACTAATACTAGATCAAATGTGTGTTTTTCTGTGTTTTCACAACATAATAACATTTATCTACCGTATCTTTGTTGAAGGATGTGCCAGTACATTTTAAGAGAACATATTTTGGTAAATGTTTATTACATAATGTATTAACACATGATTGTTCGTTTCAACTAATTTTTTTTCCATATAATTTGTGTGAGTTTGAACTCTGCCGGAAACATTACTGTTTTTGGCATATTAATCTTTTTAACAATTACATCAATATAGTGTTGCGTCTTGAAATATGTATCTGTTAAAATGAAAATATTGAAAGTTTTGATACGTGACTACATTTACCGAAAATAAAATATGCACATTTAATCATTTATACAAAGAAATTGAGCACTGAAACGGCTTTCTTTTGATCCCAATTCGAACTTTTCTGAACGCAAAACTGCCGAAATGTGACCATACCTATTTCGTTTCAAATTAATATCGTCCATGGTTTGCTACAAAAGAAAAAATATTGAAAGTAATCTATATTATATCGATCGGTGTAAGCAAGCGTGATGTATCATGTATGAAAATGAAATATGAAAGTTGACGGTTTAATTGCTTAATCAGCTCAGGTCATCAATGTCACAGCGCGTTCACTTCAGGGTGGATTATTTGAATTTTAAAACGCCTTTCAAACGTAAAATGTTTGAATATGAAATGGCTGACAGGATTATTTGAAAGTTTTCAAAACGTTACACTTGATATAATGGTTACACTTGATATAATGGTTACACTTGATATAATGTATACATCTCCAAAACATCTATATTATAGTTACTGTATTTATCAATTCATATTCAATATATCGCAACACCAAGCGCAACAGCAGTCTTTCTTATGCTCATAAAAAACATATACATGTACTTAACTGAATGTTTTATACAAGAAATGTAAATCCACAAATATGCACTTGCGAATAGTGAAAGTACAAAAATGGTCCGTTAATATTGATTTTTGTTATTTATATATATAACAAAAAAACTTTCACAGCATCAAAGAATTACGTACGAGCTTATTGACATGGTACATCAGCAATATACATTGTGAACATGCTACTGGTTGAGTTTGTATGAAATGAACCATTCAGCTATACTCCTCTTTGAGTATTGTGCGTACAGTATTGCAGATAGTTATATGTGTCGCGTTCTGAGAAAACTGGGCATAATGCATATGCGTGTAGCGTCTTCCCAGATTAGCATGTGCAGTCCGCACAGGCTAATCAGGGACGATACTTTCCGCTTTTATGACATTTTTCGTTTAAATAAAGTCATTTTAGCAAAAAAATAATTTAGGCGGAAAGTGTCGTCCCGAATTAGCCTGTGTGGATTGCACAGGCTAATCTTGGACGACACTTTACGCACATGCATTATGCCCAGTTTTCTCAGAACGCGACTCATATGAGAAACGTTTATTTCTCTATTATATTGATATGTGCACTAAATTGTATTATGTCTTTGTACTTTCAGCACCGCATCCCGCCTTTACAGAGATTCAGGGGTTACGTTCGACTGACGCTCATCTGTGTTCGTCTGTGTAAATACAGCCACGAAAAGTGTGTATCATTGCTGATGTCTTATTAATAGGAATAATTGTATTATAAATGCACCGGATGATGTCATCAAAATTCGCTAAACGTCACTATTATATAGAATGCTTGAAGGTTTTTAAAACAAAGGTGGACACCGATGCTATCGTTTTAAGCAATAAACCAATGTCTTTTTGTTCTGTACATGTCAGTTATGAGCATACTGACACTTATCTTGTAAGATTTATTATTTTCAATATTGTAAACGTCACTCGCAAAGTTAGTGTTCCAATATGTTTAAGGAATATGTCGTTTATAAATGCAAATAATTGTTCTGTCTTTACATTCTCTGTGTATATAGTGCACGTGCATTTAATTTCTAACGTTGTATTTAAGTATTGCATGGCTGCGTTCGTCTATGCATAATTAGAATGACGTCCATTTCAGCGTCCAAGCGGCCCGTGACGAGTACCTGTCCATCATCCAAGTCACTCAGGACTACGTGACGAAAACAGATGACCCTGATGGACTGTTCTTTGACCCGACTGTATATCGAGCCAATAAGGAGGTTTGTATACCAAGCAAATGCCCATTGAAAGCTGAAGATTGCAGACCCGACCTCCCCTTTTTGGGTCAGGTCCAATTCTGTTTACAGTCGTTTGTTACGCGATAGCGAGCGTGGTTCTTACAAATCAGGTTGTTGTGGGGGAATGTTTTCAATACGATGTCGTATGTTAATATGTTTATTAATTGAAGGTCATTTTGAAAGGAAAACTTTGGGCGAAATTCGAACAGACACTCACACGTACACAAACTCGAAAACATACACATCGTTATTCGCTTCGTTAGTTCGGACTTTAACCTAGGGTTTAAAAATCAAATATTTGAATTTATTCGAATAATGACAAACGAATGCACGAATATCACCCCAGTATTCGTTCCCATCCCTAGCTATTGTTGATTTGCGAATATTATAAATACTAGAGCACAAGTAATCCATCACAATCTACCGTTGTTTAATTTGTATACGAGTATATGCATCAACTGAAGGGTTTTATTAACAACTTTTTTTACGACAAGTGTTTTTGTTTCCCGTTGCAGCAAAGACTTCCAGCTGACGCGCGCAAGATACTACAGAAGGACCAGCAACTCCGCACGGACAAAGAAACTGAATATGTAAGAGTTATCTCCCTTGCAAACGTCTAAATGGATAGAGTAATAATTATGCAATATTTTCTTTATTTCGTGCAGTTAATCGTTTGTAATTACATTTTGAAAGTGCAAACAAAACTGTAGTGTCCAACATAAATGTGTGGTTCGATAAAGGATTAATTCAATGATTATCATCAATTTAACTGCACTGTCGTCGCATCGTGTGAGTTCTGCTAAACAAAAACATGATAATAGTTGGAACATAAGCTTGTCTTATATCTCTAGTTACATCTGGTGCTAAGGTCTATAAAGGCTTTTGCCGAGTACCCAAACAACATGCAGAAGAAACTATGCGAGGCGGGCTGGTATGAGGCGTAAGTGTACACTTTTCACACTTGACCCGCGTCATGCGGAAATGGATCTTTTACCATATAACGACCAGCGTCAATACAGACAAGCCTGCGTATCCATACAGTCTGGTCAGGAGCTACCCTGTTCGCTTTAGAGACCACGAACTATTGCGTTACTTTATAGTGAACAGGGTGCCTCCTAACCAGACTGCATGGATGCGCAGGTTGGTCTGTAGCTACGCTAGTCGTTATATGACATAAAACCCATTTTCGCATGACACGGATTGATTCTATAGAATAACATGTAACACATCACCTAGATGAAGCATTGAAGCATTGTTTACACAATATTACATTTTAGAAGTTACGTTAAATTGTCGGACTCTTAAGATTAAATACTCGTTAAAATGCAGGCTAAAGTACAGCAATCGATAATGAACTGACTTTTCTAACAGTCAACATACATGACTATCTTTGCAGGTACGAACCCAAGCGGGCCATTGTGAGACAGGGCCACCCGCCGCACGCCTTCTATTTCATTCTCTCGGGGTCAGGTACGCGTAGTATCTGGTATTCGTTCTGCAGTTACCTGCATACTCAATGTAGTTTGTCCGCATGTACAAATGTATACATGGCATTCGTTATGCAGATTAGGTTGTTTTTTTGTGTTTTTTGTGTGTGTTTTTTTTTTGTTAAACCATAATTGCAATACTTCTACATCTAGTCAGCTCTCCCTTGCAATTATTTTGCATGTTCGCTCATTTTCCTTGTATTTTCAACGCCTGCATAAATCTAAACGGCATTCTTTATACAGGCTCACTTAGCTTCCTTCCCTTATTTAAACATCGGAAGTATTCCTCATGGACATCGTTCCGCCATAAACAGAAGTAGTTTAATATTAAATAGGTGTTGCGATTGTCTCCCTTGTAATTTATGAAGTTGTTAAGCCATTGTCTCAACCCACAGCGTCAGACGCAGACCACAGACTATACGCACGATATTGTGATAGCCAAACAACCGCATGCATTTGATGAAAACTTGTAGAACCGTGGTCACAACCGGCATGCGTCGACCTTACGTCGATTTTTTTTGCCATAAATATGCGTCGGGCGTAAGCCGATAGTGCATATTTCCCGCGATTGCAATGTCCAAACTAAAAGAAGGACTTGGTGGCTCGTTTGACGATAAATCAGTTCCCATGCATGTGACTTTCGCACCAGCTCCCTCAACAATGTTTCTTTTTTGCTAATCAGTGACATTCTTTCAGTCCGTGGGCGCACTCGAACACATCGTTACTGCCAGCATTTTCACCCTCTGTTTGATATATGCGACATTGTTTTTGCAATAATTAATTGATTATTTATATTTGGTCGCCGTAATACATATAAATATACAATATAAGAATGCATAATCGACACATTATACACGTGCGGCTACATCCATCGCCTTGCGTCTCTCGTTAATTGTCTGCTGTACGAACAACAAGCCATCAGCGCAAGTCATTCGCATGGTGCCCGCAAAAGCGTCTTACGTATCCGAAAAGACAGTTTGCATCTCTCGGCATGTAACTTCCGAGCAAAACAAAGGGCGTCGGACACAGTTTTTACGCACGATGTACGCAAAGTGCCCATACGACGGGTGTTGGGTTGGATGAACGACTGAAGCATCAACTTAAGCGCTAGCGCTTACGTCAGTTGCGTAGGTTGCGGCGACCTTGCTGTCGAAGAAAAGACGCAGAATCGACGTCCGTCCGACACACGTTTTGACAAATTCCTCTACGAAGCTCGACGTAAGATAGACCCAAACCGGTTGTGACCACGAAATACATTGATCGTGTTATCGATTGCAATAATGGTACAATATGTTTGAAACAGTTTATTAGGTTGATTGATAATGCCATTCAAGTGGTTACAATCTGTTTTGAATTTCAAAGATATTTCCAGCTTGATTTGTAATATACATGTATTAGCAAGAGTAGTATATGATCATTGCACCTCGCTCTGTGAAAATTAAACTAGATTTTGTCTAAGAAGAGACTTCCCTTAAACGAAAAATATAATTAAAGCGGAAAGTGTCGTACCTGATTAGCCTGTGCGGACTGCACAGGCTAATCTGGGACGATTATTTGCGCACATGCATTTAACCCCCTTTTCTCAGAGCGCGACTCAATTAATGTTATTTGTCCGATCGTATCAACGCAAACATACACATGTTCAGAATATAAGACGTCCACAGTTTTGATAGCGGATTTCACATTGTCCATAGTTGTTCTTGTTTCACCGATCCTATGGTATGTAGAATTGAATTGACAAGTGTGAAAATATTGAACTTGGCCATTTTCCTATTAACGCATAAATACCACCTTTGTTATAAAGACCGTCTAATAAAGTCAATCCAGATCTGTTTACTTACCTCAAATTCTTAGTCAGGTGCTATAACGCATTAGAAAACACAGTATGTAAATACAGATATATGCATTTTGTTGACTTATCACTTATGCTTACGACAGTTTGCATGATATTTCGTAATTTGTCGTAAACATTGGAAATAAGTGGACAAAGTTGTATACAAGATCTTAAGACTTACGGTACTATTATATCCGAAAACAGTGAAAGATTTATACTTCTAAATTTTTGAACTACGTATGTTCTTTTAATTTATTTTTTATACATCATAATTGTAAAAAACGTAGCTCCACATCCATTGTATGTCCACCCTTTTTAAATATGCCCCTTTGTTTTTGCCCATATTTCACTTTCTCAATGTCACCATACATGCAGACAAATCCAACTTGTTTTTATTTGTCATTGACCATTTAATTAAGTGATATACAGTGTTACTTGGTATAATCATTAAATTACTTCTTTAATAAGAAATAAACCTCATCCAATATATGCTATATTGATGATGGAAGTATTTCAGTGGAAACAACCAAATTAAGCCACTTGCAATGAACAAAGTGTAACAGCAGACGACTTTTCACGAAATACGTCACCTTGCACCTTTAAAGCCGCCCCCGGTCAGTTTGTTAAGGTTGGCTAAGTCCCTAAATTATATGTGTTTTTATTCGAAATATTTATGTTTTTTATTGTTGTTGTCTCTGATGACTCATTTGAGTCGCGTTCTGAGAAAACTGGGCATAATGCTGTGCGTAAATTGTCATCCCAGATTAGCCTGTGCAGTCCGCACAGGCTAATCAGGGACGACAATTTCCGATTTTATAGAATTTTACGTTTCAATGAAGTCTCTTCTTAGCGAAAATCCAGTTTAGGCGGAAAGTGTCGTCCCTGATAAGCCTGTGCGGACTGCACATGCTAATCTGGGACGACACTTTACGCACAAGCATTATGCCCAGTTTTCTCAGAACACGACACATTTTTTAATACAATCATACTTTGTTCAATGTTTATAATAAAAGTATATAAATAAAATGTTTACCTGTAAACCGTGTATATACTGATATTTTGTTTCTGCTGTCAACTTTGTATGACGACGTATTGGATCTAACGTTTTTCATTTTAGTCGTGGTGACGTCATTTGACCGGAAAACCGGAGGCACAACGTTTCTAGTGGCACTGCACAAGGGCATGTCATTTGGGGTGAGCTCGACAGTTGAATAATTGTAATAATAAAGCTAACAAATATTACTTTAGTTCGTGAACATTTCATATACTAGTATAAAGAAACAAGATTTTTTTTTCACAATAAAAAAAATATAATTTATATTATACATTGTAACTGTGTCAGACTGTCAAAATAACGTTGTTACTCTTGTCCGTCTATGTCACAAAAGTGTTGAACTATTGTCCGTCTGTGTCACAATAGCGTAGGAACCATTGTCCGTCTGTGTCACAATAGCGTAGGAACCATTGTCCGTCTGTGTCACTATAGCGTTGAACCATTGTCCGTCTGTGTCACAATAGCGTAGGAACCATTGTCCGTCTGTGTCACTAAAGCGTTTAACCACTGTCCGTCTGTGTCAATATAGCGCAAGAACCATTGTCCGTCTGTGTCACAATGGCGTAGGAACCATTGTCCGTATGTGTCAATATCACGTAGGAACCTTTGTCCGTCTGTGTCAAAATAGCGTAGGAGCCATTGCCCGTCTGTGTCATTATAACGTAGGAACAATTTTCCGTCTGTGTCAAAATAGCGTAGGAACCATTGTCCATATGTGTCAATATAACGTAGGAACCATTGTCCGTCTGTGTCAATATAGCGTTGAACCGTTGTCCATCTTTTTCACAATAGCGGAAGAATCATTGTCCGTCTGTGTCACTACCGCGTATGAACCATTGTCCGTCTGTGTCAAAATAGCGTAGGAACCATTGTCCGTAAGTGTAAATATAGCGTTGAACCGTTGTCCATTTTTTTCACAATAGCGGAGGAATCATTGTCCGTCTGTGTCACTACCTCGTATGAACCATTGTCCGTCTGTGTCAAAATAGCGCAAGAACAATTGTCCGTCTGTGTCACAATAGCGTAGGAACCATTGTCCGTCTGTGTCACTATAGCGTTGAACCAATGTCCGTCTGTGTCATTATAGCGTAGGAACCATTGTCCGTCTGTGTCAAAATAGCGCAAGAACAATTGTCCGTCTATGTCACAATAGCGTAGGAACCATTGTCCGGCTGTGTCACTATAGCGTATGAAACATATTCTTTCTATTTAACAATAGCGTAGGAACAATTGTGCGTCTGTGTCAAAACAGCTCAAGACCCAGTGTCCGTCTTTGTCAAAATAGTTTAGGAACCATTGTACGTCTGTGTCAAAATAGCGCAAGAACCATTGTCCGCCTGTGTCACTATAGCGTTAGGACAATTGTCCTTATGTGTACCAACAGCGCAAGAACCATTGTCAGTATGTGTCACAATAGCGCAAGAACCATTGTCCGTATGTGTCACAATTGCGCAAGAACCATTGTCCGTATGTTTCCCAATAGCGCAAGAACCATTGTCCGTATGTGTCCCAATAGCACAAGAACAATTGTCCATATGTGTCCCAATAGCGCAAGAACCATTGTCCGTATGTGTCACAATAGCGCAAGAACAATTGTCCGTATGTGTCACAATAGCGCAAGAACAATTGTCCGTCTGTGTCACTTTATCGTAGGAACCATTGTCCATTGGAATCGATGGCCGGATATCACTTTAATGACGCTATGCTACGAAATTTACTATAAACCCAATTGTCTTTGCTGACGAATGAAAAGTACATACACAGATACAAATTCATCTATAAGAACATTACACTTTACGGATCTTGAACCGTGCTTTGATCATACAAATATGGCACAATACTTAAACAGAGATTCAACTGATTAAGTAAGACACTTAAAACCAAGGTTAAAACTAATAACATATAATGTGTTTTTGAAAGGAATTGGCGGTCATTACTCGAAGCAGACGACAAGCGACCGTTAGCACAGCTTCAGTCACAGAGCTACTCTGTATATCAGCTAAGGTAAGTTGTCCTTAAATATCTGATATTTGTGTTTCAAAAGATAATTTCAAAACGCGCTCTTAAGTTCTTAATTAACTACTACACCTTTCTATTCTATATCATTGTCAACATGTTAAATTACCTTCATTACTTGTGAACAAGCGCTCATCTTAACAATCTATGAAAGTCCACAGGAGGGAAGCCCATATTTTTTAATTTAATTTTATATATGCTATAATAGTCTCTATTATAGCATATATATATATATATATATATATATATATATATATATATATATAAGGGCTTCCCTCCTGTGTGAAAGTCAGCTTAGAAAAAACAAAACAAAAAATATTTTCCTTCTATGTGTCTTTCTATCCGTCCGTCTGTCCGTCAATCCGTCCGTCCACATAAATGGATCCTCAGATTTCGTAAAATAGAACTTACGATACATGAATCTAAATTGATATAAAAGGCGGCATGAGGATTATAGATGTTGTTTTAATTTTCCACCAGATGTCAAAGGTCACGCTACTGTAACGTTAGATATGTACAGATAGAGGTCAATATGAGTGTCATGCATAGGGGTTTTCACCGTCACGTGTCTCCATTATAACCTGCACTACTGTCAAAGCGCTGCTGTAATTTGTTTACCTTGACTGCATCAGATGTGTGACACAATTCTCTGGCACTGTCTGTATCTTAACTTCCAGGACTTCGTAGAAATCTTCATGTCTGGAGGCATCAAAAGCATGACCGACCCGGATCAGAACTCCTTTATAAGGTAAACAACTTACATATGAGCCTCGCTCTTGGAAAACGGGGTCTAAAGGGGTTTAAATGCATGTGCGTTAAGTGTCGTCCCAGATTAGCGTGTGCAGTCCGCACAGGCTTAACAGGGGCGACCATTTCAGCTGTTGTTGTTTGTTTCGTTTAAAGCAAGTCTCTTCTTGGCAAAAATCCAGTTTAGGTGGAACGTGTCGTCCCTGATTAGACTGCGCGGACTGCTCATGCTAATCTGGGATGAGACTTCACGTACATGCGTTAAACCCCGTTTTCCCAGAGCGGGGCTCATATCGTACTGCTTCAGACCATGGGCACTTTATCGATTGAAATGTGATATGTTGGTCTAATCTTGCATCTTTCTTGCATGTATCGTCTGCTCTATGGGTTCCGCTCGTTTTTTATGGATGTCATTTGGGATATTGTGATATAATATCAATTTATTTATATTTGGTCCATTTGCACTCAACATTTCTTTAAAACAACAAGGCTAGTTTTAGTATTTTTTTTAAAGAAAATGCCGATTTGTGTTGGCCTAAAATAGATTAATTAAAATACCATGGTAACTAAGTAAGATGATGTCACAATACAAAATATTGGGTGGTTTAAACTATACGTTTGAAGAAAACAATTAAACAACATTTGGACTGAAACAAGCACTAGACAAACAATACATTTCTTAAGGATCTTCTAGAATAAAAATGTTTCTATTCCTTAAGCTATAATCTTGTTGTATTTACAATGACATTAAGCATAAGACATAGAATTGGACCAGTCTAGCAATCGTACATATACCTAGTGCAATAGATTATCCGCTTTTTCAACAAGCCTTTTGGGGCGCAATAAAGTTGTCTTTATTTCGGCGTTTATCTGTCACTAAAAAGTATCACTAAGATAAACAAATAAATTCGGATTAAAGAAATGTTTTTGTTCCTTCATACGAAGATAACGATATGAGTCCAGAGTTCTGCGGTGAAGGTAAACCTGAAGACAGCATGTCTAACGTTCGCGATATTTCTGACAATTGTCAATGTCTCAAGTGGCCATATTTGCGCAAGATGAGAAGTTGAGACCACTTATATTCTATGATTATTTCATTGTCAAGTGTTTAGACTGTCGAGGTCTCTAGTCCTTCACTCAAGTTCGTTGGCAAATTAATCCAAGATCACTGAGAAAACCACGCGTGCACCGTGCTTATGTTCGGTCTTAATGCATTTTCTTGTTCGAGGTGAATGCGAATGAATATGGTAAAAATGCCATTGCAGCGTGAAAAGAAAAACATGCAGTTATGCGACACGCGATGAAATGGAAATATCGACAATTAAATAGTACTTTGTCAGCGAACAATGATATCATGCTGGAAGCAAAGAGTGGCATAATGTTAGTATAGGGTGTTGGTAATGCCCGTTCCATTAACTGTATTCATACTGCTTTCGAGAAATCCTGTCTCGTTGAAAAACGTGCATGTGGTAATAAATTCGTACCGTGCTTTCATTGTTCTGCTTGTCGAAACATTGAATACACTCGTGGGATTTCAATGCATAACATCGTTATTAACGAGCCATGTATATTGTCTTAATCATTAAAGCATTTTGACATTCACCGTTACTGAATGTGGTGTCATAAAAGGGTCCGGGTAGGTTCTATAGTGGCCGTGTTTCTCGTAGAATAACATGTTCAAGCAGTCTCTTTTAAATTGTGATCTATCAATTTACGTCGACAGCATTAAAGCAATTCGATAATTCAATACTTCCTATGTTGTATGAACAAATTAATTTTCACCGATCAAACATTCGGCTTACGGCTGTCTGGAACTCGCCTGTATTCTGCAGAGCACAGGCATGATTAGTTGACAAATAATATTTAAATTGTGTCATCATCTAATCAATGGTATTTATTCCTGCTCTTTGGCAAAAAGTCCTAGTCAAATACTGGAGATATGTTATCGACAGAGACTGTATGAAAACTGCTCCCTCACGAGTGCAAATCATAGACACCAAATCCATACTACAGTAGAACCCCTCTCACAGGATCCTATATAAACCGGCATTACTCTCGAAACCGGAAAAGTTGTCCGGTCCCGATATTTTTTATAATCGCACATATAAAACACACCTCAAAACCGGTATCCGCTCAATTCCGAGGTCCCTATTAAAAGGAGCGTTTGCAAGTTTTTTTTTTTAATTTTCATTTCAGCAAGTGTCTTATTAAGCTTTCAAATGTCCGAGGCATGTAGTAGTGTCTCTTGAAGGTAAAATCAAACCGATCAAAGTGTCAGAGTCACTTACTTGTTTGCATTTTTTTTATAAATATTGATAATGAAATAATCTTACTTTCGTATTGACAGATGAATAACGCTATTAATTGTAATAACAATATTAATTGTTGTGTAATGCAATGTAAATGGTTGATTATTATCGATTAACTAAAATATGATATAATTTGGTGTTTTCCAAATCATAACATGTAGTTAAGATTCTATATATCAAAGGCTATCCCCCCTTTAAAGCGGAATCCCCTCTGAACCGTAAGTTTCTAATAGTCCCGAGAGCATGAGGTTTAGAGGGAGGTCCACTGTGTGATAGTTTTATGTCATGTTTTGCCTTGCTAACAGCCTTACTTACGAGTTTAGTAACGCAAATTATGTGGTGTTTTAAGTGAGATCAGTCGCACACGAATTCAGTTTTATAATTATAAAACGTAAGCAAACTCGAATATCAGACAATAAAACGAACGTTTTCACTATTCAGCCGCCGACGATAAGAGTGCATTTTTATTGTGTCTGGTATTTTGTGCGAAAATCTTATTTGAATAACTTAGTGCAAGGATTTGAACGCGTGCTTTTTGTTACTAGCATGAAAAGCAATAAGCAAAAACCGGTTATATGTATTTAAACCTTAATTACAGGTAAGACGAAATACACAACGGGTAATTATAATAAAATAGGAACTAAACAGTAAGCACGAATTATCTGTATTGAGGAATATATAACTATAGTAATATGAATATGCAGAACGTGCACAACTCAACATAATAAAAAGGTGAATTATAATTAAATTGTATTTCCTTAAAGCCAACGAACAGTGAGTGCTGACTGACTGGCATTACAATACGATTCATTCGAAATCAAATATATACAAGCTTACCAAGCAAAAGCATCGATGATATTTATCAGAACAGAATGGTTTTGTCCTGTGATGAGGCAATTACATTTTCACAATGTTCGCATAACGTACGTATTGAAGCAAAACACTTGGGTTATATTTAACGAATAATTTGTTGTCGAACATCTGTAAATAATATCCAGTTCTCAAATAGTTTACACAAGTTGTCATTACAGAAATAGTTCAGTGGGTTTGTTATGACACAATAACACGCATTGTTTTATATAATACGCGTACACTGTAATGTTGTTGGGGATCTTTTTAATATCGTGTGTGTTCATTCATTTATTTGAGAAAATAAATTAAGTATTCAATATAGCTTTTTTATCATGAAGTAGAATATACCTATTTTATTGTACAAAAAGATAGCTGGTTATCTCGATTTAACTACGCATACTCTTAAAAAGCTAGGATGAGAACGAAGTTTATTAATTACGTTGGGCGAGAAAACACGGATGTGAGATTTACCATTTTAAAATTAAATCAGGACCCATTATAGTTCAATTGGTATACATGTATATATAAGCAACAAAATCCCGTCTCATATTGGGTATGACTGAAACCGAACGCATTAATTTAGAAATGCAATCAACTCCCCAAATAGTTATATTGGTATTTCAGCGATGATCTTTTTATTGCAAATTGGATGTGACACCAGACACTTCATGATTTTCTATTTATTTGAGCGACGTAGTGAAGAAAAAGACAATGTCAGGATAGACGTTAGAATTGATTTAAATAGCAATAATGCACAGGCACGGTAACCTGAGACGTAACAGTATATCTCCGCTTGTTAACAGATAAAGTCGGTTAAATAGACGTGATTGGAGTCTACTATTGTACATAATGAACCCAGTCGTGGGGTGTTAGGTTGATAGCTGGCATGCGAATGCCACTTATAAAGGAATACACTGGTGATAACCGCTAAATTATAATAATCAATCTCTTAGCGCTGTTTATTCAACAGTAATGACTATATATGATAGCAAATACGCCGATTATGGTCAATTCGTATCGACCTTATAGCTATTATTAATTGTAAATTGAAAAATCAGCCTGTTGTTGAATGATTGGTTAATTTGAATTATTTTTTTAATAAACCGATATTTAACCCATGTGAAAGCCGGACGTGTTACCTTCCTTTAAATAATATTGCTTAACTGGTGTGATAAAGTGTGCATAGTGATCCAACATTACGCATGGATACCTAACGATTACGCTTTATCTGTCATTAATGTTATTAAATTAATATTATAATGCTGCGTTGAATGGCTTTTTTATAAAAACTTGTAATACGTTATTAATACAAGTGTGCTCTCGTTAAGCACATGTGAAAGTTTATTTGTGTGATAACGGATCAAAATCGTTGTTGTAATGTTCTAACTTTGAGAAGGATATTCACCAAACAGTACACGACTGTAACTTTTTTTTTGGAAACCTGGTTTAGAAAGATTGACTGTTGATAAGAAATAGACAAAATAAAATGAGTGTACGAAAGTGTGGTGTGCTTGAAGAATGGAATATGTACCAAATGGAATATGTGCAATGACTCATTAAAACACAATTATATTCGGATACTACATGGATTTGACTGTGATACATTGAATTTGCGTTACATTCACTTCACTGAGTAATTAGGAAACATATCGCATAGACACGTCCAAGAACGTATTACCAGCTGTTCTATATAACGAACGAACAAAGACCATCGATAATACATGTAGAGTCTGGAAAGGACAAAACCTATCAAATGGCAGAAAGTGAAAATCCTAGGCAAGGTCAAGGCTTATCAGACGAGCATTTGAAGTTTCTTATTTCCAGGTCCATCCCATTCCTCAAGCATTGGCCTATCGAGTGTCTCGCCACAAATCCTCAGGCATGCATGTTCCATTTCTTCGGGTAAGTAGAACATTATGTATATGTATTTAACTTGCGTAATGCAAAAATGGGTGTTTATGCCATATGCGACAAGAGTAGCTCCAACCCATCCGCGCAGTCTGGCCAGAAGCTTCCATGTCCGGTTATGAGACCAAGAAACTTTGCGTTACTTGATATTGATTGCGGAGGCCGATATGGAGCTACTCTGGGTGCATACGACATAAGACCGATTTTAGCATGACGCGGATCATATTATTCGTAGCAGATGTTAATGATTTCATGAGTGATGACCTCAATGAGCATTTGGCTAAGAACAAGGTATGACATCATTTTATTTTTCGGTCTAAAGAAAAGAAAATAGTTTTATATTCAAAATTCCAAGATCAAGATTTACAATACAATGATGAAGGCCAATGCCCATGTGGACTAATGATAAGCTATATAAATTTGTGAACAAATACGTTAGCAAATAAATGTATGCCTAAACTCATTTAATATTTAGAAAATTGATGAGATCAAATTTGCACTTTTTGGGTAATGTACTTGAAGAAATACTATATTTTTAAATGATCAAGTATGTAGGAATTTATATTTTTACACAGAAATTTGTCAATTAAAATCACCATGATAGAACTTAGCAACAACTATATGTGATCGCAACAGCGAGTTGGTCAAAAATGATATTTTAAGAGGTTAAAATATCATGGGATTTAACATTATTTGTATATACCAACTAATTACCCATATAACTCTAGGTAAAATTAATTGGTAGTGAAAGACTAAACTTGTCAACTCGAAATGTACATTTTCCCTGCTATTGTGTTAACCATTGAACTTAATTACCTTGTTGTTTCTTAGACTTTCAGACTGAGTCACTGCGACTTTTAAAAACGTACACGTTTTAATAAGCATAAAACTCAATATTTCTCGGTGAGACAAAAAGTCATTATATTACGTGTGTTTTCAAAGGAAACTACTGTATTAATTACCCAGGGTTGTCAACAATTCAATAGGCCGAAATTAAATACGGGGTTTCTGTTATCTTGCCTGGTCGATGATTGACAAACAGGCATATGGCGCTGGCCTCTCGTGGAGTGAATTAGGTGCTTGAAAGGCATTTAAAACAGTGGTTTATGCCAGATAATCCCCTTACAATAATGTTGACGCAATATAAATTAGCTTATACGTAACTTTTGGTTATTTGACGAGCTTTCGAATAATACGGCGAAAAATGAGTGTAGAGTATTAATGCTTGTGTGACTGTAAGTACATAGAAAATGAACGAATTAAACAAATATTGAGTGACATGATGAATGAATGAATGAATGAATGGATGAATGAATGCACGAATGAATGAATGTACGAACGAACGAATGAATAGAAGAAAGAAAGAAATAACGAGCGAACGAACGAACGAACGAACGAACGAACGAACGAACGAACGAACGAACGAACGAACGAACGAACGAATTAATGGATTAATGAATGAACGAATGAATGAATGAATGAATGAATGAATGACAATGCAATTAAGGAATAAAACAAATTAATTTTGAGCAAACGAACGAATAATTAAATGAATTGATGAATAAATGCATACATATATTACGGACTGAAATAATAAAACATGTATCAACTAATGTATCTATTATTGCTTAAATCGACGCATGATCTACAAATGAAGTGTAATACATTTCTTAATAAACGAGTGAGTGAAATGAACGATGAAAGAAACGAAGACAGTAAGTTTATAATAAGAAACCAATCTAGTGACAGACAATCGATCAGATTAAAGAAAAAAGAAAGAATGTACATGTATACAGCTCCAAGGTTCCTTAAAAATGCAATAGACGCCATGCACTCTGATCCTATTGTCACAGTGTGGTAAATCAGTACTATCTTGAAACCTGTCTCTATAACATAGCGTTACATTTTTGTCGCTCAATACCTGATCTTCAGGTATAAAGAACATAAAGGCATGATATAAGCTCTTAGGTTAGGAAAGTAAAGATATACTAATTTACATGCACATTTTTGGTGACCTTTAAATGATTGGTGCAGTTTAATGTTGAATTAGTATTCTTCATTATGCCATTATGCATTTTTACAATAAAGTAAATGTATACATTTGTATAATAAATGAAATGTTAAACTATGACATTATGACAAAATGTTTCAATGTTCTTCACAGGCGCGGCCAGGTTCTGGTTCGAGACAGCAACCACTCCGACTGGATTTACGTTGTAAAATCGGTAGGCGATAACAGAAGTACAAGTTGCTATCAAAATATAAATAGCGAACCACAAACTATTTTATTTAACGTTAAATTAAAAATTGTGTTCTTAATATGCTTGTATTCCACCTTTGGACAGTCATGTATGGTCCCGTCGTTGCAAGATGTACATTAAATATACATGTGCTTCAATGTTCTAATACGATGTATATGGGGTTCCATTAGGGTCTTTAATGTCACACTCATCATCCGGCTAAAAAAAACGAGAACCGTGCTCGCCAACACGAACATGACACTCGTTTTAGTAAGCATCAATGCTCAATAAAAAACATCATGGTCTAAAAGTTAAGCGTCAGGCTTGTAAGATCGAGCATACGCTTATTGCTCGGTCATGCAATTAAGACCCTCTGTGTACGTCATATTGAATTCTCCAATCATGCTCCTACGCCGAGGACCAGCACGAGTAAGTACGAGCACATATATAGAGTCATATTCTACGATATACTGGCCTATAGCTTCATGGTAATCGTTTTAATATACCTCATTGTGAATCATTCATATGATTTGAAGTCAACTGACAACACCGTGTCTCTGACTTTGCAGGGCAGCCTGTCCGTCCTGAAGAAGCTGGTGGAGGTCCATCCACGGACATCAAAGCGGGAATCGGAGCCAGAGTCGGAAGGTAACTTCTTCCGGTTCTTATGCGTGCGATTTTGGTTTAATATTTTAAAGAGTTTCATCCAGATTAAAAAATACGTATACATTTTTAATATGAAATCATGCAAGAACATTGCCATTCTAAACAATATGATGAGATAATGTATCAAAAATCCTATCTGTACATTCTTAAAATGTTCTGCTCAGTAGATGACGACCCTGGACGCCGGAAATCGTTCGGCACGTGGAACTTCCGCTTTCGCAAGATGCGCCTTCAGAGCAGCGGCGAGAAGGAAGTCTTCAAGAACAATATAGAGATGGAGAAGCGACTAGTATGTTACGATGTGGCATGCTCACACTTTCTTGATTTTTATGATTTCCCCCAACAATACCAAAGTTAAGTCCTTATTGTACATGCATGTGGCACGTTGATTAAAATTCAACTTTTTGTTTTCGTATTGCAAAAAAGGTAATATAAATCTATATCAAACTAGTTGAGCTGTATACAGAACTATCTACCAGTAAGCCTTTTGATCTGAGGCGACCTTATTGTGTCGGATATTAAACTTAAAAATAATTACCAGCGCGTTTGACATGGCAGTATATAATTAGATCGCGCATGATGCCATGTTCTGAACGCACCTACTCTTTATCCTTTAACCAGATGAAAATCGATAGGATTACACCGATCGTATAAACTTGAGCTTTATCCTATCGCTATTTTTATATCATTTGTGGGTTTTTTTCCAAAAAATTACGGAAGAACAAAATTGTCAAAAAATGCGATATTTGATGATTATTAATGGAAAAAGTGAGGAAATAACAGGATAAATAGAATATTTTGTGAGTTTTGGATAAAGATCAAGTTTATCATGCTCGGTCCGAACCATGGTTGCGCTCGGCAAGCCTCGCGCTAACATGGTTCTAAGCCTCGCATGATAAACTTGATCTTTATCCAAAACTCACCTAATATTCTCTATTTCTCTCCCCGCCCCAGGAGCAAACCCTGCCGGGCTACTTCAACGCGCGGGAACGCCTGGGTCTAATAGACTACGACACGATTATCACGGACCACAGGTCCCGGGTGCTCCAGACCAGCAAGCGGGCCTCACTGCTTGAAACCACATCACTGCCAAAACTCAACATGCTGCCCACCGGTAGGAGCAGAAATCATTTATTTAATACTTCATTTACTTCAGTATGATGTGTCGTTGTTTGTTGTCAGTAAACACAGATATTAGCCTCGCTCTGGCAAAACTGGACTTTATGCATGTGCGTAAAGTGTCATTATATCATCGTAGGTATAAGATTTCACTTAATAGTATGTGGAAGCGGCTTTCATGCTAGAAGCCTATGTGACCTTGACCTTTCGCCAATTGACATGAAAATTGAAAGGCAGCTTCCTATCCAAAGTAACCATCACACCAATTTGCATAATCGTAGATCAAAGTGTTTCCTGATATCGTTTGGAAACAAATTGGTAAACAGTTCATGTTACAATCCCTGTTACCGTGAACTTTGATATGTTGATCTCAAAATCAATAGATGACTTTCTTTCCTCCCAATTAACCGCCACATCAATTTGCATGATGGTAGGTCAACGCGTTACCTAGAGATCAAGCAAAAACGAATTTCATGTTACTGTGCCATGTGAGCTTGACATTTCACGTGTTTGCATGATCATATGTGTCGTGTTATGAGAAAACTGGGCATAATGCTTGTGCGTAATTTGTCATCCCAGATTAGCCTGTGCAGTCCGCACAGGCTAATCAGGGACGACAATTTCCGCTTTTATGGAATTTTTCGTTTAAGTGATGTCTCTTCTTAGCGAAAATCCAGTTTAGGCGGAAAGTTTCGTCCCTGATTAGCCTGTGCGGACTGCACAGGCTAATCTGGGATGACACTTTACGCACATGCATTTTGCCCAGTTTTCTCAGAACACGACACGTACATATGTCAAAGCGCCCTCAATATATTTGATAGGCGTCATCATCGCATTCAAGTAACCATTTACCCATTTGCATGATCGCAGGAAAAGGCGTTCTCTAAATATCGCGCAGAAACGAACTGGTCCAAGTCCGATCGACCGACCGACAGTGTGCAAAGCAATACACTACCGCTTTTTCGAAGGGGGGCGGGGTCATTGAGAAAATCCGGAAGCCTTTGCATTCTATAAACATTCCCACACTCGCAGGCCATGGCATTCATCTCGGACAGATTTGAGTGAACTCTCGATGTGCAACAAAAAAAAACAAACAACATACGTCTTATATCAAAATGTTTTAAAGCTTTTACATCAACTTTCAATTGCCATAAAATTCCGAATTGAAAGAAAACTCGATTAAATCGAGTTCTTTTTCAGTTCGGAATTGTATTATTATTAAAAGTGCTTAGTCTATGACGTCACTGTTTCAGTTCGGAATTTCATAATGATTAAAGTGCAAAGTCTATGTCGTCACTGTTAATTATTGAAGAAATATTATTGTAATTTTCTGATAAAGAACATAAAGAAGAGAGGAGTTTTAAAAGAGCCAGTTTTGATTATTCCCAAAGCTCGCATTGTCAGACACCATTTAAATCGTCTTTACAACGCATGGGGCTTGAATTATGTATACATTATGGGCAATAACGGTTAAAATGCGAGCGAAACTTCGTTGATTAATCCATCCTCAATACAAACCGCACGTTATACGAATATTCCATGAGTATTTGTAAACATAAACATTAATTAAAGGCGTCTCGATTTGAGATCACCTCTTTTGATAAGAGAAGTGCAGAGCCGTGACTGCACAAATTATTTTAATATTGACAATAACATGGGAGTTCTTATATAATTTTGCATGAGAACTTTGGTTTCATTGGCAGACATTTTTAAATACAGGAACGGACGTTCCATATAGTCATAATGCGCACAATATCCGTGCGCACGTGCTATAACATGATAAGAAAGGCACTGGTTGCAAATAGTTTCAGTCCCACTCTCGCCCTAGTAACGGTATTTTTCATAGATTTTCAATACTACTGTCATACGTCCACGTTTAGGTTTTTCTTTTAAATTTCTATTTTTCTTTCGATGTTCACATACATTTTAAAATATCGCAAACATTTGACACACCAACGATCTGTCTATTTATCTTCAATGGCTACAAGGGTCAGCAATTGTTACGCACGAAGCGTTTGTTGCGAGTATGATTTTTTTGAAAGAACATAGTCACCATAATTATAAAGGTGAATATGATATTGACTAGAAACGTTTATTGATAAACAACTTTTAAAGCCATAGATGAACATTCCTCCGATAAATGGGCCTCGTTCTGCGAAAAATTGGCTTAATGCATGTGGGTAACGTGTCATCCCAGATTAACCTGTGCAGTCCGTTATCGTATTCTTCGTTTAACATAAGTCTCTTCTAAACAAAAATTCAATTAATGCGGAAAGTGACGTCCCTGGTTAGCCTGTGTGGACTGCACAGGCTTATCTACTTTGACATTTAAGGCACATGCATTTAGCCCAGTCTTCCCAGAACGAGGCTCATATGCTTCATGTTTCCTCCTCAGAATCGCCCGTTCTGGAATCGGAGCAGGAGGAAACCATAGGGACCGCCGAGGATGACAAGCTTGTCCAACTGCACAAAATACGCAAAACTTCAAAGGTACGCATCGAAATAGTACATGACATTATGACATAACATGTACATCCCTTTATTTGGGAATTTCTTTAAGTTGCGTATGTCCGGTTTGGAGAAATAAAAACAAAATAAATAATTCTATTCATTAAATCTATTTACATAGGCGGCCTCCAATGTGTGAAACTTGCATTTAAGCTATTGGAATTTTATAAATGTTAATGATATTTGATCGCTGTGAATGTTGTATACTTTGACATTGTGTGACCGTTATGATAAGGTTGGAGCCCTCTGGAACCGTTCATTAAGTTTTACTATGGACATGTATATTTCACATAGCGTGTATTATGGGGTGAGCCGGAAGTTCGGGGTAGAAGTCCCCTGAACAAGAACCTCTTGCACGTACCCGTGGTACACGTGCCCGTGGCGCACGTGCCCGCGGCGCAAGCGCCCGTGGCGCACGCACCCGTGGTACACGCGCCCGTTGTGCACGTGCAAAACGTGCAGGGAAAGGAGTTCAAGGTACCCGTGTAACTAACCAACCGCGTGGAAACTGGCTTCATAACAAACGTATTTCAGCGCTCGGGTCCAGTGATAACAAGTGTGAATTGGTTTGAACGATAGAATGTTCGGTTTAAAATTCGTTGTACATGTACGTTCATAATATGTGTGTGTGCAGTTATATATATGTTTCCTTATAGTAATACTCGTTTAATTTCAAAATGCAAGTCATGTTCGCTGAAATGGTTCCAATTTATTTAAATCTCGCATAAATTTAGTAGTTTACTTATAATTAAGACCTGCGTTTTTGTATACATGTACATATAGTTAAATGCATCCGTTTCACTATTTTTTAATAAATGATATATAAATGTTGTCTACGAAATGACAAGTGAGCCATGACGGTCCTGGGTCGCTCACTTGAGTTTAAGGCACCATAATGCCACGTACAATCGTCGAAACATGTTAGCACCTGATTTAAATTAAGCATAGAATATGATGCAAGAATATGATGCAATGAAAATTCAATATTCAAAATCTAATAGGTGTAGCGGAAAGAGGCGACCATGTACACTAACGAAATACAAAGTAAAGACATTTGGTTGAGGATATCAAACGAACATGTTTTTGTAAAATTGAGTCCAATGTTTTAGACAATATTTGTGTGTATTTCAACAACGAATGAGATCTGTCTGACCACAGGCGGGCATGTTTTCAACGAAATTCGTGCTAAATGATGTTGAAATCCACTCAGGGGTTTAGGACAATATTTTTTTAACCCATTTATGCCTAATGGACTCTCCCATCCTTCTATATTGGATCAATTTATTTCCAAAATTAGGGATGTCTAGTATATTTATTTCTATATTTAGAATATTTCTTACATAATTCCTTAAAGCAAACAGCGCAGACCCTGATGAGACGCCGCATCATGCGGCGTCTCATCTGGGTCTACGCTGTTTGCCAAGGACTTTTTTCTAGACGCTAGGCATTAATGGGTTAAGATGCAGTATAGACCTTTAGAATCAACAGCCCTTCCGTGTTTAGCCATGACGTGTTTAAATAATCGGCGAATTACGAGGAACAGGAAGATGGTCATTAAATATACATTAATTCAAAGCATTTTGAAATCCACTCAGTGGTTTCATAAAAGCAGAGATTTAAGTTTTCCCGTCGCGTATTAAGCGCTATGTTGTCACAATTGTCAAGAACGGAACAGAACAGAACAGAAATTCAAATGATATGACGAAATTTAAATGCACGGATTGTTACTGACCCGGTATGGTGTGATACACGTGGTTAGTATATGAATATTGAGCGAGAGAGAAGCTCGAGTCGAATATAAATGAGCCTCGCTCTGTGAAAAAGGGGGTTTAATGCATGTGCGTTAAGTGTCATCCTAGATTAGCCTGTGCAGTCCGCACAAGCAAATGACGACCCTTTCTGCATATCCTTGATTTTTGCTAAGAAGATACTTTCTTTAAACGAAAAATATCTTAACAGCGGAAAGTGTCGTCCATGATTCGCCTGTGCGGACTGCTAAATACATATCAACTTTTTTACATTGATACATTGCTGTTTTACAGGGTGCCTATTTAGCCACTACAAAGAATGCAAAACGGAAATCCACAAAGAAGGACGCGATACAGGAAGAATTGTATCAGAAACAACTAGGTTTGTGTTGTTTGTTTTGGATATGGACCAACTGCATTTTAAAACGCTATTATGCGGTAGCAAATTAAATTTTAAACAATCGTTTCGAAGACAAATGATATTCGTATGTTTTTAATCATCTAATAAATTGTTCGGTTCCTGCGTTGATTAAATCGATACTGTGTTTGTTTAATTACAGGTCGCCATTAAATGTGTTTGTTAAGCAGATAGTATGGGCTAATCTACTCTAATGAAAATATAACGGAATATAACAATGCTAATCTGTTAAGAAAACGGAATGATCTTACAATGAATATTTATTTAATCAAATGAAAGAATTCGTGTTTTTTTTAAAAATTATATCTGCAAATAATGTTGATTTTTTTTTTAGTAAATTCCGAAGAAACCATCTTCATTATTGAAATCCGAGGCACTTGTATATGTTTTGCCTTTGACGTAATTATGAAAACATTTGCTCCCCTACTGCTGAACCACTACATGTGCAATAGACAGTTAAATGATAGAGGATTACTTAAATTAAAAAAGGCTTTAATTAAACAAAAGTAAAATGTACAAATACAAAACAAAAGTTATTGCAATTTTCAGAGTACGACAAGCGCTCGCTGGACGACAGGAAAATCGGTCGGAAAACTATAAGCGATGAGTTGGACAATAAACCTATCAAGGGGGTGACCTTGACAGAGAAAGACTTAAGACCTATGTTTGTAGAAGTCCAGGTCTTAGAACGAGGACAATACTTTGTAAGCGCGTCCTTTATCAATAACTTACTCGTAGCTGTATGTCAGTATTTATATTGTATGCGTTCTTTAAATTCCGTACCATTGAAAAGATAATTGACATTTACATAATAAGACGTATTAATTATTCAACATTATGACTGTTTTTCAGAGCGTATTTATGTTTAGTATACGAGATTTTCTCTTAAATACTTAATAAAATTAAACAAAAAACGTATTCCACATAAGTGTATATCTGACGAGTGATGTCCCTTGCATGATGTTTGATGTTCTGACAAGAGTTTTCCCCCTTTCAGGGCCTCACGAAGGCCGTATTCCCGGAGCAAGCGGAGAGTTTCAGCGTGGTGTCCAATGGCGCCGAGTGCATCATGATCTCCAAGCGCATCTTCTTCGAGATGGCTAACGAGAGCACCATGCATCATCTAAGACAAGTGGTGGGTCCGATACTCGAGTTGGTCGTGTCTTTTAAGAAAGTCCTTTTTTTCCTTGGCAATATTTTCGATGATTTTGATCCGTCCATGGTTGAATCATTTACACTCCTGTATTAAGACAATAAAGATAATGTCCGATTTGGAGACGAATGTTCTTAGGCTTATAACAACGATAAGGAGCATTTACTCCGTTCCCTAATACAGTAATTGGATGTATTTACGATTGTTTTTTTTACCTCATTCTTCACAACTAAGTTTGTTTCCGAGACAACATACAACGCAATAATACATGTACAATATATGGATGGTGATTACTATTCATTTCACCTCACAGGAGACGCTACTTCCGCCGGAAACAGAACTACAGGCGAACCTGCAGGACTTCGTGGATTGGAAGGCACACCGAGCGCGGGTCTACAACCGCCTGGTGAAGAACAAGACTAGCCGCGTGGCCCGTCACAGCCAGTTTCCGCCGCAGTTCGCCGGGCAGTACTCCTATCGCACCGGACCGACTGTGAGGATAGACTGACACCGGGGAACTCTCCTTATTACTATCATTGACCCCTTTTTCATAAGTGTGGAATTTTGAGCCAGATACTCAAGTTGTTTGAAGAAACGGTTGCGTAAAATGACCTCAATGGGCTGTCCACGATGCTATACGGAAGGTTAATGTCGAATGGAAGAGATGTCTTACCATATCATGGCATGCAAGTGGTTAATGGATGTGTGATTTAATGAGCCGCGTTCTGGGAAAACGGGGTTAAATGCATATAAGTAGTGTCGTCACAGATATGCTGTGCAGTCCGAACATGCATTTAACCCAGTTTTCCCAGAATAAGGCTATAATGATTGTTTTGGCTCTTTGCGTTATGCATTCCGAGACGATGTTCAGTCATTTGTTCTGCAAGAAATCAGCGTGCGTAGCGGCGTTTGCAATCGAAAATGGATTGGCGTACCTGATTGTGGAGCGAAATATGAACTTCCGATATACATTACACAATGCTAATATTTCATTAAAACATCGTCAATAATAAATTAGTTATAAGTATACGAATAACGCAGACAGACGTTCATGATTTTATGTCTCAGATATATACATAGATATTTTTTGCAATTTTGAAATAAAATCTAAATGCTACCAAGAAGTGATCATGCTCAGCTTTAACGTGTTTTAGTTTGGGTTATGCTTGTTTTCGTTTTTACGCGGTTAACCGAAAATGCACATCTGAACAGACGTTATCAGATGCTACGTAACGCCTACAAGATTTCCATCCTCAAACTTTCATCCCATACTCCAGAATGAACATGTAAGATTGCAAAACCTGCACACTTTTCGCTTGTACATCCAAAAGACTCTATGAACAGTTACACTTCATACATAATTTGTCTGTTGACATATATTTTAGCAAGACACGGGCGTGACCTTGAAACAATTCAAAAACAAAAGAGTCCACTAAAAATAGACATTATCTCTTTTTGTTTGTGTGATATTTTAGGTTCACTGAACAGGGAATAATTGCGACAATTTTAATACAGTCATGGCATGGAATTGTTATAAAACGTGCATATATATAAAGTTTAAATTTTATTTAATTATTAAACCAGTTTTTAGAACATAGATTACTCATTCGAATCCCAAATGTAAAATTTGAAAATATTCAAGGTTAAAACAAGTTGACTCTATGAAATCAAGGGTCCACAAACCTTTACTAATTTTCCATTTTCAATTTTATGAACACATATTAGTCTATCAGCCAGATGGGTTGGGGTGTACCACTCAGGGGGGCAAAACAACACCTATCTTACTGGATTGTATACTCAATATTAAGAAACAAAATGTGTGATAACAATTTCAGTTTGGCAGCTATATGTTATTATTGATCTGTTTCTATGGCAACCGTCAGGCTTTGACTAAATAGCTAGTTTAGCTAGTATAATTCTCTAATATTTCTTCAAAATTGGTTATAGAAAAAAAAGTTTGGTGTTAAAATGAAGATTATGATTATTACCTAGTATGATCTGCAGTTAAATATGAAAATTAGTACATTTGCATATCTATGAATATTAATGAGATTGCAAGAAAAGTTCCTAAAAACTAGCGAACCTCCAAAAAAGTAGGGTCAATATACACATTGACCACCCAAAATAACTACAAAAGGTATTTTAACTGATCCTGGTAGGGTAGAAGGTCCTTAAAAACATGTCAAAAGTTACCACAATCGGACCTCCGGAAAGTAGTTTTTTTCAAGATGGCCGCCAAGACCTATTAATGATCATAACTATGTAACTATCCAATCAAATTTGATGAATTTGGTGTCTATACATAGGTTTCAAGGGGCAAAGAAAACATAATGATCATCAGAAATTGTTTCAGTTTAATATATTACACACAAATCTAACATGGCGTCGAAAATGGCCGCCAAGATGGCCGCCAAAACCTATTTATGATTATAACTATGTAATTATCAACTTAAATTTGATGAATGTGGTGTCTATACCCAGGTTTCAAGGGGCAAAGAACACATTAATATCATCAGACAAAGTGTTAGTTAGTTATGTTACACAGAAATCCAACATGGCGTCCAAAATGGCCGCCAAGATGGCCGCAAAGATGGTCGCCAAAACCTATTAATGATCATAACTATGTTACTATCCACTCAAATTTGACGATTTTGGTGTCTATACATAGGTTTCAGGGGGCAAAGAACACATTAAGATCATCAGACATTGTTTAAGTTTATTATATTACACAAAAATCCAACACAGCGTCCACAATGGCCGCCAATTTGGCCGCCAAATCATATTTATGATCATAAAATATAACTATGTAACTATCCACTCAAATTTGATGAATTTGTTTTAGCAATTTCTGTAACATATGATACACATTTGCTGAAACTTTAAATATGATGTTCTTACACCGTGCGTCTGATCATATTGTCCATAAATTATCAGGGATTAATCTCGTAGTTATTCTCGTATATTGCCAGGGTGTTAACCCATTAATGCCTAGCGTCTAGAAAAAGGCCTTGGCAAACAGCGTAGACCCAGATGAGACGCCGCATGATGCTTTTGCTTAAAGAAATTTCTGTAGGAAATATTCTAAATATAGAAATAAATATACTAGACATCCCTAATTTTGGAAATAAATTGATCCAATTTAGAAGGATGGGACAGTCCACTAGGCATAAATGGGTTAAGCTTTCAAGAGAAACTGCCCCCTTTCCTTGTTCTTATGCTAACGATAAACAAATACATTGACAAAAGCGCATTAGCTTGTTTAATATTCTTGTGTCCATCTGATATTGACTGTGAGAAGAACATACTTAAAATCAGTGTTAAATCACTTAAATGGATCTCTGCTTAACAATTGAACAGCTTCTTTGCCTAAATTAATTTTCAACTTTTTTGTTTCCCATTTTTTGAGTAGAAATTTGTATAAAGACGCTTATAGCAATCCTCCATCAATCATCGTTTTATATGTTTTTACACTTTGTCATTGATATTTCATGCACCTGACATTCTTGATGGTAAATATCTAGCGAGTGCATGATTCCGTTCGTTAACCGGTTTGACTCGCACTAACACCAGGCACTAAATCATTTAGATACTTTAACAGTTTTTGCCTATGACCATTCCTAATTAATGTATGTTTCCATATCACATTGTGTGACTGACTTGGTGGCCATGCTGGATTTGTTACATTGTGTAGAGCGGTAGACTTACATGAACTTTCAACATTTTATAAGTGATACGTGTATTTGAAATAAATTTGTTGTTGACAAAATTTTAAATGACTGACTGACAGCCATCGTATGATTTAGTATTTCATAAGATTTCATTAATTCAATATATAACACATTTATTACAATACTTTATTATGTATTTAAAGGTTTCAAATATTTATGTAAGAAGAAAATGTAGTTAAATTACAATCATAAAGGTAACAATTGTAAAATAAAAAAAGACATTTAGTTGAATATAGTTTGTTTGTCTTTTTTAAAATATCCCTTTAAAGAAAAACATTTACCCTCCGCATATTTATGACGGACGTTTTGTAGATTGTGTTCAAGTGTTTCAATTCAGAGATATGTATCAGCAATAGATGAGAGCTGTGAGTGTTCTCCTTAAAAAGGAAGATTTTAGGCGTTTGTCCTATTAATAATCTTAAGTCTCTAAGTGCAAGTAAATTATGTCTGAAGCACATACTAAACTTAACAATACTATCATATGACTATTTTCCTAGAAAATTGATCTCTTCTGTGAAACCGATCTGTGCAATTAAATTATGTCTGAAGCACATACTTAACTAAACAATACCATCATATGACTATATTCTTAGAAAATTGGTCTCTTCTGTGAAACCGATTGTTTGATTAAAGAGGGCTTTTGGAAGATTTAAGCTGTACACGTATCGCGACACAGTTTGAAACACTCAAAACAAAATATACTAAATGTATTTTGTTGCTGCGTGATATTTATATTTTAGTCATATGCTATCACCAAACATTATCGTTGCTTCCCCCGCTCTATAACAAGAAGTAAATACATATGAATGCATACACAATAGATATCAATATACTTTGATGCTTCATATGCCTCTGTGCAATCGATACAATCCTCGTTGCCTATTAAATTGTCTTAGACATGCAGTTTGGTCCAAATAACTGTACATAACTGACTGCAATTTAAAAATATCGTTATAAATTATGTATCATTTCTTGGAATAGTAAATATGTAAACAATTTTCATTTTTACTTGGAAAAGAAGTACTTAGTTTACCAGTTGTATGTCATCACAAAGTGAGTGGATCTTCCCTGGGTTAACAAATTGACATTACAACGACATCAAGGCTAAGTAGATCTCAGTAACAGCACATGTCAAGAGAGAAACATAATGTGATAGCGAACTCTGAATTTAGAATAAGGCCAAGTATAAAAAATAGTAATGTTTTGGCTTCCCGATCTCGTTTAACATTTGAGGCTAGCCCATCAAATTTCAACAATTTGTGATAAGTAGTTATAATGTGGGCATCTTTGTGAATCAGTTAATCAAGGCTAGGTAGATCTCAGTAACAGCACATGTCAAGAGAGAAACATAATGTGATAGCGAACTCTGAATTTAGAATAAGGCCAAGTATAAAAAATAGTAATGTTTTGGCTTCCCGATCTCGTTTAACATTTGAGGCTAGCCCATCAAATTTCAACAATTTGTGATAAGTAGTTATAATGTGGGCATCTTTGTGAATCAGTTAATCAAGGCTAGGTAGATCTCAGTAACAGCACATGTCAAGAGAGAAACATAATGTGATAGCGAACTCTGAATTTAGAATAAGGCCAAGTATAAAAAATAGTAATGTTTTGGCTTCCCAATCTCGTTTAACATTTGAGGCTTGCCCATCAAATTTCAACAATTTGTGATAAGTAGTTATAATGTGGGCATCTTTGTGAATCAGTTAAGAATATATAATTTAAACGCCGTTTTTAAAATAAGTAGTATTATAAGAAGCTCCAAGCGGGTGCGTGTACTGTCGAATAAGTGTTTGTCTGGGGCATAATTTGGTCTAGCATAGATGGATTATTTCATAACATTGCTTAATTATCAAGCCTGCTGAGACGTAGTGTAGCCTGCACGAACAATGTTCCCTATTTAAGATCACAGTGATAGACCAAAGGTCAAAAATGGAATCAAGCCCTATCAGTCAAAATTAAAAGATATTAGTAGTTTATGTTCTAAATTGTTCAAATCGTTACGCTTCTCTGTATTTGAAGGCCAGGTACGTTAAAAATTGAAATTTCAACATAAACATCACATTGTTCGTGTGACATGCAGATCACTCTGTGCGGTAGCAGCAACGAACATGAACTTGCAACATTTCAAGATTTTACTATTGTACTCTATAGATAATTCAACTGTAGATCTGCAGCATGGCATAATATAATAACAAATCACGTGTTTTAAGTGTGTGTGTTCATATGTTGGATTTATTTTGTGATGCTTACATTTACCGTGCTGGCATCCATCAGCCTGATAAAATGTTGTATGTGTTTCAGTTACTTTCATTGAAAGGAAAACCCATTGATTTTCAATGTGGGGGATAAGTATCGACTCAACTGTTCGTTTTTAGGACGTCCGTTTCCTGACATGTTGACACGTTTCTTATAACATCAATATTGCTTCCTACAAAGAATTGATACTTGCATGGATGTTATTTTAGTACACTATCAAGACACTTACATCACCATGACTTCATTTTGACCTTGACATTGACCTACTTTTAGTCCTTCAGCCAAGTACCCAAAATTGAGGTGGGGTGTACCAGTAAGGGGGGCAAAACTACACCTATATATCTTGGAAGATGCATGTCAGTAGCATATGAAAATGGTTGATAACAGTCTGGTACTGGCAGCTTTTGGTATTTTTTTCTCCTTTGAAGATGGGGCATCAATCAGCTTAATTTTCATAAATTGTCTGGGAGAATAGGGTTAACCCTTGAAGCGTAGGTATAGACACCAAATCCATCAAATTTGAGTGGATAGTTACATAGTTATGATCATTTATAGGTTTTGGTGGATATCTTGGCGGCCATTTTGGACGCCATTTTGGATTTGGGTGTAATATAATAAACTTATACAATGTATGATGATCTAAATGTGTTCTTAGCCCCTTGAAACCCATATATAGCCACCAAAATAATCAAATTTGAGTGGATATTTACATAGTTATGATCATTTATAGGTTTTGGCGGCCATCTTGGCGGCCATTTTCGACGCCATGTTGGATTTGTGTGTACTATTGTACACTTAAACAATGTCTGATGATCTTTATGTGTTCTTTGCCCCTTGAAACCTAGGAATAAACACCAAATTCATCAAATTTGATTGTATCGTTATATAGTTATGATCATTAATAGGTATTGGCGGCCATCTTGGCGGCCATCTTGAAAAAAAAAATTTCCGGAGGTCCGATTGTGGTAAACTTTTGATATGTTTTAAAGAAGCTTCTACCCTACCAGGTTCAGTTAAAATACCTTTTGTAGCAATTTTTTGGTGGTTGAAGGTATTTTTTTGATATATTGACCCTACTATTCTCCCAGACAATTTATGAAAATTAAGCTGATTGATGCCCCATCTTCAAAGGAGAAAAAAATACCAAAAGCTGCCAGTACCAGACTGTTATCAACCATTTTCATATGCTACTGACATGCATCTTCCAAGATATATAGGTGTAGTTTTGCCCCCCTTACTGGTACACCCCACCTCAATTTTGGGTACTTGGCTGAAGGACTATATGGGATGAAGTGCAAAGGCACCATTATGTACAGAAAAGTAACCATGTTTGAATTTTAAATGAAAATCAAAAAGATACAAACTGATACTAGCTAATCAAATTACTTTTCAGTAACGCTGATATATACATGAAGCGTTACTAATATAGGAATATACATTTTAATCTTTAAACATACATTTATTAACAACATAGTCGCATAGTGAAGATCATTAACATGAAACCTGCATTTAATAAAATAGATCAAATAAAATAACTATCCTCCACATTTACCTGAATTCATCATGTTCTGGGGTATTTTAAATTGACTCAGAAATGTGGCAACAGAACCATAATGCTTCCAGCCTGCACATCTATAAGGTAGTACACAATTGAACAAATGGATACCAGTATGTGCTTTGTAGCAATATGTCATAAAACTCTCTGCGTAGACATCTCAAATAGGAATCTTTTACCCTGAAAACTTTACAATGACATAAAATAACAACGAAAACTGTCAAACAATTGCAGCTGAGTGACATATTCTTTACACTTTGTTCTTAGATAGTGTTGTGGAAAAAATGAAAACACAAATATTTATGGTCAATTGGTCATTATGTTATATCACAGAATGAAAATGACATCACCGCGATGAAATGTGAGCTCCCCTTACATAGATGATGATTCTGATTAATACCGTACATGAAACACGTCATGCAAAAATGGGTATTATGCCATATTCGGCCAGTGAAGCCGTAGAACAGCTTGCGCATTCACACAGTCTGGTCAAAAGCTTGTCTGTTGGTTATAAAGTAAAGCAAGAATTCATGGTCTCATAAGGGGTCAGAGTAGCTCCAGACTGTGCAAATGCGCAGGCTGGTCTGGAGCTACACTGGCAGCATATGGCATAAGACCCATGAAATGTCCCCTTACTAAGAGGCTACTTCTGAACACAAAGGGTCTTAAAACTCCTCAGCCCAAGGGTTTTCCTCCAGGTAATGTTCTATGACTTCTTTCATTGCTAAGTTCGGCATGAGTTGACTCTGATCCAAGTCTGTCCGGGTCACAGGGTCAAAGTGTCCCACACGCTGAAATACAATTGATAACTAAATTATCATTAAGATTATAAATAAAAAAAACATTTAATATTATTTTTGGAGTCTTTTCATTCTGATCTTAGTTCATGGGTTTCCATTCAAGCATTATTTTATATCATTTTTGGAGTTTTTTCATTTTCTAATCTAATTTGTTTGTTTAACATTAACGTAAATAAACTAAAAACAAACAAGGTTAAGTATTAACAAATTTTAAAAGGAAACAAAGCTAACACTATTGCCTGGTCTATGTCAAATGTTGACCAAGCATACCCATATTAAATGATTGAGACAACAACCTGTAAGTGCTCCAGAATGTCTTTTTTATCGTAGGTTATACCGCTGGGTGTTATCACTGGATCACGCATAATCTCAAAACTAATACGACCACACAGGCAATCAGGGACATCTCGTTTCTAAAAAAAACAAATACATTGTAGCAACAATATAGAAATTTATTAATTATTTCTTAGTTCAATAGTTAGTCTTGTGCATCGATGTGGATTACATATAATTTTTTATTCACCCATATTGATACATATTGTCAAGAAATATGATTACGCTTCATAGTTTGGTACACTTGTAGCTTGGGTATGAATAAATATACATGAACATGTAGCCACATACGCCTTATGTTATATTAATAATAGTCCTTCAGCCAAGTACCCAAAATTGAGGTGGGGTGTACCAGTAAGGGGGGCAAAACTACACCTATATATCTTGGAAGATGCATGTCAGTAGCATATGAAAATGGTTGATAACAGTCTGGTACTGGCAGCTTTTGGTATTTTTTTCTCCTTTGAAGATGGGGCATCAATCAGCTTAATTTTCATAAATTGTCTGGGAGAATAACCTACGTCAATATATCAAAAAAAATACCTTTAACCACCAAAAAATTGGTACAAAAGGTATTTTAACTGAACCTGGTAGGGTAGAAGCTTCTTTAAAACATATCAAAAGTTTACCACAATCGGACCTCCGGAAAGTTTTTTTTTCAAGATGGCCGCCAATACCTATTAATGATCATAACTATATAACGATACAACCAAATTTGATGAATTTGGTGTTTATTCCTAGGTTTAAAGGGGCAAAGAACATATAAAGATCATCAGACATTGTTTAAGTGTACAATAGTACACACAAATCCATCATGGCGTCGAAAATGGCCGCCAAGATGGCCGCCAAAACCTATAAATGATCATAACTATGTAAATATCCACTCAAATTTGATTATTTTGGTGGCTATATATGGGTTTCAAGGGGCAAAGAACACATTTAGATCATCATACATTGTACAAGTTTATTATATTACACCCAAATCCAAAATGGCGTCCAAAATGGCCGCCAAGATATCCACCAAAACCTATAAATGA
>VMBQ01001296.1:33958-63437 GCA_007657795.1 Dreissena rostriformis | reverse complement strand
TATATGGGTTTCAAGGGGCAAAGAACACATTTAGATCATCATACATTGTATAAGTTTATTATATTACACCCAAATCCAAAATGGCGTCCAAAATGGCCGCCAAGATATCCACCAAAACCTATAAATGATCATAACTATGTAACTATCCACTCAAATTTGATGGATTTGGTGTCTATACCTACGCTTCAAGGGTTAACCCTTTTCTCCCAGACAATTTATGAAAATTAAGCTGATTGATGCCCCATCTTCAAAGGAGAAAAAAATACCAAAAGCTGCCAGTACCAGACTGTTATCAACCATTTTCATATGCTACTGACATGCATCTTCCAAGATATATAGGTGTAGTTTTGCCCCCCTTACTGGTACACCCCACCTCAATTTTGGGTACTTGGCTGAAGGACTATATGGGATGAAGTGCAAAGGCACCATTATGTACAGAAAAGTAACCATGTTTGAATTTTAAATGAAAATCAAAAAGATACAAACTGATACTAGCTAATCAAATTACTTTTCAGTAACGCTGATATATACATGAAGCGTTACTAATATAGGAATATACATTTTAATCTTTAAACATACATTTATTAACAACATAGTCGCATAGTGAAGATCATTAACATGAAACCTGCATTTAATAAAATAGATCAAATAAAATAACTATCCTCCACATTTACCTGAATTCATCATGTTCTGGGGTATTTTAAATTGACTCAGAAATGTGGCAACAGAACCATAATGCTTCCAGCCTGCACATCTATAAGGTAGTACACAATTGAACAAATGGATACCAGTATGTGCTTTGTAGCAATATGTCATTAAACTCTCTGCATAGACATCTCAAATAGGAATCTTTTACCCTGAAAACTTTACAATGACATAAAATAACAACGAAAACTGTCAAACAATTGCAGCTGAGTGACATATTCTTTACACTTTGTTCTTAGATAGTGTTGTGGAAAAAATGAAAACACAAATATTTATGGTCAATTGGTCATTATGTTATATCACAGAATGAAAATGACATCACCGCGATGAAATGTGAGCTCCCCTTACATAGATGATGATTCTGATTAATACCGTACATGAAACACGTCATGCAAAAATGGGTATTATGCCATATTCGGCCAGTGAAGCCGTAGAACAGCTTGCGCATTCACACAGTCTGGTCAAAAGCTTGTCTGTTGGTTATAAAGTAAAGCAAGAATTCATGGTCTCATAAGGGGTCAGAGTAGCTCCAGACTGTGCAAATGCGCAGGCTGGTCTGGAGCTACACTGGCAGCATATGGCATAAGACCCATGAAATGTCCCCTTACTAAGAGGCTACTTCTGAACACAAAGGGTCTTAAAACTCCTCAGCCCAAGGGTTTTCCTCCAGGTAATGTTCTATGACTTCTTTCATTGCTAAGTTCGGCATGAGTTGACTCTGATCCAAGTCTGTCCGGGTCACAGGGTCAAAGTGTCCCACACGCTGAAATACAATTGATAACTAAATTATCATTAAGATTAAAAAAAAAAAAACATTTAATATTATTTTTGGAGTCTTTTCATTCTAATCTTAGTTCATGGGTTTCCATTCAAACATTATTTTATATCATTTTTGGAGTTTTTTCATTTTCTAATCTAATTTGTTTGTTCAACATCAACGTAAATAAACTAAAAACAAACAAGGTTAAGTATTAACAAATGTTAAAAGGAAACAAAGCTAACACTATTGCCTGGTCTATGTCAAATGTTGACCAAGCATACCCATATTAAATGATTGAGACAACAACCTGTAAGTGCTCCAGAATGTCTTTTTTATCGTAGGTAATACCGCTGGGTGTTATCACTGGATCACGCATAATCTCAAAACTAATACGACCACACAGGCAATCAGGGACATCTCGTTTCTAAAAAAACAAATACATTGTAGCAACAATATAGAAATTTATTAATTATTTCTTAGTTCAATAGTTAGTCTTGTGCATTGATGTGGATTACATATAATTTTGTATTCACCCATATTGATACATATTGTCAAGAAATATGATTACGCTTCATAGTTTGGTACACTTGTAGCTTGGGTATGAATAAATATACATGAACATGTAGCAACATACGCCTTGTTATATTAATAACACCCGCTAGACTAAAACACATATCATTGTCAATAATGTAAACACAGGTGGATAAAGAGTGGTTCAGAAGAGGGCTTCATAAGCGATGTTTGTAAAAATTATCAAAAATATTTATTTTTAAACCCCTTATTAACTGACATATTCTCTTCAATGAATATTAAAACCTATCAGCCTTTAATTTATGTTCGGTTCCATAGAAGGTAAACAATGATTTCACATAATTGTAACTTGTATTGTTGTGTAAATATTTCATACAAGGATTATTCCAAAGGAGATAGCCCTAGCCCTAATTTTGTCTATTCCTCTAACACTCTTAACTCCAAGACCTGCATGACTTGCAGTTTATATATGCAACCATCAAATAAATGTATCATGAAGCACAGTTAGAACTTACTTTTCTGCGCTCATCAACTTGACAAAACAGTTCATGCACTTCAGCTGTTCTCTTGTCCTGAAATAAAATAAAACTGTTATAGATAAAAAGATTAAATATATTAACAAAATGTATGTAAGCAATGTTTTTAAGAACTATAATCACTGCCAAGAATTGAGGCAACATTCATGTTTACCGTGTCACATCACAAAATAAACCGCAAAATCAACAAAGTTCTTCCATTTTTTATAGCCACACATACAGTATAATTTGACAAAAGCGATTATTTCATTCTAAATATTCATAGCAAAATAGAATAGCCATAAATTATTATTAAAAACTTAAGTGAAAATCGTCTGCCAAAAAAGTACTTAGTAGTAATACAAACAATTTGCAAGCTAAAGAGAATAACATAGCATCATTCCACTAATACTATGAATATTACACGTACATGTATATAATAAATGTTACCAACTTCTTATTTAACTACTAGAAAATGTATTTTTTTAAATGAGCCTCGCTCTGGAAAAACAGGGCTTAAAGCATGTGCAAAAAGTATTGTCCCAGATTATCCTGAGCACTCTGCACAGGCTAATAAGGACATTTTCCCATTTATGGAATTTTTCATTTAAAGGAAATCCCTTCTGAACAAAAATCCAGTCTAGACGGAAAGTGTTGTCCCTGATTAGCCTATTCGGACTGCACAGACTAATCTGCAACGACACTTTACGCACATGCATTTAACCCCGTTTTCCCTGGCTAGGCTCTAAAGACAAGGCAGAGCTCAGAAAAATACATTAACCACACCTCCATTAAAGCAAACAATTTAGAGTAAAAGAGCACAAATTTACCTGTTCTTCCTCTAAACTGCGTATTTGTGCATCACATTCCTGGTCAGATTTCCCTTCAGTCTGAGCCTTGAGCATCGTTGCTTCCCTTCGTCTGCAAGCATTGCATTCCAAATTGAGTCTTTTCCAAGATAAGCCTGTGCAGTCTGCACAGGACAATCAGAGATGACACTTTCTGTTTTTATGGAATACTCTTGTGAACAAAAACCCAGTTTAGGTGGAAAGTGTTTTTCCTAGCCTGTGCAGACTGAACAGGTTAATATGGGATGACACTTTATGTACATGTATTAAACCAAGTTTTCTCAAAGGTTCACAAAGCTGGGACAATAAATGTGGCCTGTAGAGTGCCTACACATTTTTCTTATATGGAATCCCAAAGGGGTGTGTGTCTTGGTACAAGGTATCTATATACACATGTATGAAATTTAATGAAAATATTGAATTTTGATAAGCTGTAACCTGTCTACTGGTAAATATCTTTTATGTCAGGGCCAAAAAACCCTTCTTTGAAGAAGCCCAATATAGGCTGCTTCCCCAACCGAAGTTACCACTTTTTTCACCTAATTTGACCACAATTTTCCCCAATACTGGAAAAATTCTCCACCAAAAATAATATTTAAAGCAAATATTGAGATTTAAAACACCTATTTTGTTTCTTTTCCCCTATTATTTAACCTTCCTAACTTTGTGGCTACCCAATATAATTCATTTCATGTATCAACTCCATTATCCAAATGAAATACATATTTCTTATTTTCCCCAAATAAGAAAAAATCAAGCTATTTTTCCCCTAAAAAAAGGCTGAGGCCCCTTCCCCTTCCCCAAAAAGGGTGTTTTGGCCCTGTATGTAAAGAAATTTTGAAATGAAAAAAGGTCCTTTATTATAACACATTCCAAACTAGAGTTTAAAACTGTTAATATGGGGGATATATGTGTAGAGGTTTGCATAAAATCCCTAAAGCCACTCAAAATCTAGCTGTACAAACAAATTTAACACGCCAATATTGAACATAAAAACATGTTTAAGGTATAAAAAGGCCATTAATTTAGAAAAACAAGTGATGTGTTTGTGAAACACTATGCCCCCCGTATATTTGACCTTTGACCTTGAAGGATGACCTTGACCTTTCACCACTCAAAATGTACAGCTCCATGAGATACACATTCATGCCAAATATCAAGTTGCTAGCTTCAATATTGCAAAAGTTATGACCAAGGTTAAAGTTTCGGGACAGACAGGCACACACATACAATGACAGACAGACAGACAGACAGGCCAAAAACAATATACCCACTCTACTTCGAAGAAGGGGGCATAAAAATCACACTCGANATTTTTGACCTCAAAGTGTGACCTTGACCTTGGAGATATAGACGTAATTCTTTCGCGCAACACACCTTCGCATGATTGCAAACAAATGTGCCAATTGATTTCAAAGTCTCACAATGAACAACATAGCTATGGCCCGGACAAGCTCATTTTATGGCCGTTTTTTACCTTTGACCTCAAAGTGTGACCTTGACCTTTGAGATATTGAAGTAATTCTTTCGCGCGACACACCGTCTAATGATGGTGAACAAATGTGCCAAATGATTTCAAAATCCCTTGATGAACGACATAGTTATGGTCCGGACAAGCGGGACAGACAGACAGACCGACCGACAAAGTGACTCCTATATAGCCCCCATTACCAATGGTAATGGGGGTATAATTATATCTCTATTATAACATACATAAAAAAAAATAATGGGCTTCCCTCCTGTGATTCTGAGATGGTGGAGTTCAGAAGAACGAGTTTTTCCAAAAACATTAATATTTAAATTTCTAGGCAAATTATCATGAAAAACTTTTGATAATTGAAAATATTTCGAACACAGGACGTAGCTATATATATTTAACCCATAAATTAATTTATGGGGGCAACTCTTTTTCTCTATCTGAGAAAGATTCATAGTGATTGAACTTAAAATGTGACTTCTAGAGTGTTTACAAGGTTTGAATGGTTGCCAGGTTTTTTTAAAAAGACTGGAATCAAGTCTAGCGAGATACCATTTTAACAGTACATGTTCTGACCATTCTTCATTAAGATTTGACTTAAAATGTGACTTCTAGGGAGTCTCATGTGACCCAACTTCGAACTGAGCCAAGATAGTATAAGGACAAATGTTCTTAACAAGATGCATAAAGAGTGAACAATACAAAAAATGTGACCTCAAGAGACGTGTTAACAATTTACATGAGGCAAGACTGACAAAAGGCGATCACAAAAGCTCACCATCAGCATGTTGTGCTCAGGTGAACTGAAAATAATTGTCATTTGTTTGACTGTGATTTTGTATAACTATGAAAGCCATTACTGGTACTGAAAGTTTACCTCGGGTTAATGAAGCAATAGCCTCGTCATGATGTGACTGCTCTGTAAGCGCAAGTCCCATAAAATAATGTCCTTTAACCAATGTTTTATCGAGTTCCAGTGATCTACGGCAATCCTGTACTGCATTTTCCCACTGTTTCAGTTTGAGGTAACACAATGCTCGGTTGGTGAAGTATGTTGCACTGTATGGATTTTTGATCTGTGAAAATGTAAAGTTTATGTTGATGTGTTGATGATTATTGCATTTCTATCGTCTAATTTATAGGGTGTGCACACTAAGTTTTGAGTTACCAATTCAGGGATTTCAATTGAAGCAGAATCCTGCTTTTTAATGCAAGCATTTAGCAATTGTTTCACTTTTGACTATTAGGTTTCGAAAAATGTGGAAAAACACTTTGCGTTTAGGTTTAGAAAAATGTGGAAAAAGGGGGCATATGTCATCCTATGGTGACAAGCCTTGTTCTATCAATGTTCATTACAGTAGATAACAATGGCTTCAAAGTAGCATAGTCTTTAAAGCCACACACCTTGGCATAGTAAATTTAAGTATAAATAAGAAACATAAAAATCATTATCAAATGACCCTGTGCCTTAAATTTTCAGGGGTCAAATGAAATTTTCAGGGGTCAAAATACTGGAGTCCAGATATTTTGTTTCTGAGTATTTGACTTTTGTGGATTGCACTACAAATGTTACTTTGTATAAATAATTGTATATATTGCTTAACTAAAAAACTAAATTTTGTGTAATATAAAATGCATTTTATTTTATGTTCATGATAATATTTGCATCAAAATGATGCAAGGCAGATACTTTGAAAAGTCAAAAGTGAAACAATTGCTAAATGCTTGCATTTAAAATGCAAAGTGTGACGGTATTTCAGAAGGACAGACAGACGGACGGACAGACAGACGGACAGTGCGATCACAATATGCCCACCTTCGGAGGCATAAAAATTAACATTCATACAATTGAAACTGAAATCTCAGTAATTGGGCTCTCACAAGAAAATATTGAGCTTTCAGAACAATTTTGGCATTTTTAAAAAATCTATTGTCATTTNAAAATTTCATTTGACCCCTGAAAATTTAAAGCACAGGGTCATTTGATAATGATTTTTATGTTTCTTATTTATACTTAAATTTACTATGCCAAATAAGGTGTGTGGCTTTAAAAAATTTTAAATTGGGATTTTTTTCCAAATTTTGGGAAAAAAGTATACCTTTTGCCATTGGGAATATAGCCGTTATTCGGCTATAAAATCGGGCCAAAAAAAAACCTTGGTACAAACACAACAAGTTGGTACCTGAATAAAAATTTCTTGCAGGATGTTTCCAGGCCATTTTGGGAAAAAACCAAATTCGGGATTAGGATTTTGCTTGTGTGTGATAAGTCCACTGATTTGGGAAAACCTAATTTAACATAACTCTTTATAAAAATTCAAATTATAAGAAAAAAATCTAATAAATTATAGTTCTATACTTTTTAAGATGTAATTGTAATAAAATTGAAATATAACAATAAGACACTTATTTGAAAAAAATAAATAAAAAATATTGGGATTTTTTTTCTAATTGCATTTTCTAAAAACATTTACCGATAGGTTCAGGGAATGGGTCCTTTTAACTGAGCCGTATAGGCCAGGAAAAGGCCTGTCTTGTGCCCATTTATTGCTGTTTTGATGCCTCTGATAAGTTATGTGTCATTCTGGACTGTTTAAAAGACATGTAGATACCCTAGTTCTTCTTAAATTCTTTGAGCTTTTATGAGTGCAGCTACCCGGAGGGTCAATAGCTGGGAGTTGGATTATTGCAACTAGTAGATGCTCCAACCACAGAGTAATGAATATACTAGCGGATAAGGCCAATATTACATTTTTTGTCCGAGTGAGAACAAAGGGATTAAAAACAGCAGACAAAAGTACACGGTGATAAAACAATCTGATTTTTTCCGTGTTGGCCTATTTAAGGGCGCCAACACGTGGACAAGCAAAACGGTACACAAAACAAATAAAACGCTTGTTGTGTAGGCGACTTTCAAACACACCAGTACACTAGAATGATATTTAAGAAAATGGTCACCACATCTAAGACAATACATGTTAAACCTTTCTACTATTCTAGTTTCTAATTTAGTGAGAAAAAAAGATTAAAATGTTGCATGCAGTGACACTTACAATTGCTTTAGAATAACACCCAATAGCATCATCAAATTTTCTGGCTGAGAAGAGCCTATTCCCTTGTTCTTTTAAATCTGTGTCAGTCATAATGTATTGTTTATGCTTTTAACTTTCTAGAACTTGCAAAAGGCGAAATCCTGAAAATAAAATCATAACAAAGGGATAATGTACTAATGTTAACTTTATGAAACTACGTTAGACGGTTATTGATAGTTTTGTAATGTCTAACAAAATTAAAAAAACACATAAAAATACATCTAAGCAATATATTCTGTCATAAACACACATAAAATACATTTTAGTAAGTGTGTTTTTAACTTCTCCCTTCCAAGGGAGGTAACCTGTAAGAAAGTTAAAAAAAACGACAACAAATTGGATTTACACAAAGGCTTCAAAATGACTGAAATAATATTAAGACAAAGTGCAATAGACAAAAGGTAACTATTGTTAATTCATTTTACATTAAATAACACAAATACGCATTTTTGAGATTATATTGTTTAGTTTAATAACGTTTTCTTGTACAATCATTTAATCTAATTGATTCTTGTACAAGTTGTAGGTTAGACTGCACTGTTTTGTTTTGCTATAACTTGAAATCCTGTATTCTCGTTGGTCCTCATGTAATTATCATTCGCTTCTAAGCGTCATGTTTATACACCGGATAAATGATGGAATAGACAATCATATTTGACTTTATTTAATTTCATAATTATGTTTTAAATAACAAAATTCCATAAAATTTAACTGTGGTAACAACTAAAATGACACCACTGTCCGTCAATCTTATTTATCATCAAATCAGTTGTTTTTTTGGTAAACAGGTTAGATATCACTTATAGTAATTCAAATATAAAGAAACACATATCTGACATACCACCAAAAGCAGGGCTCGACAAATCCACTTGCCCGCTCGTAATGACAAGTAGAAATCAGCTCTGGACAAGTGAATATATTGTGGCAGCGCTCGTCCTGCAGGGTGAGTGGCATTTCTGACCGAAAATATTAAAATTTCAAGTTTTAACACATCTTAACCAAATAAAACAACGTTTTATCGGCGATTACAAATTAACCGGATGTTGATTATTGCACACTGCTCTTAAATTAGTCCTGTTCCTGTAACACGCCGACACCGGTATGTTCCGTGAATGTATCCTATACAGTACGGTATACAGTCTTTTTATACTGCTAAAAAAATTGTCTAAATTCTACATCTTTAGATTTAAAGAGTGGCTATTGGAAGGTTTTAATGGACGAAAATGACAAAGAGAAAACTGCCTTTTGTACACACAGAGGCTTGTTTGAGTTTAACAAAATGCCTTTCGGACTCTCCAATGCTCCTAAAGTGTAATTATAATGATTGTGACCATGAGGACAAAATGAAAAACAAACAAGTCAAAAGTGTGTTAAAACAGTTTATTAAAGTAACATTAATACTCAAAAATCAAGGGAAATTTCGTAAAGTATCTAGTAAAATAAAGTTACCCAATAAAAAATCAATGTTCCTTAAAGCAAAAGCCAAAATTTCAAAACGAAATGTTTTCTGGAAACATGGATGTTTGTAGATACAAAATGCTCGCTTTTAGTTTTTTTGTGTCACAAATAATTCCGTTTTAATTTCCCGCACTGATATCTATTCATACGACATACAAACACTAAAATGGTACCATGTTAGTGTTCGTGTGTCGTATGAACAGATATAGTCGCGGGAAATTAAAATGGAATTTTTTATGACACAAAAAATAAAAACAAGCATTTTGTATCTATAATCATCCATGTTACCAGACCACATCTGGCGTTGAGATTTTGGCTTTCGCTAAGGAACAGTGATTTTTTTATTGAGTAACTTTATTTTACGAAATACATTACGAAATTTCCGTTGATTTTTGAGTATTAATGTTACTTAAGCTTTATTGCAGTTCATGATTAAACAGTTCTATATCATATAAACCAATAGAAAATCACAATAAAACATATTAGTTACTGATTTATTGCATTTTTTTCAATACATTGCAGGGCAAGTACATATTTCAGCAGGGCAAGTGAAAATTCTTAGCTACTCGCCCTGCAGGGCAAGTTGCTGAAAAAAAAATTGTTGACCCCTGCAAAAGCAAAAATAAGCTGATTTTCTATCAGTTTAAAAAAATGGAATTTTTGACACAATAAATAAATAAATATCACAGTTATTTTCATTTACTGTCCAAATGTTTTCTTTAAAAATCTATTTGACTCTAAAAAATAAAATATTGTCTGACCACAATTTAAAAAAAAAATGAAAAAAAAAGTGATGTGCAAGCCCAAGAATTTAACAATATTATTAAAACATGTCTTACCCAAGCAACCGCCAGTAGACATACAAAAAAAATAAAATCAAAAGTTTGGTCTTAACGCATTTTATTGATAATTCATCCTTAAAAAATCATTTCCAGCATAGGAGGTTCAGAAACAGTCTACCTTGAGGCAGTTGAAGCAGCTGCTAGTTTTAATCTTCGTTTGAAGAATGACAGAAAGATGCGGCTGCCGTTTTTGGACTCCCAGACTGGGGTAGCCCAGAGTCACACTGACCTATGGCATTCTTACAGACACCGGCAGCCTGGTAAATACTGAATATGATTTTTATAGTATTATTTGTTATTTTTTTATAGGCAAATCACATTATATTTATAACATAGGAACATGAACACAAAATGGTTATTATATATGTCCCCAAATCTTATAATATAACATGTTCCGTCTAAAATACGGTCGTATTGAAGACTTTTTGAAATTACAGTGACTGTGGATTTTTTTTTTTTATAATAATTTAAGAAAAATGATGATGAATTAATAAATAAAAATATGATAAATAATACATACATCATACATGTACAGAAATAAATACAGCAATAACAAGTTAATTCTAAAAAGGAAATTACTAGTTAAAAAAAGAGGAAATTTCTCACAAAGTATTGACTCCCCCAAAACTCCAAGAGCCAATGACTCTTGAAATTCATAGTCTAAAGATAGCCCTGTGCTATTCTGTTAACGCTACATGTACATGTACATAGAGGAGGATTTTCAGTTATTGATACATCTAACCAGTTATATTCAAATGAAACATGCACAACATTTTTTGTATTGCCGGAACTAAGTATTGTGAGCGAAAATTTGAAGTCAATTATTGCTTTACATCAAATTATTTTACAGGGAAATATGTTGGCCAGATTTACTCTTATCCTGAACGCAGATGGAAGAAGAAACGACACTATTTCCTGTTTCCTGAAGAAAGACATATCAAGCCACTGGACATAGAAACTGGGGAAGCAGGTAGGAATTTGTCTTCTTCATCACCTTAAAATATTCTAAATATGAGCCCTGCTCTGTTGAAAGGGGGTTTAATGCATGTGCGTAAAGTGTCATCCCAGATTAACCTGTGCAGTTGGCACAGGCTAATCAGGGATGACACTTTCCGCCTGAACTGGATTTTGTCAACTAGAGTCTTCCTTTATACGAAAAATACAATAAAAGCCAAAAGTGTCGTCCCTGATTAACCTGTGAAGACTCAGGGCCAAAACACCCTTTTTGGGGAAGGGGCCTCAGCCTTTTTTTAGGGGAAAAATAGCGCGATTTTTTCTTATTTGGGGAAAATAAGAAATTTGTATTTCATTTGGATAATGGAGTTTATACATGAAAAAAAATATATTGGGTGGCCACAAAGTTAGGAAGGTACAGATTCTCTACCGATACAAACTTGCACTGACTGTGGATTTAGATCCCCAAGTGGACCCGTCCCGATTTCCGAAAAAAAACAACCTCAAATTGGAGTTTTTGAGTTCCATTTGGGGAAAAAAAGTGGTTATTTCGGTTGGGGAAGCAGCCTATATTCGGCTACATGAAAGAAGGGTTTTTTGGCCCTGAGACTGCACAGCAGGCTAATCTGGGACGACACTTAACGCACATGCATTAAAACCCCTTTTTCATAGAGCGAGACTCAAATATTTTAAATAGCGGTGTTTTGAAGTTAATACCTAAAGGAAACTTCATGAACAGGAAGAGATAACTATGTGTAAGTTATTTTAAAAACTGTTGATTATTGTAATTACCAGCTAGCATCCTTATACTAGTTTACAATGAAATTGTAAGGCAGTCCATTTTTATTGGTAAACATTCATATTAAAGATGAAATGTAAATGTGAAACTTGTATAATGTTATTTATGATTGACATGCTTTGCTGAACTTTGTTATCATGAAGTTTTCACAGGTGACATATGACTTGTGATATTCTGAATTTCAATATGTTCCAGTAGAAATGTGATCTTTTAAAAGTATTTAGTCAAAATGGTAAATGCAAAACTATAAAAAAGATCATATAAACAAATAATAAACCAAAAACCATTAAATCAATAAAGGTAAGTTTTACACATTAGGCCATACAGTAATAGTGTTGGTAGACTTACCCATAGAGGCATAACTGTCTTAAAAACTTGTTCTGTTGCATTAAAATGGAACCGAATGCTGTTTACATTTATTACATTTGCTATTCTTTTATTTTGCTGTGTGACAGGCATACTTATCAATTGGGTTTTAGCATTTTCTGTCAAAATGTGTTGATTTGACAATTACTTTTATGTGTGATTCTATTTCATTCTTCTTTTACCATTTTTTGTACATTGACCGGTGACATAACTGTCTTAGTTGTTGAATTGTCTGTCAAAATGTGTATATTTTCATCAATAATGTTTATGTGTTTTGGTATTGTCATTTATGTTTTGCCACTATTTTTAACCCCCCTCCAAAGGCGGAGGGATATTGAATTGGCATTATCCGCCCAACTGTCTGTCCATCATTCGGTAAGTCCTTTTGTCCGTCCTTCAGTCCGTCCGTCTGTCACCCTACACTATCTTAAATAAGAGTTATTGCACTTTTTTTTGTGTGTGTGATGTAACTTTTCAGGGCTTTATCTCAGATACCATACAAGACTTCAATATGAAACTTCATGGGTGTATTGATAGTAATGAGGAGAAGTGCCATGCTTAAGAACCATAACCCTCTACTTTCTTAAACAAGAGTTAATGCCCTTTGTTGTTTTTGTATGATGTAACTTTTCAGGGCAATATAGATACGATACAAGATTTTAACATGAAACTTCATGGGTGTGTAGAAATCAATGGGAAGAAGTGCCATGCACAAGAACCATAACCCTACTTTTTCTTAAATAAGAGTTATTGCCCTTAGTTGTTTTTGTATGATGTAACTTTTCAGAGCTGTATCTCTGATAAGTCACAAGATTTCATCATGAAACTTCATGGGTGTATAGATATCAATGCAATGCATAACTAGAAATGGCGCGGCAGAGGCCGACGCGTATCCCCACGCCGAATGTTTGACCTAGTTGTGTCCCAGGGTTGGTAATGGGGCCATGCATAGTTGAGATTGACCGTATTGTCATAAGAGAAGTGCAATATCAATTAGAAGTGAATTGGTGTAGAAATGAAGAAGTTATAGTAAAAGGCAATTTTGGGTGGGTGTGACCTATGTGGGCAGGGCGCCCCAGGGTTGGTAATGGGGCCATGCATAGTTGAGATTGACCGTATTGTCATAAGAGAAGTTCAGTATCAATTTGAAGTGAATCGGTGTAGAAATGAAGAAATTATAGTAAAAGGCAATTTTGGGTGGGTGTGGTCTATGTGGGCGGGGCGCCCCAGGGTTGGTAATGGGGCCATGCATAGTTGAGATTGACCGTATTGTCATAAGAGAGGTCCAGTATCAATTTGAAGTGAATCGGTGTAGAAATGAAGAAGTTAATGTAAAATAACCTAAAAAAATGAGTGAAAATCTCTGACCCGGCCCCACCCCAACCCCCATAACTTTTGACCCAGGGGTCAGATCAAAATTCCAAACAGTGCACGGTTGCACATATGCTCATAGCTACCATGTGTGTAAGTTTCAAGGTTCTAGTACTAAAAGTGTAGGAGAAGATAGTGGCCAGGACAGACGGACAGCGGAGATAACAACAATATCCCCACGCTTTTCAGAAAGCGTGGGAATAATAACAATTACTCTACACTTAATTAATTATTTTTTTATGATAATACCATACATCAGGGGATTTGCACCCATCCATAAACAAAATTTATTTCGCGGGGATATCAATTCAGCGAATTTGCTTGTTTCAACCTTCTTCGACCGCCAGATACATTATTATGTGATATGTGACTGATTGGTCTAGCCTAGGTTCACTGGTGGGCTCAACGTGCCTATGTTCCTGTACATGTTAGTTAGTGTAACTCCCGTTACAGACTCTGTCAGCAGTTTGTGTGTACATGTTAGTTAGTGCATCTCCCGTTACAGACTCTGTCAGCAGTTTGTGTGAACATGTTAGTTAGTGTATCTCCCATTACAGACTCTGTCAGCAGTTTGTGTGTACATGTTAGTTAGTGTATCTCCCGTTACAGACTCTGTCAGCAGTTTGTGTGTACATGTTAGTGAGTGTATCTCCCGTTACAGAATCTGTCAGCTGTTTGTGTGTACATGTTAGTTAGTGTATCTCCCGTTACAGACTCTGTCAACAGTTTGTGTGTACATGGTAGTTAGTGTATCTCCCGTTACGGACTCTGTCAGCAGTTTGTGTGTACATGTTAGTGAGTGTATCTCCCGTTACAGACTGTCAGCAGTTTGTGTGTACATGTTAGTGAGTGTATCTCCCGTTACAGAATCTGTCAGCAGTTTGTGTGTACATGTTAGTGAGTGTATCTCCCGTTACATACTCTGTCAGCAGTTCGTGTGTACATGTTAGTTAGTGTATCTCCCGTTACATACTCTGTCAGCAGTTCGTGTGTACATGTTAGTGAGTGTATCTCCCGTTACAGACTCTGTCAGCAGTTTGTGTGTACATGTTAGTTAGTGTATCTCCCGTTACATACTCTGTCAGCAGTTTGTGTGTACATGTTTGTGAGTGTATCTCCCGTTACAGACTCTGTCAGCAGTTTGTGTGTACATGTTAGTTAGTGTATTTCCCGTTACAGACTCTGTCAGCAATTGGGGGAAAAAAATGTTAGTTAGTGTATCTCCCGTTACAGACTCTGTCAGCGGTTTGTGTGAACATGTTAGTAAGTGTATCTCCTGTTACAGACTCTGTCAGCAGTTTGTGTGTACATGTAAGTTAGTGTATCTCCCGTAACAGACTCTTTCAGCAGTTTGTGTGTACATGTTAGTTAGTGTATCTCCCGTTACAGACTCTGTCAACGGCACGCCCGGTAAACGTCGCCCCCGGGCTGCTGAGACCCCCGTCCCAGGTAGGATTCCCATTGTATGCCGCCATCTGCCACCCTTATGTCCGCTCGCCTTCCTGCCTGCCTCCTCACTGCATAAAACTTTGTCAGATTGTTAGCCATCATGATTAGACATCAGAATCTGTCCACAACAGAAACTATTAACGACATAAACAAACACTATCAGGAGTTTAGCTGATTTTAGAAACCGCTGTTCAGAGCCCGGTCTATTTTTAAGTAGGGCATTTAATAAGGTGGCCCATTTTGTGAAAAACCTGTGGTTGTTATTGAACTGCCTTTGATGGTAAGGATAAGTATGATTTTTAAATATATAAGTTGCGCTCTGAGAAAAAGGGGTTTAATTCATGTGCGTTAAGTGTTGTCCCAGATTAGCATGTGCAGTCGCACAGGCTGATCAGGGACGACACTTTCCGCTTTTATTGTATTTTTGTTTAAAGGAAGATTCTTCTTGAAGAAAATCTAGTTTAAGCTGAAAGTGTTGTCCCTGATTAGCCTGTGCGGACTGCACAGGCTAATCTGGGACAACACTTTACGCACATGCATATAACCTCCTTTTTACAGAGTGAGGCTCGTATACATATTGTTTTCTTATTTCAAATTAACTTTTTGTGTGTGTATAGACAGATTCTGGAGTTAACTCATTTTGATGTAAGAGACTTATCCAAGAATGGGCTATATTTTGGGGGAAACCTCTGATGTTTATGTGCAAACAAAGCAGACCCATTTTATGTAGCAAATAAAGTTTCATTTAAATAATAATTGTTAATGTACAATGTTATTTTGCAAGGATTTTGAAATGGGTCTGCTTTGTGCAGCAGATAATTAGGTTTTTCCAAAGTTTGTCATATAAATATGGACTGTGTCTATTAATTAACCCTTTCCTCTCAGAAGCAAAGTGAAAATTGCCATAGCAACCAGCATAAAACCATAACAGCCTGCGAGTAACTCGCAATCTGTTCAGGTTTTATTGTGTTTACTGATCATCAGTATCTTAGGGTTGGAAATAAAGTAGGAAAACTTGAATCTATTAACTCTTACAGTGCTGGAACCGGATTTAGAAGGTCTTTGCAAACAGTTTGGATCCAGATAAGACGCCACAGAATGTGGCGTCTCATCAGGGTCCAAACTGTTTGCTATTATGATCGTATTCTTTGAAAAAAAAATCAAAGAAAATGCTAATTTTAGAAATTCAGCAGACGACATTTTAGCAGACGACAAATTTCCCAGCATGCAAAGGGTTAAGAAAAGCCTAAAATTTATTGTTATTTTCTAAGGAACTACAAGGGCATGAAAATGCGTATCTGAGTGATAAAGGGTTTACATCTTTTTGTGGGTGACTATCAGGTTGCTGCCGGTCCTGTGAAGGACGACGTCAAGGCCTTGTCCTGTTGCGTAACATTCAACTATGTCATAGCTCAAGTCTGGTGCATTCAATCTGATGAGTCTGGTAGTCTCACAGTTCATATAGATTCAGCTTATCCTTGAACAAATAATCGCACAGAAATATCTTTGTTGTTTTGCATTTCACAGGATAAGATTGGCTTGGAATGGTTTGAAGTATTTTTTTGATGTACAACAAAAAGTATTGAAACGTTTCCATTTACCATTTTGAAAATTAGTACAAAACCATTACACAAAAGGCATCATTTTAGCTGTAGTTACACAGTAAATAATAATGGTTAACGGTAAAATATACCCGGTATATTTTAATTCACTATTGTGTTGTTGTAATGCTATACTCTCTTAACAAATGCTTGGGGCTTTCTGCACAAAATACATGCTTGTTTTGTTATTCTGTTTATAAGTTGTTTTTCCAAATGTTAGCTTCAGGGATCATTCACTGATGACATTGTTATTAATAAACAGTTAACTGCATAGGAAATCAGTATGTATTATTAACACAGTTTATGGTGTTGATTTTGTGAATGTACTACGGAACAACTTCCTTAACTCGAGCATTGATAATTTGAAGACCTATGATAACTGGAAGAAATTTCGTAGTCCTGGCAAAATCTTTAATACCTTAAAGAAATAAGCACCTTTAACTCAAGCATCGATAACTTGATAACTCGAGAACATGTGTTGGTCTCTTATCCTATGCACAAGTGAAATTTACCATCCATTACTTGACAAGGTTATTCACACCTATGCAAAGAACTGCCTGACTTGCTAATTGTTCCTACCTTCTGATAATTGCAAACAATTAAAGGGCTGTGTTCACAACACAAATCAATTAGAAGAATTTTATTAATTGATTCAAAGAATTGATATACTTTTACTTTAATTAAATTAATTATTTACAATATTGGCATACATTTTTAAACAATGAATTTATAATACTGAGAACTATGCATTTGCTTTGGTCTAATACTTTTGTATGAACATTTTTAAATTATAAATGTACAGTTTTTATGTATAACTTGTAATTAATCTGATACCAAACTCAACTATTTATAATTAATCTGATACCAAACTCAACATTTTTGTGATTTTTTCCAACTTTGAATCACCCCTCGCAGGCCTTTTTCTGCCTATCTCACTTTTTTTGTTTTTTTAGAAAGAAGTGCCTTATGACTTATGATTACAGGGCCCTCGATCTGCGTTTTTTGGGGCCGAATATCGGCCCCATCCCCCATCAAAAAAGTATACTTTTTTCCCTTTTTTGGGAAAAAAAATTCCCCCTAAAATGCTGCGAAAATTCCCCCTCTTGAGGGACCTTGGCCAGAGAGGGCCCTGGATTATTAGACTCTATATCTCAATTTTATTTTTTTAACAACCTACAAAATATATAACCATAATTAATATGATTTTTATCCAAAATGGCTGGAAAACCCCCTGCCCAAATAATGCTTTTGTCAATGAAAATTCTTCCCAATTTGGAAGATTTCCGACTCGAAAAATCCCCATTTTGCTAGGTACTTTTTCCCCAAATAGACAGAAAAAGGCCTGCCTCAATAACTTGAGACTTGCACATCTTCAAAAATATTCAGTGCAACCTCAAGGTAAAGAGCTTTCACTAAATTACTGGTATCGTATGTCTAATATACGTCCGGGTTTATGCATCAAATGGTGTTGATACAGTTTTGGTAAGCATGGGTTTGTTTTTGTATTATACTGGCATGCTAATGTAATAACCCAGCATGCCCTGACCACAGAATCATGTTCCCATAATGCTGGAACAAGTACCCGGTATCCAGGCAACTGGGTATGTGAACTTCAATGAAGTTTACATGGGTATTTGAACTTCAATTAAGTATACATGGGTATATGAACTTCAATGAAGTTTACATGGGTATTTGAACTTCAATGAAGTTTCCATAATTGATGGCTACTCAGTTTCTGCTGATTTAATATTTGGGCCAGTGATATATTCATAATTTGGTTCTAAATGCAAGATAAATTCCTTATGTTTTAACTTTTAATTAATATGTATAGTTTTTTATCGTCTAAAATATCAAAGTATTACAGTAGCAACCCCAGTCGAAAAATTTAAAACTACTGTTTTATTATGGCCTTTACTGCATTTCATTCTATAAACTTTAACAAGCATAAATCTGTTTAAATTTTTAAAATATCTTTATAAATAAGAAAGTTATGCAGATTTTAAATTCAGTAAACTCGTGAATTTTGTGGAATTTTCGCTCTATATACTTTATAAGCAATAGCGACTGCGGACCCCATAATCGGATACATTAAAATTAAAGTTCTTTTATTCATAACTTTTTTTATTTTTAAAGGATTTTTCCTGTAGTATTTCTGATGCTAATTTTCATGTATTGATGATATTTCTATGTGAAAATAAGACTTAAGAGCTTGATAAGAAGATTGTAGACATTTATTTTGCATTTTGTTTTTCCTGTCGCAAAATGTTTTAATATCCACAATATCAAGAACACAAGTTAACACATATATAGTTACCACAGTACATTGTTAATAAACTACTGTAACAATTGCAAGCTTAATAACTATTTAATGAAGTTTTTAACTATATTATTTTTATTTTAACAGTTGTAAGATATACTATAAGTACTACTAGGAAAATGTCACAAATGATAGATACATAATAATCATAACCTACTTAACGTAGAACAGTTTTCAACTTATAAATTATTTTCTGTTCTTCATGTAAAGTTACACAATGTCTGTTTGCATTAACTCAAAAATGAGGCATGATACAGTCCATACATTTTGCTAATGGATTCGTGCTGTCCAACAAACCACTGTCTTCCTGCATTAACACAGTCTGGCACAGCTATTTTGCAAAACACAAACTGTTTGGATACGATTTGCTCGTCTTTTCTGTTGGGCCACTGATAAAATCCAGGCTTCCTGCATGGAGTCATGAACCTAATAAGAGCAGTGTTATCATCCACTATTTGTGTGACACACCCAGGGTACCAAGCGTCCTGGTATGCAACGGCCACATACTCCTCTAAAGCAAACATCTCAATGGGCTCGATTGATGGCTTGCTCCTTTTTGATTGTTCATCGTCTTTGGACTTCGCTTTAGCTTTTCGCTTTTTGCCTTTGTTAGATTGTTCATCAGTCATATTGCTGTGAATTCTTTTTAAAACTTCTCTTTCATTCGCTCTATGGTTTTCTCGCAATGCAGTGCTTTCCAAACGTGCTTTCATTAGTAGATCATTTCGTTCCTTTTCATCATGCCCTTGATCCAACTAGCTATCTGGGTTCTGTTCCTCTTAAGCATTTGTACAGAAGAATGATGGTGGTATGAAGCATTGGGTCTTTAACTGGCTTGAATCAAGGTCACCAAAATGGTGCTCACAGGACAAGTTGGTGACCGGTGCGAACTGAGCTTGTCTGGATTCTGGTAGGTCAGATGCATGGAATTTTCCACCAGGTAGGAAATCAACCAGTTGTTTCTCAATGCATCTGATCATAGCCTTTGACACAACTTTTGTTGTTTGCATCAGAAGAGGAAGTGAGTGTTCATTGGTACTGAAAAGTGCATTCGCCAGGCAATCATAGTTTGGAATGTCGCAAAAGTCAAAGGGGTCACTTTCTGACCAATGATGGTCTTTTTCCAAAAGATTTTGCGGACAGGAGATCAAGTCTGTTAAAAACTTGTGGATTTCACCTACATATTTATATAGATAAAAATATGGCACCTTTCCACTTGTTATCATATTCCAATANTACGTCGATATCTCCAAGGTCAAGGTCACACTTTGAGTTCAAAGGTCAAAAATGGCCATAAATGAGCTTGTCCGGGCCATAACTATGTCATTTATTGTCATATTTTAAAATCATTTGGCACATTTGTTCACCATCATTGGACGGTGTGTCGCGCGAAATAATTACGTCAATATCTCCAAGGTCAAGGTCACACTTTGAGTTCAAAGGTCAAAAATGGCCATAAATAAGCTTGTCCGAGCCATAACTATGTTGTTCATTGTGAGATTTTAAAATCATTTTGCACATTTGTTCACCATCATTGGACGGTGTGTCGTGCGAATGAATTACGTCGATATCTCCAAGGTCAAGGTCACACTTTGAGGAAATAGATTGAATTTTATTGAATTTGACACAAGGGGGTAACCAATGCACATTTTGAGTTGTCTCCCTTTATCAGACTTTTTTTTTCAAATTGAAAACCTGGTTTTGTGACAATTTTGTCCCTTGTCTGTAGCTCTTTTCCAGCAACATGTTTCATGACAACCTGTATTACTGGTGACATTTTCTCTACAGCCACTTCAAGTCCAGCCAGTTCCATTATACACAAACGTATATTTTCTGAATACACGCCTCTTTCATTTTTAGACTCAATTTTGTTTGATTTTAAACTGTCAATTTCCTCCTCCAGTTCTGCAATTAGCATCTCTCTTTCCTCAACATCAAGTTTAGCTTTTTTTAAACTTTCCTCTGAAGAATGGCTCGGCATTATTTCATTTGAGGCATTTTCAACACTACGGAGTTTGCTAATTTTGCCGCGTAAATAACTGTTCGCTTTTTGTAGGGCAATTTTTTTCCCTTTTTCTTTCTCTAATTGAACTGTCAAGTCCTGTACTTGATTTTCCAGATTGGCATTTTCTTCCTCAAGAATAACTATTTTATTGTTGTCAGTTTGCACATCAGAAATTGATTTATTTTGTTTAATTAGCAGTCTTTGAAGATCTCTCAGTTTATTTAGATTAGTACGTGCAGTTTGATCACGCTTATTGACATTCTTCACCGAGTAGTGCCCAATCAATGATTTTGCTTTAACAACTTTTAATCTGTGGTCTGAAACTTCTGCCGTCAGTTTGTTTTTTGATTGATCAAGCAATTTTATTTGGTGTTTAAGAAGGTTCAACTGTTTCATATTGTCACATGTACTTTTGTTTCTAGCACAAATTTCCGTCTGAACTTCTTTGCTACACTTCTTTGAACCTATATCCGTTTCAGTGTGCACTTCTAGGTCAGAGTTTGAAGTTATCATTGGTGCTTGATTTTGAGCATCTGGTGTACAGAACTTTTTCTGTAACAATTCGTTTACATTTTTATAGCCACTCACTTTCTTTTTTGATTGAAGACATTTCTTTTGATCTTTTATCCGGTTTATTTTGGAGAGCACAGTTCGTTCGTTTGAACTTATGTCTGGCATGAGGCTCGACAGGATTTTGATATACTGATTGTCTGTATACTTAGTTGAATCACAAAATGATTTGAGCTCCAGAACGACTCCATTGTTTATGTTTTCACCATCTGGATATGTGTTGTTGTCAATTGCGGTTTCATCAAAACCGATGGCCTGAGAGTATGGACCCAGCATGATTGCATCTGAAAAACAATAACAATAACATATTAATGAAATTCTAATCAAGTGTTTGCAATAATTTAACAAAAAAATTCAACAAATAATATATAAATACTGCTAACTAGTATTAAATTTATAATATTAAAAAGTCAGATATTAATTTCTTAAATATAGACAATCAATTTTGTCTAATCCATGATTACTATAAAATATATTATAATTATTTAATGATGAAACAAGTAGTTTTTAATCATATAAAGTTCTTATTCAAATGTATTTTTTTTGGAAAAGCGAAATATTGACTTAGCTATATGAAAAAGCAAGTGCAAAGACATGATTCAACATGCTGGTTACCAGGGTAATACATCACTTGGTGTCTCAGTCCTAGGTCACAGTTAATGGGTTGTGGTTTGTTGCTTTTTGAGGCTGAACATGTAAAATGCTTACTTAGAAAAACAACTCGATTTGTGGTACTGATATATTTATTGCAAGCTTCTTTCCAGGTTAGTTCTTTCATTTAGTAATTTGTTATGTAAATGGCATTAAGACAAATCAGAAGTAATCTTTGTTGTAACATCAATTGACCTGGGTCATGCGAAAATGGGTCTTATGCCATATGAGGCTGGAGTGGCTCCAGCCAAGGCTGTGCAGCCGCGCAGTCTGGTCCGCAGTCTGGTCAGGAGCTACCCTGTGCTCTATAAAGTCAGGCAAAATTTCATGGTCTCTTTATTCAAAAGGGTAGCTCCTGACCAGACTGCGCAGTTAGACCCATTTTTGCACGAGGCTGGTGAGTTGCTAAAGTGCATAAAACCTTCACCTATTTTTGAACCCCAACCTATTTTATTATGAAGACAGGTAAAGGTGGGATACTGATATAACAGCTTTGTTGTTTTTGGTAGTAAAACTATTTTTATATTTCATTTAATGCCAGTATTTATTGTCAGGGCCAAAAAACCCTTCTTTCATGTAGCCGAATATCGGCTGCTTCCCCAACCGAAATAACCACTTTTTTTCCCCAAATGGAACTCAAAAACTCCAATTTGAGGGGTAAAAAAAAAAAAAAAAAAAAAAAAAATCGGAAATTGGGACGGGTCCACTTAGGGATCTAAATCCACAGTCAGTGCAAGTTTGTATCGGTAGAGAATCTGTACCTTCCTAACTTTGTGGCCACCCAATATAATTTTTTTTCATGTATAAACTCCATTATCCAAATGAAATACAAATTTATTATTTTCCCCAAATAAGAAAAAATCGCGCTATTTTTTTCCCTAAAAAAAGGCTGAGGCCCCTTCCCCAAAAAGGGTGTTTTGGCCCTGATTGTAAATTTTAATTTGTGTAGATCTGAATAATTGACAGGATTGTTTTTGTCTTTCTTTTAACTTTACTCATGAACTTGCAGCATAGGGCTTTGACCAAAGACCCCCCGCCCCCACAGCTGGATACAATCTCTGATACCCGTTTCTGCAGATCCGGCATGAACCATACATTGTACATGGACCACAGCTAGTAATAGTATATCCCATGCTGCCTAAAAGCCTTTCCGAACAAAGTGTTTCCAATTACGTTGCAGACATGCACCAGATCAGCACAGTGGAGAACCCCGCAGTGGCCAAGCCAGATGAGTCTGAAATCCCCGACCTGAAGAGTGAGACGAGCAAGGACCAATGGTACGATGAGTATGACGAGTACATGGAGCCCCCTGACGCCGGTGAGATGTGTGACGACCAATCAGATATCAGCGACTTCGAGGATACATACATCAAGAAGAAGAAGAAGAAAGGAAAGGTGAGCGATGAAGTGTTTAGTCAGAAATGTTTCAAATCGATTAAATACTATTGAGAAGTCTATTTTGTTTAATTGTATCTTAATTGTGTTTTAACTTGTTGCAATATGAACAATTTTTAAATTAGACTTGAACATATGGCTGATTTGACAAGAAGAGTATTGGTACACTATGACTTTTTGCTACATGTTATTCATAAGACAAGTCTGTTGTTATATACCGGTATGTCATCAGCCTGCACTCTATTTATATGCTGGGAACAGAATATTATAGTTGTGCCAGATAGCTCAAGTGGTAGAGCGCTGGACTACAAATTTGAGGCTCATGGGTTCAATCCTCGGCCTGGCCACAGACCTTGTTCGTATTGGTCATGAAATCCTTTCTATGGCCATTTCTCCCCCTATCCCTGATCAGGATTCTCGTGAGTTGGCGGCGTCTTGGGTATTCAAATATGGCCCTTGTCAGTTACTGACAGAAGTATGTACACTTTGTACAAGGTTAACCAGCTAAACCAGGAAAATTGTCAGTTGGTAAATCAACCGCCGTGACATGACTGAAATACTGTTGAAAACGGCGAAAAAAAAAACAAAAAAACTTAACAACCAGAATAAAGTTTGCACTGGTATATTCATCTGTTGGTAAAGAATATTAAACTCTTAATAAAACTGAATTAAAGGGTGGTGCAAGGGGTAGAAAGAAGAAATCTGAGAAGGAAGAAAAAGAAAAACTGGATGAGGAGAAGGAAAAGCCATATGCTTGTGAAGGTTTGTTTACAGATCCTAACTTTTGAACATTTTGTTAGCTGTAAATTATCCTCACTGTGGAAAAATGGGGCTTTATGTCTGTGCGTAAAGTGTCGTCCCAGATAAGTTGGTGCAGTCTAATAAGGGATGACACTTTTTCTGTTTTAATGGAAGTCTCTTCTTAGGGAAAATCCTGTTCAGGAGAAAAATCTCGTCCCTGATTAGCCTCTGCTGACTTGAAAAGCTTAACTGGGACTGCACTCTATGCACGTGTATTTAGCTCCATTTTCCTACAGGGAGGCTCACATAGTTTAACCCTTTGCATGCTGGGAAATTTGTCGTCTGCTAAAATGTCGTCTGCTGAATTTCTAAAATTACTTTTTTCTTCGATTTTTTTTCAAAGAATACTATCAGAGTAGCAAACAGTTTGGATCCTGATGAGACGCCACGTTCTGTGGCGTCTCATCTGGATCCAAACTGTTTGCAAAGGCCTTCAAAATCCGGTTCCAGCGCTCAAAGGGTTAAAGCAATTATGATGGCATGTATTTTTGTGCAATCTAAAATCAATTTTAAAAGAGAATTGTATTAATCGGATGATTGGAATCCTCATGTTTTAAATATACACGTGGTCACAGTAAAATCTTTCCAGTAATCTAAATTGTAGAATATATGAAATCATTACATGTTTATAGATGTTTTGTTCATATTCATTTTGTGTTGAGGAGGTGTTTCTTAAAATGCATCTTTTGTATATAATGTTTATCATTATAAGTTAAGTATAATTCTTTAATTATAGTGCACATGATTTTGATTTTAAAACAAGTTTTGTTTATGCTAAATCTAAGTGATGTGTTCAGTGGTACAGGAGGTCCGGGTCCCCAGTTAATGCTTCAAGTCACAGTGTTTATTTACAATTCATAGAAACCACAACCATACTGATTTTCTCATGAGTTTTAAACAATGAATCGGTTAATAGTAACAATATTGTAAGTACATTTCTGTATGCATGCAGTGTGCAATGCTCGTTACAAGACGCGTCCCGGTCTCTCTTACCACTATAACCACTTCCACAATGGAATGATGGAACCAGAGGAACCAGAGCCCTCCCCAAAGTCTATTGGTAAGTGCACATGTACTCGTCCTTGCTGTAGACTCTTGGTTAGATTTCAACAAAGTTTAGTTTTTCATTTGTTTTCCCGTGTTCAAGAAAACTGTTTTTTTTATTTAAGTATTTCAAAGTTGTCATTTCCAATGAATAAGAAGCGTTTACTTCTTCATTGTTATTGAATTTAAAAAAGGCTAACCAATTGTTTAATTTTTGGATTGTGTAATTTATACTAAGTGTAATAACATTTTTAGGGAAATTCTGTAAAGGATGGTTTGCCAGTTCAGTTGTCATGTTTATACTGCTAATAATTTACCTTTTGTGGAGAACAATGTTTTTGTATTTAATAGTAATATTTCTAATTAATGTTGATAATAACTTCTGGGGTGAATAAAAAAATTACTCTGCTTGATGCAGATGAGCTGCAAATTTTAATAATAAAAAGTAAACATGCTTGTTCGATTTTCTTTCTATATCTGGGTTACAAATATTCTGTAGAACCTATACAGATTTGGTGAGCAGTAATTTAAGTTTATTATGCATACAGTGCACTGAATGTGCTTTCCTGGCTAAACTACAGTAAGAGTTGCTAAACGATTAGAATTATGAGGTTAAACTGTTAAACACAGTGTATTTGTAACCTATTGTTTGAGATTACTTTATTCACATAAGTGTAAGCAAGTAGATGCATGCAGTAGTGTAGATATCAGTTAGTGTATTATACTCCTGATATATTTATTTTTATTTTAATAAATGAGCCTTGCTCTTTGAAAAGGGGGTTTAATGCATGTGCGTAAAGTATCATCCCAGATAAGCCTATGCAATGCGCACAGGCTAATCAGGTACGACACTTATCGCCTAAACAGGATTTTCGTCAAAAATAGTCTTCCTTTAAATGAAAAATACAATAAAGTGAAAAGTGTTGTCCCTGATTAGCCTTTGCGGACTGCACAGTCTACTCTAGGACGACACTTTACGCACATGCATCAAACCCCCTTTTCTCAGAGCTCGGCCCAAATGTATTTTATTTTCTGTCAGTAAAAACTCCCCCCAAACTGGACCGTGAAGATCAAGGTATGTGCACAGGGCTTTTCCTTCCCCTCCTCACATACAAAATCAGCTTCCAAAATATCCTCAACTTGAATTTAGGTTACAGTTATGTTTTCACATTTACTTGGTTGACTAGCATGGGGTAGAACTAAACTGAATTAATTTTCTATGATCATTTAACATTTGCACCCTTTTGTTTTTAACATATCTTCAAATAAATGCGAAAAAAGCTAACTCTTTTAATGCAATTTTATATCAATTGCTGATTGTTTGCATTAAATGAAGAATATACTGTGCAAAGTTTTTTTTATAATGCCTACATTATATTAAGTTCTGTTGAAAGGACCATCTTAGGATGTTTCCCTATTTTAGTATATTTTCATTCTAACATGTTTCATACATCTGTTGGTCTGTATGTCACCGGCAGTATGACTTAACACCATAAATCAGTGACAACCGCGTTTTTGTGATAAGTTCCATTAGTTTTAGAAAGTTTCCATGGATTTTCTTTGGTTTGTAAAGGTTTAGTTTCGCCTTAGAGTTTCCTTATGGTTTTGGAGGTCTCTGTCTATCAGGTTGGTTTGCGCAGATTTTGGTGTTTAGCCATACCCTGCCACTCACACTGTTACACATGAGTTCAAGATTTGTGAGAAGTTGTGGGAAAAGCCCTTCCCTGGAAACCTTGTCTTTGCTTGTCACATGGCTATTATAATGGCAGCATCCACTATCTTGCTAAGCTGCTTCAACAATTAACAGCTGCCAATATATGTTTGTTCTTAATGCATAATTCAATAAACCACACAAACTATAATAAAATAATTTCTCCAATCCTAACTGTGTGATAAGAAAGCACCCTACCTGGACCACTGCACAGTATGATATGCTACAGTTATGGGTATCCCTGCTTATTTAACCCTTTGAGCGCTGGAACCGGATTTTGAAGGCCTTTGCAAACAGTTTGGATCCAGATGAGACGCCACAGAACGTGGCGTCTCATCAGGATCCAAACTGTTTGCTATTCTGATAGTATTCTTTGAAAAAAAGTGAAGAAAATGATGATTTTAGAAATTCAGCAGACGACATTTTAGCAGACGACAAATTTCCCAGCATGCAAAGGGTTAATGACATGGTAACAAAAAGACAAATGAGCCTCGCTCTGTGAAAAAGGGGGTTTAATGCATGTTCAAAAAGTGTCTCCTAGGTTAGCCTTTGCCGTCCGCACCGGTTAATCAGGGACGAAACTTTCGCCCTAAACTGGATTTTTGATTAGAAGAGACTTACTTAAAAAAAAAAATACAATAAAATTGGAAAGTGTCGTCCCTGATTAGCATGTGCGGACTGCACAGGCTTATCTGGGATGACACTTAAGGCACATGCATTAAACCCCCTTTGCACAGAGCGGGGCTCAAATTGTTCGGAAAGATCACTTCTAAATTGATACTTTGAATCAATAATGATAGCACTGCACATTGCAGGCATTGTAGAGTTGTTTTGTGCTTATGTATCCACAGTCTGTGTTTCTGCCAATCTAATGCATTTGCGTCACTGTGACTGACAATAAGTAGCAGGCATTCATAAATGGAAATTTAGCTGAATCTGTGAACAGCAAATTGCACCAATACAAGTACTTGTTCAGTGAATTAAAACTAAGGCTGGATGAGTTATTTTAAATGTTTTTGTTGTTTGTGTTTTTGGTGTCAATTTGTGTGCATAACATAAGTTGACATATTTAACCATGATTAAAAATATTTGAAAAATAATAGACTGGCATATTTTAAAGGTCCTATCATGTCCAATGTATATGTAAATGGTTTCAAATGTTGTGTTATCACTCAACACAAAAAATGTTTAATAAGTGTCATTTAATTGTTCATATCCTTCATAAAAAAAACACAAAAAAAACAAGTAATATTGCAGTTTTTGATAACAAATTAAAAATATAACAAATAACAAAAAAAAAAAGGAAATTGATTAATAAGGATGTCAATTCATTACACAGATAAACAGATTTTAATTTTTGTCCAGCAAGCAATATTTAAATACCTGATTAGGTATTTTGATTGAAACCATCTGTGTTTTAGCACTGGTACATGGATTTATCACTTAATATTTATGTATTCAAATTACAGGTATGCATTATGCTTGACATGTTTATAAATATTATAACAATACGCAAACACTTAGTCTTAGTCGGTATAACAAGAGCTTTTTTCGTGTCATTATCCCCATGCTTTTTGAAAAAAAGGTGGGGATATTGTGGTTATCTCCGCCGTCCGTCCGTCTGTCCTGGCCACTATCTCCTCCTACACTATTAGCACTAGAACCTTGAAACTTGCACTATTTGGAATTTTGATCTGACGTTGGTCAAAAGTTATGGGGGTTGGGGTTGGGCCAGTCGAAGATTTTCACCCATTTTTTAGCTCACCTGAGCACAACGTGCTCATGGTGAGCTATTGTGATCGCCTTTTGTCCGTCGTCTGTCGTGCGTCGTCCGTCGTGCAGCATCAACATTTACCTTGTTGTACACTCTAGAGGTCACATTTATTGTCCAATCTTCATGAAACTTGGTCAGAACATGTGTCTCAATAATATCTTGGACGAGTTCGAAAATGGTTCCGGTTGGTTGAAAAACATGGCTGCCAGGGGGCGTGGCAGTTTTCCTTATATGGCTATAGTAAAACCTTGTTAACACTCTAGAAGTCACATTTTTGGTCCAATGCTCATGAAACTTGGTGAGAATATTTGTACTAATGATATCTGGGCTGAGTTCGAAAATGGTTGAGATCCGTTAAAAAACATGGCCGCAAGGGGGCGTGGCATTTTTCCTTATATGGCTATGTAGTAAAACCTTGTTAACACTCTAGAAGTCACATTTAT
>VMBQ01001296.1:7101-32222 GCA_007657795.1 Dreissena rostriformis | reverse complement strand
TCTTCATTTCTACACCAATTCACTTCTAATTGATACTGAACTTCTCTTATGACAATACGGTCAATCTCAACTATGCATGGCCCCATTACCAACCCTGGGGCATACCTAGGTCAAACATTCGGCGTGGGGATATGCGTCGGCCTCTGCCGCGCCATTTCTAGCATTTAATTTTAAGTTGATAAGTTTTGCATTGTTTTCATTAAAACTATATTAGTTATAAGATAGGATACGAGGAGATTAATTTACATATATAACATTCATATTCTTAGTAAAACTTTATACCAAGAATCCGTATGAAGTGTGAAAGGTGGAATTTAATTCCTTTCAGGCAAGCCCTTGCAAACTATTATTTTCCCAGGTAAGAACGGTATAGTGTTGACTTGTCTGTGGGTCACGCTGTGAGAGGAAATCAGGAAAAGCTTTTTGCAGAACACGGTGTATTGCCTTTTCCACCTGTAATGGGATAAAGGGATTATATTTAACCCTTTGAGCGCTGGAACTGGATTTTGAAGGCCTTTGCAAACAGTTTGGATCCAGATGAGACGCCACAAAACGTGGCGTCTCATCAGGATCCAAACTGTTTGCTATTCTGATAGTATTCTTTGAAAAAAAGTGAAGAAAATTATGATTTTAGAAATTCAGCAGACGACATTTTAGCAGACGACAAATTTCCCAGCATGCAAAGGGTTATAAATGCAATAGATTTGGCTTATTTATGAAGAAAATCACAGAATCTTTGTATGTCCAAGCATTATAACATTGGCAGGGGCATAACAATAGTTTTGAATTGTCTTGAGCATATTATTTAAAACAAATTGAAAGACGTTTATAATCACCTTTATCCAAAGCTTTAAGTTATAAAAACACTTCAGGTGAATATATAATGATTTTACAGAGCTAGTGTGGTGTTAATCTGTCACCTCTTTTTTCCCGAAACTCAGATTATAAAAAGATTTTATCCAATCTAAGTAATGCAAAGTGCTATTTGATAGGTTATTAGGAAAAGCCACAGTAACTGCTATTAAATTTAAACTTCTGAAATGCTCTGGGGATCATCATGCAAGGTCACAGACCAAGGCGTATAACTCGGACCTGAAACTTAGCAGAAGTATGCTCCTTTTTGTACTTAGGAAATCTTCCGTAAGGAGAGGTTATTATGCTGAAATTTTGTGTGTTGGTAAATTACATGCTTATCTAGGAGTGATTGGATTTGGGGTCACTGGGTTCAAGGTCATTGTTACTAAAAATAGAAAATTAGTTTCCACTCAATAACTTGAGTTTTAAAGGGGACTTTTTTTCTGTGATTTTGTGTGAAGGTAGCTTATTTGCAGAGGTATGTTGAGATCGCATTTTTGGCCAGTGGGATTAAGGTCACTCTAACTATAATGAAAAAAAAAACATTTCCCAATCAATAACTTGAGATTGGATGGAGGTATTATAATGTAATTTTGTTTAAAAGATTGTGCAGTTCTTGCATTATTCTTACATTTCATTGACAAACAATGTTTTGGTCTGCACATTGAAGCCATGGCAGCTGCCTTGGCATGCTGTATTAGTTGACTGACAGAAAACAAACATTATACTATTGAATTAAAGAAAAAGTCTAGCGTGCTGTCTTGGGACATGTCTGGTTTACATATTAAATGAGAACAAGAATTGCATGGAGTAACACGCAGCTTGAACGTGTAATGGCTTTAGTTATATCACTTGGACGTGTAACGGCTTTAGTTATATCACTTGGACACATATTTGGGTTTGATTAAAGTTATTATTTTGACTTATTTATGACACATGCTAGAAAATCTACTTGTTTTATGTGTCCATTCTGCAAGTATTTGATCCCTAAGCTTTATTTCTCAATAAGCTCCAATTTATGCAACATGAAAGTTTTATTTGAAGTGTACTTTGTTGAAGATGTTGCGTCTTACATTATGCATCAGGTAGCTTTAATTATATATGATTAATATTGTGCTGTTGTGATTAAGCCATTTATTGTCTGCTTTATTTAATTATAATAATGTGCAATATCTATTGAATTACAGCTAAGAGATGACAACTAACGAAACAGAGCACTCTGCTCTCTGGTGGCAAGGGTGAGGTTGCCTCCCCTACTCATAGATTTGCCATTAACATATGACATAGATTGGTGTTGCTATGGTAACTTACTGTACCGTCTGCTAGTGGATAGGTGGATTTGTTACTTTGTTTTAACTAACATGCTATTCAGATAAGCAATTGAACTTTTAAAATACATTGTTTTGTCCAAAACTTAAACCTGAATGGAACTATTTCAGGGGTTGAGTTTGTACCAGTCACTACTTTGTCTGAGATAGAAATATTAGAAGATACAAAAATGGTTCTTATTCCATATGCGGCCAGCGAAGCTCAGGACCAGCCTGCGCATTCGCACATTCAAGTCAGGAGCGTCCCTGCTTGCTATAATTTCAGGCAAGGTTTTGTGGTCTCATTAGCGGAGAGGCTGGCTTGGATCTAGGCTGGCGGCATATGGCATAAGACCCATTTTTGCATGACACGGCTCATACAATAGTATTACAATAGACCTTACCATGGTTTAAATATTCAGGGGAAGCAGCCTCATCGACTAATTTGTTTTAGTAAATTGTTATACAAGCAGTAACAAGTTTCTTGATACTGTAACTGTTCTTTGATATATAATACTCAGTATTAATTATAGTCAACTCAGTTAATACTTAAATTGGTGATAAACTGACAATATGGTCAACAACTTGTCATGTTTGTATTTATGTGTTTTCAACTTAGGTGGAAGGCATTGTGTGTCGTGAATTTGTCAGTTATCAAAAGTATATATTTAGTATTTGAATACTCTGTGTTCATTTGTTTTAATATTTAATTTGGTATTTTAAAAAATCTTTCTTGGTATTTGTTGGGTTTAATGATAAGATCTGTTAATAAATATATTTCAATATTTTATTACAACATTGCTGACTGCCTAAGGACTAGATATACAATTACTAAAGATAACTAACATCCTAATCAAGATTTGACTTTTTATTTAAGATATTTGTATATAGAAATATATTTTATTATGTTGATTATTATAATTTGTTGGTGTTGAGCTTACTTTACCAAGAAAGAACTACCGGTAAAATAAATTTGTGTATTTCAAAGATTCTTATCAATCTCTATGCAGGTCTTATTTGGTTGTTTTATTGAATTTTTGTTTTCATTGTGCAATACACAATTTGTGTATGTTCGTTGGAATAATTTTTATAATTTATTGTCATTTATCTTGAATAGTAAATTATATGTTAGTTTATTTAGAGTTACAGGAAAAAATGACACCAAAATTCCTATAATATAATTATGTTTATAAGACATGATTCTTTGTTTAATTGCTAGCATTTCACATTCAGATAAATTACAAGTTTGTGTAAATTTATTGGCCATCTTTAGACCAAAAAGGACCTTTACTATCTTAAAAAAGCAATTAACAAGAGCCCTTAAGAGATTCTACTGGACAAGGAATGCAAGCCCTTTAATAATCCATTTGATAATGTGTCTTGTTTTGCTCCCTTAAAAAAAAGAAAAAGAGACACTTTCAGATATTTTAGCAGTGTCTTGCACAAAAGGTTCTTATGCCATATGCGGGTAACATAGCTCAAAAGAAGAATGCAAATTTGGGCAGTCTGGTCAGGAACTACCCCGTCTGCGTATGAGACCAGCAAACAGTGCCTGACTTTATAGCTGACAGGGTAGCTCCAGACCAGACTGTGCAACAGTTGAACTGTGTTGTCTGCTCTAGAGCTATACTTGCTGCATATGGCATAAGACCCATTTTCGAATGGCATGGCTCACATGCTGTCTGTTGTGCCCTTGCAGAGCGTGGAGAGGATGGGAAGGTACAGAACAGCAACTACTGTGACTTCTGCCTGGGTGACGCAGACGAGAACAAGAAGACTGGCACAGCGGAGGAGCTGGTGTCGTGCAGCGACTGCGGGAGATCAGGTTCACGCTGCTTGTCACATTCTCGGTTTAACCAAATAAATTGGGTGTATGACCTTTTTCATGTACCCAGGTATCTGACCCTTTTCATGGGACCAGTCAAGGACAGACTACAAAAAAATTGTTAAAATGAATTTTACTTAGTATTCACTAGCTTAAATTATAGCATTGTTTAGGTCTCTTCACAAACCACAAATTGCTGTAAGTAACAGTCTGAGTTAGTGTAAATGTTTTAATTGCCAAAAACATAATGATTTTATAAACGATTTTCATCACCCAAGAATTGCAGTTGATACCAGTGGAAATGTTTTCACAAGAAATAGATCACATTACATGTTTTCACAATCATTGGTAAATCAGTAATGTAAATGTTTGACTTCATGTGGGTCACTTGTGGTGAATGTTTTATTTTCACTCTAAAATAGCTCCATATATTTTGTATAGGTCACCCTACCTGCCTGCAGTTCACGGCCAACATGACGATCTCGGTGAAGAAATACCCGTGGCAGTGTATCGAGTGCAAGTCCTGTGGGTTGTGTGGAACCTCGGAGAACGATGTAAGCTTCACTCATGTTCATTGAATGGTTATGTCACCTGTCTCACAAATGGGATGTGTTTTCAAAAAGATAATGAAGTGGTCACTGATACTGCAAATAATGTGTCAGACTGTTAGACGCTCAAGCAAGATTTGAAGTTTATGAGTAACACAGGGATTTAAATTAGGAGCCCATGGTAATTGTGCTGAGCCCCTCAATTTTCTGAGAAAACTCCTCGGTCTTCTATACAAGAAGTTTTGACAGAAGAAAAGTGGGCAACTGTGGTCAAAATGTTAATTTATGAACCTGAGGGCATAGACACATGAATCAGTATGTTGAAAAAAAAAGACAAAAAACAAAAAAAAAACATCAGTTCTATGGTCCAACCATTTCCAGTAGCTGCTGATTATGACATATGATTTATTTAAAACAAATCTAGTACAGATTGTATGTACCAAGGTCAGTTTCCAGTACAAATTATATGTGCCAATGACTGTATGCCAATGCCTGTTCTGCTGGTACATGCTGGTTTTTTGGATGTTTCAGGAGCAGCTGCTGTTCTGTGACGACTGTGACCGTGGTTACCACATGTACTGCCTCAACCCACCCCTCGCTGAGGCCCCTGAAGGTATGCTGTGGGTGTGGTAATGGAGGCTGGGTAGCATGTGTGGGAGTGGGTAGTTCTGGTTGAATGGATGTTTGAATGGATCAGTCAGTCAGTCTTCATAATGCGTTTAAGAATTTTATAAATCATATACAATGATATTTGCCATGCATTTATTCACTTAAGATGGCAATAAAGGGAGGATTAATTCACACTATTGGTATTCTTGTTTACTGTTAGAAACAAATTTCAATTTGCCATTATTTCATCATTTCAATTACAGTTAATTTACATTCCAATATATTTAACACACTCTAATAACCATATTGCAAAGTAGTTGATTTACTTTATCATGATGACTTTCATACAAAGCTCCCTGTGTTGCATGCCTTTGTATGCATCTTAATCGCATTGTAATGTTGCATTGTCATGGAATTATTAAATGGGCCCAGAAAAATAAGCTGTACACTGTTTTTGAAATGGATTGGTTAACCTTTTACATACCCATACCTTAAAATCTTACCTTAAGTTACTAGTAGATTATACCTGTTATTGGCTTGACTCGTTTCAGGTAACTGGAGTTGCCACCTGTGTATTGAGGAGTTCCATGGTGGCAAGAAGCCTGCTGGCATGGTGTAGAGGTCATCTGTGTATGAATGGGCCATGTTAACATGGCAGCATCATTTAGACTACATATTGTATATTGTACAGCAAGGAGCTAAAATGATTTAGACATAACTTGTAGTGCGATAACAAATGACTACAGTATGTATAACAATTAGTTGTGGCTTTCATGATTCAATTAAAAAAGACCACATGGGTTATTGCTATGAATACTTTTTGATAAGCCAAGCATCATTTTGTGGTCAACAACATGTGGAGATGACAGATATTGTTACGCTGATGGGTAATTTTGTGTAACTTCTTGATATTAACTTGTTCAAGCATTCCATATGTTATTTCTTAATAGATGAGTGCTAAGAAATGTTGAAAATCACATAGATACAGGGTATGATTTTGATGTGTACTGTTTATACTTGTATGTAAAAAGCTTATTTCAAATTTTAGTTTAAATATAAAAGCAAAAAGTGTTGTCTCGATTGTTCTTGATAGACTAACATGAAAGTCCACTTTTCCTGCGTCTTGCTCGAGAAAAAAAGATATGTATCAAATAAACTTAAAAAATATATTCTTCCAACTGTTGGTTAAGTTGTACGATTGTTGCCAATATTTTTTTGAAGGAAAAGATGTGTGAAGATTCATTTTCTTAGTGAATTACCCAAGAGGTGTACAGAGCTGTTTTATTGTCTATGTTATGTTAGCGTATGTGTATAATAAAGTCATTTAATTTTTTTTATTTCCAAAACAAATATATTGTGGTTCATTTTGGTCTTGTGAGTGTGTAAATGTAATGTAAATTTTCAGGACATGTCTATCTGTCCAACGAACACTTTCATTTTCAATTTTTTAAATATTAACACATTTTGCATTTTGTGAACATGTGATTGTATTAAGTGTATGTAATAATAGAGAATAAATATACTAGGTCAAAAAGAATTAAAAAGTGTTGTTTTCATTCATTGCCACTATTTAAGTCAGTTTTATAGACAAACTTTTGTGTCAAAGGGCCTTGTTCACAGATTGTTGTATAGTATTAAGTTTTACTTTACAGATTTAAATATAGGCTATTATTGTTAAAGTGTATAAACAGGAAAACAGTTTCTCCCATAAAGAATCACATCCGATCCTCAATTTATCAAACGTATAAACATTCACCACTAAGCCATTCCAGCTCGTAGCTGGTTTTATTTCATGTAAGTAATCCACATTGTCAGCTACTTTTAACAAAAACACGAAACTTTTCTCAAAAACTATTCGATCGTTTTATGTCACAAATGCTTTATCATTTCTTTGTATCAACCTCATTGTTAACAAAATTGGATTTGGAATGTATTTGTGTGTTGGTAGTGTTATTTTGCTATGTTATATGCCATATTCTGTATACACCACATCCTAGTACATAGTAAAGGGGGGTATACTGGAATCGTCATGGATGTCTTTCCATCCTTCAGTCAAAATACCAAAATTTGTCTGGTGGCATTCTCCTACACCTTTGAACCAACAGAATTCAAACGTGCAGGCATTGTTCCTCATAATAGTAAGTTTGTATATGCAATTTTTTTCATCCTGCTTTACAAATCACAAAAGTGATGTCCTTTTTTAAATGTTTGTTACAAAAAAATAAAATCTGGAGCATATCTCAACTAAGAGGTATCAAATTGAATTTAAACGTAGAAACATCTTATTGAGGGGATGTGCAGTGCACAGGAACCATAACTCTTGCTCCTATATTTGTAGAGTTATTGCCCTCAGTTATATTTTTTACTTAAATTTTGTCTGGAGCATATCTTAAAACTTAAGAGGTATCAAGTTGAAACTGTATAGGTAGGTATATCTCATTTATCAGATGTGCAGTGCATATGAACAAAAACTCTTGCTTCCACATTTGTTTAGTTATTGCCCTTTGAATATTTCTGAACTGAAATTTTGTCTGGATCGTATGTTCAAAACTATAAGAGTTTTCAACTGGAAAATTTACAGGTAGATGTGATAGTGCATTAGAGCCACAACTCATGCTTTCATATTTTTAGAGTCATTTCCCTTAAGTTTTAATATATAAATTTTGTTTGCAGCATATCATTAAAAGTATGAGGTATCAATTTCATACTTAACATGTTAGTAGGTCTCAATGAGGGAAAGTTCAGTGCATAAGAACTATAACTCCTTATTTAATAGTTATCGCCCTTGTGAGTGTTTAATGCTGAAATTTTGTTAAGGGGATATTTTAGCTATAATATTAAGTATCAAGATTGAACAATCAAACTCGCCCATCTGTGAATAAGAGGACCATTTTGGACCTGGGTCGCTTGCCAGAGTTCAACAAGATCTGTAAACTGTCATAATACAAAAAAAAAACTGAATGCGGATTTCATGCTAGGACATTAAGTGATACAGACAAGACAAACTTAAGTTACTTTTACAAAATAAGAGGGTCATCCAAAGAACATTTATGTATATTTCTTTTGATGTCCATTTAGCTGTCTCTAAAAAATTGGGTTGTTTTTTATATAGCCATACAATGCTCTATGGAAAACTTAAGAGAAACTATAATCTAGCAAGGTAAATATAAATGTTGACATTTTAATAAATGTGTATACATGTACATGTATTCCCATGCATGAAGCATAAGAACAAGCATGTAGATGGTAAGATGAAAATTAACTGATTCGAAATACTTAACTACTGAGTAAATGATATATGTAGTACTTACACAAATTTAATTGAAATGATTAATTGATAAATTGTTGTAGCTTTATTTGGCTGATGAAATAGATCTTTTCTATGTTTTCAACATTATTGTGTCCATAATCATTTCAATGATTTACTGCTCAGTTTTGTCAATAAAACTGAAATGGTAAGATACTCATAGAGTTTATGAAATTACAAATTCAAATTTCAGTGAGGAATATCTGTGGCTTTAAATACTTGTTTTAACAGTATTTGTTTGAAATAAACAGTCTGTTTTAAGGTAAATATTTTGTTAGTATGCAGTAAAGTAATACAATAGCTTCAGTTATTATATATATATATTTATTTGAAAATACCTAACAAATACAGTTATGTTTTACACATGTTATACAATAATATACAAGAACAATAACACTGATACAATTGCACGTAATGCTACTTTGAGGTGTAATTAAAGCAACGCTTTTTTAAACAATACATTGCTCGGAACCAATGCCACCAAAGAATTTGCAAGGAAAATGAAAAATGTAGATTTAAGAATTTGTATTTTAATATAATTTCTTTAATAAAGGATTAGGAACAATGACTACCAAAATTGCTTATTGAAATTATATATCAGCCAGCATAATTGACCATATTTATCACATGCTATATATTTATTAATTTGTTAATTTGTCCACAATTGTTTTTAGTCATAACTTGTTTAATAAAATATGGCAAGAAATGACAACCTATGTCCGATCCAATATAATAAAGTATTTGAGACAGTCTTGCAAACATAGTTTTTATTAACATTTCAAATATACTTTCAATATATACTATTGGTCTGCTAAATTGGTGGTTCAAAATGCATAGAAAATACAGACATCTACATATAACTGTCCTTTTTTTTCAATTTAACAAGAGATGTGTTTGTCAGAAACACAATGCCCCCTACTGCGCCGCTTTGAAATAAAATTTCTTTATATCATTTGGAAGTTATAGAAATTATCTCCCTTTAAAGCTTATAACTTCCCTTGGATTGTGTTTTTTGACCTTGAAGAATGACCTTGACCTTTCACCACTCAAAATGTGCAGCTCCATGAGATACAAATGCATGCCAAATATCAAGTTGCTATCTTCAATATTGCAAAAGTTATGACCAAAATTTAACGAAGGTTAAAGTTTTGGGACAGATTGACAGACAGACGGGCCATAAACAATATACCTCCTCTTCTTCGAAGAAGGGGGCATACAAATTGAGAGCTGTTACCTAATTAAGGACTTGCATTCTAGCTTAGCAAGCCGGATGTCATGAAATATGGCCAACATACAAAGCCCACTTCACACCTTCTAACTAATGGTGTTTCATCTTGAGTAGGCATCTTATACGTCTAAATAGATTGCATGCGATTCCAGACCGGCAAATCTTCGGGAATATTTGAGTTTTACAGTAATTTATCAAGTTGACTATGGGCAGCTGACTATGTATTAACGACTCTACGCAAGTCTTGAAGAGCCTCTTGAAAGCTGTTGTCCAAGTCCAATAAAACCCCTGGAACACATAAAAACACCAGCTCATGGAATAGTTACAATCACATACTAACCCTTTACCACTCAGATACATACTTGACGTGTTTGCAGTTGCTTGGAAAATCATATTAATGATATCAATCTTGAAATTCGTAAACAGAAAATTTCTGACTCGACTTATGAAGCTAACATACTCAAAATCTCCAATTTTGGTACCAAAGTATACCCCCGACTTATGAGCCGGGTAGACTTATGACTGCATTAATGTACCCATGAAGTTTCATGATCCTAGGCGTTAGCGTTCTTGAGTTATCATCCAGAAACCATTTTACTGTTTCGAGTCACTGTGACCTTGACCTTTGACCTGAAAATCAATAGGGGTTATTTGCCAGTCATGATCAATGTACCTTTGAAGTTTCATGATCCTAGGCGTAAGCGTTCTTGAGTTATCATCTGGAAACCATTTTTCTATTTTGAGTTACTGTGACCTTGACCTTTGACCTAGTGACCTGAAAATCAATAGGGGTCATCTGCGAGTCATGATCAATGTATCTATGAAGTTTCATGATCCTAGGCGTAAGTGTTCTTGAGTTATCATCCGGAAACCATTTTTCTATTTCGAGTCACTGTGACCTTGACCTTTGACCTAGTGACCTGAAAATCAATAGGGGTCATCTGCGAGTCATGATCAATGTACCTATGAAGTTTCATGATCCTAGGCGTAAGCGTTCTTGAGGTATCATCCGGAAACCATTTTACTATTTCTAGTCACTGTGACCTTGACCTATGACCTAGTGACCTCAAAATCAATAGGGGTCATCTGCCAGTCATGATCAATGTACCTATGAAGTTTCATGATCCTAGGTTTAAGCGTTCTTGAGTTGTCATCCGGAAACCATCTGGTGGACGGACGGACGGACTAACCTACCGACATGTGCAAAACAATATACCCCCTCTTCATCGAAGGGGGGCATAATAATATACAACAGAGCTGGGCCAGACAACTATACAGGGCAAGCTGCCAATCTAACGGTCTTTTGCCCGAGGACTGTTATATGCCTAGAGTTTATTATACAGATAGGGCTGTTTATAAAAGTCTGGCCCAGCTCTGCCTTTTTTAATCGCTTATATTACAAATCATCTTATTATGTTCCTACACTTATTATTTATTACCGAACCAGCTCTCCATACTTTTATTTTAATTCAACTTATTACGCAATATATATCGTATCTTGTGTGACATAATTATTGTGACAAAACCCACCGCACGGAGGTGTTTGTTTAGTAAAATATTAAATTAAACAAGAGATGTGTTTGTCAGAAACCCAATGCCCCCTACTGCGCCGCTTTGAAATAAAATTTCTATTTATCATTTGGCAGGTATAGAAATTATCTCCCTTTAAAGCTTGTTACTTCCATTGGATTATTTTTTTTGACCTTTGACCTTGAAGGATGACCTTGACCTTTCACAACTCAAAATGTGCAGCTCCATGAGATACACATGCATGCCAAATATCAAGTTGCTATCTTCAAAATTGCAAAAGTTATGGCCAATGTTAAAGTTTTCGGACGGACAGACAGACTGACAGTTCAACTGCTATATGCCACCCTACCGGGGGCATAACAAGTATTGGATGAATCCAAAACATATATCGGATTGTGTGTTTGTCAGGCATATTTTAAAAACTTCAATAAGAACACAAATATGGCTCTGACTAGTCATTCTATTTCGTAAATTGTGCTTTTGGTCAGAATGAATAGCATTCGATACAAATGTTTGCAAAAATAGTGTGGTTGAAATTAAAGTAAGATTTATTGATGGATGAACAGAAAAATGGAAGTGCATATCTGTGTTACTTTATTGTTATGAGAATTGGATTTAAATTGTTATTGAGGTAGGCCACTAAGGGTGTCGTTAATTGAATTATGGGACTCCATTTAAAGCTCAAATAATGTCATCACTCTAATCTACAGACGTACAGTTTCAGGTATAATCAGTATTTTAATTATTCCAAGTTTTCTACGTTCATTTACTTTAATTTTGATTTTTTTTGTGTGATTTGTGGCTGAATTTTGTTTATTAACATAGATTTAATGAGATACAAAATGCTTGTTTTTATTTTTTGTGGCACAGTATCTTCCATTTAAATTTCCCGCAACGATATGCATTCATAAGACACACGAACACTAACATGGTACATGTACATGAAAATGTGTTGAATATATTGTGTCACAAAAAAGACAAAAAGAGCAGTTTGTACCTTGTTAAATCTATTTAACGAAATATTCGTTGATTTTGAGTGTTAATGGGACTTGAAGCGACAAATCTACTATGAACTCTTCTTAGTGAATTAAATACTACTAATAAAGGATCACACACCTATCACAGAATGACTCATGCCTCAAAATAAAACACCATGCAATTTTACCTGTATTTGAGTCACTTGAAGCAACATATGTCAGTAGCAAAGGAGGCTTGTTTAATTGAACAACCTGCATGAAAAAGAAACAGTTTCCAGTTTATTTCACTACACAAATTTACATCTACATGAACAACATTAACACTCTGTCTGCCTGTAAAATGTAAGAGCCAACAGAGTTGGGACATTAAATTAATGATCACATTAAATATTAATTATGTTATCATAGCTCTCTAATCAATCCACTACAACAAAGATGGTTAGATTATCATTTAGTGGTTAAAAAAATAATTTCCTTTTCAGATATTGTTTGTTATATTTACTTATAGGCAACCAATGTGAGCTTAGATGTGCAAATTTTTACATACTGGGTAATTGTTATAATGAAGTTGGACCTTAATACCAGATGTACATAGATACTTACATATTTTTTGTGGAGAAGTGACTATCATTATCAAGAATCTAAGTACCCGTCCTATTAACGAAGAAATGGAAGTGGTATATAAACTAAGCCTGCATGATTCTTACCTGGTAATTTTCATACATACAGATGATGGATTTGTTATCAGACATTCCCAGCTTGCTGGCCTGATTTGCAGCTAAGCCGAATGTTCCTAGAAATGTGTGCCGCAAAACGAGCTCTGGACAGTGTTCAGTAGAAACTGAAAAATAGAAATAGCTCTCTTTAAAAAAAAATCAAAAGAATAATAACCTGCAAGAACAAATTAATCCATTAGTCAGTACAGAAAACATGAGCAATCACAGTTCCGTTCACTTTTCACCAATTTGATGGGTAAACTGGTACACCACATGAATTAACCCTTTGCATGCTGAGAAATTTGTCGTCTGCTAAAATGTTGTCTGCTGAATGTCTAAATTAGTATTTTCTTTGATTTTTTTTCAAAGAATACTATCAGAATAGCAAACAGTTTGGATCCTGATGAGACGCCACGTTCTGTGGCGTCTCATCTGGATACAAACTGTTTGCAAAGGCCTTCAAAATCCGGTTCCAGCGCTCAAAGGGTTAATATGGAGAACTAAATCTATGCCTTACTACATCAGTTGTTAACAGGAACAGGGTGTATATAATTATTGTTTTGCTCCAGCCCCACCAAAGAGTTCATCCTTCTCCTATTTAGGCCCTCTTGGCTTTATTTTAGTCTGGCTAAATCCCTAATCGGTAGTATGAACCTTTAGTTATTAAAATTAACCACAATAATCTGTGCTATGATTACGTTATTTGCTCTTGAACTGTTGTCTTTAACACCTTCGAACATACTGCAAAACATTTGAAACCTAGTAACTCTCAGCAGAGGTATTTCGGCTTAAAACACTGACTTGCTAATAGGCACTAATTAACAAAAAAATAAATTTAAAAGCAGTAAGATAATCATAGTTGGCACAATCTACATCAAACAGTTGTTCTTGAAATAATTAAACACAAACAAGAGATGTGTTTGTCAGAAACACAATGCCACCTAAAGCACCGCTTTTATTTTTTATTTTATTTTTTTATTTTTTACCTTCGACCTTGAAGGATGACCTTGACCTTTCACCACTCAAAATGTGCAGCTCCATGAGATACACATGCATGCCAAATATGAAGTTGCTATCTTCAATATTGCACAAGTTATGAGCAAGGTTAAAGTTTTAAGACAGACAGAATGACAGACAGGCCAAAAACAATATACCCCCCTTTTTTTTAAAGGGGGCATAACAATGTTTATTATTAAAAAAAAGCTTATTGCTTCCTTGAGACCATCTTTTTCACTGCATAGCCACTTTGATTAAGCAATTGGATGAAACAATTGTCTACAACCAGTATACTACATGCCTTTTAACCGTATTTATGACCATCATACGTTTGTAAAAACACAAGCAATGTGTCACCAGATTTACATACATGTAAATAGATAGAATTCTTATAAAATAAAATTTTAAGCCATTAAATAAAGAAAAAATCTGGGTGTCCCAAATTTATGTCACACAAAATAATTATTTAGGCTGCAAAAGAGGGTGGCGGAAAAATTAGAGTGTTCGAAAAGTAAGAGTAATAACGGTGACTCTATATATATTTGTCTATAAGCTAGCCAGATGCCCTGGACCAGTCAACATACTATTTAAAAACCTTTGATTATTTTATTAACAAATTTGACTGCTGCAACAGTAAAGACTAGAGATTATATCCCTTTAAAATGAAATGATAAGATTTTAGGGTGAAACAACAAGGACAACAAACCTTTGAAGACTGGAACCCCGTCTCTGTCAGTGATAATTATGGCCATGAGACCTTCAACACTAAAATGGAGGACAGAGCGGCATATTGTGATGATAATATAATCAATGGAACCAATTGATGTCAGTGTAGTGGGAATCCCAATACACAGTTATTTCCCAATTACAAAATTGTATATACAATGTACAGTCAAAACGAGATAAAACACATTGCAACACAACAAAATCAATGATGATACTATTGATAACTTATTAGGTTGACAGTCCTGTTTGGTTTTATTGCAAGTCCCACTAAGAAAAATGCGATTTAAAATGTACCTGATAGAACAAAATATGTGATTTTACTTATGTTTTGTTCTTTCCCTGCGCTTTTTTTTACCAATAAATATAAAAATATTGGTTTATCAACGGATAATCATCATTCCAAATCTGTAAATTAATAAAGCGTATGTAACGCTTTTCCTCTATAATAAGGAAAATACGGCAAGTATAAGTATAGTGGTTATGTTTTGCTGATAAACTTGAAAGGCTGCGTGACGCAGTGGTAGCACATTGGCTTTTGCTTCCACAGGACCCGGGTTTCGACTCCTGAGGACGGCAATATTTTTAATGAAACTATTTGTCTTGCTTTTCTAATTAGTTAAGAATCTTGAAAACAATATAGATTTTTTAGGAAACATTGAATGACATTTTTGTTTTAACATGAAAATCTGTGAAAACGTCCCTTTTACAAGGACTGTGAACAGAAAAACATTTGAAAAATAAACAGTGACACATATGGTACATGTACGTGCACTATATTGTATCACTACAAGTATACTTACCTTTGCAGTGTTTTATTAAAGAGCACCTTAAGTTCCTGAAACAAAACAACGAATGAACAATCATTAATTTATTTTTTCTGTCAAATGAAAGAACACATATCTGTGAAGCATTTAGTTTTTTTATTTTAGCCTACAGTATGTTTGTAATTTTTAAGCCAATAAATAAAGTGCTATGGTGTAATTTAAAATAATATATTATAGGTTCTTTTCATAAATGGCATTTGAATTTTTCTTTCACGATTGTTTGGTAACATCCACATTGCATGTATGATTCACTCACAACAACTTAAAGCTCCTTTTTTTAGAATGAAATCATTGAGTGCAATGTAGCCTATTGAGGCTATTCATGTGACTCTTTTTTTTGTAATATGTGTTTTGATTTTAGATTTCTTCATAACTCTGAATCATTTCTGTCATTTTTCAATATTAACCAGCTTTATAACTTAAACATACAAAGCAATAAGACGAGAAGTGTATGATGACAATACAGGAAAGTTTTTTTCTCACCTCTGACATTTTACTATTCAATGTCTACTTTCAGTTCCGTATAATAGTTACTTCCCCTGAAAATAGACCATAGAAACATACGATTAATACACGAAAATCATCCGCCTAAATACCTTTAAATATCAAATTGACACTAACAAATTTATATTCAAAAACTTTATTAGCAGATAAAAAGATGATATATGATAATTAGAAGGAAACAATATGATATTTTACAGCGAATAAGTAATGCACTATTTTTACGCGGATTTGTTTATATCAGTCGCTGTGAGGAAAAAAATAAAATGTCTGTGATAACCAAAGTTCCCGAGCCGAATATATACGAACAGATATGCAAAGGTCAGATTTTCACTCAGATGTCACAGTTTAAAATAGGAGAATATATTTTTAACATTTAAAATTATCTTGTTAAATACATTGATATCTTTAAATAGTATCGCGAAAATATGTTACATTTCAGTGTAAACACTGATGCTTTTTGGGTGTATCAAGGATCAACATCCCAACAACTTTACTCTGACATTCTTAAATATTTTAAGATTTAAATGTTTAACCAAGTTGGAACCAGTATCAATGGTGTATAACCAAGGTGGAACCAGTATCAATGGTGTACATTAAGAAGAGCCTTTCTTTACATGAATAATACAATACAAGAGGAAAGTGTCGTCCCTGATTAGCCTCTGCGAACTGCACAGGCTAATCTGGGATGACACTTTACTCACATGCATTTAACCCCGCTTTCACAGAGCAAGGCTCATGTGTATAAAGTAGCTCAATAGTGTCAACCAGAGCCCTAGCCCAATTGACAAAGACAAGATAAGATAAGCTTTATTTAACGTCGGCAAGACAGCAACATATACAAACATAAGCTCATGTGAGCTTTTGAACCAACTATTGTACAACAAGGGTATATAATAAAAAAAGTGTAAATCAGCTGCAATGTTAAGAATGTAAGTTACATGATAGTTACACAATTGTAAAGGAGGCATAGTATTAAGTTAAAAGGCATCATAGTGCACCTAAAAAGTATAACATCAAGCATATTGATTAAAAACCATGAAAAATGCCTATCTGCTTATATATAAATGGTTAAATGAGTACTATCTGTATTAGCTAAGGAGTGACATAAATACTTAATAGTTAAAACAATAAAATGACTGTTTAAGAAATCTTCAGTAAGAAAACACACAGAGACTTGGCACATGAAGCTGATTGGCAGTAGTCATGATTTGCAGCACTAATACAACACATAGCTATAGGCAATTTAAAATTAAATATAAGCATCTACATAAAGATCAACAACAAGCAACATCATGCAAAATGCAAACACAAGCATAGTATATGAAATACTACATTGACTGCAAGCTGAGACACAAAGGGGGGAAATATGACCATCCCATATCTATGCAAATGTTTGCTTGGATAGACATTCTTCAGATTTGTGCTGTTTTCTGGGTTTTTATGAAGGAAAACTTGTAACCAAACACAATTTTCTTTTGCCAAATTTTGGATTCTGTGGATTTGTTGCTATTGGATTATTTTACAAATGGCGGAGTAAGCCCAAAATAGGGGAATCATAAAGGCTTGACCAGCCTCACTTATATATATATTATTCTTAGCATTGTCTGATCCTTTAACTCTTACAAGACTCTATTAAGAAAATTAACTACCTGTATTTGGTGTATGATAACATTTTAAATATTTATTTCAATTCAATAATTGGATGTCTTTCTTACAGTTACTGGAACCTCACATTTGTGTCGTGTTCTGAGAAAACTGGGCATTATGCATGTGCGAAAAGTGTCATCCCAGATAAGCCTGTGTAGTCCGCACAGGCTAATCCGGGACGACACTTTCCGCCTAAACTGGATTTTCGCTAAGAAGAGACATCATTTAAACGAAAAATTCTATAAAAGCGGAAATTGTTGTCCCTGATTAGCCTGTGCGGACTTCTAATCTGGGACGACAATTTACGCACAAGCATTATGCCCAAGTTTCTCAGAACACGACACATTTATGGTATTATATCATCCTTATCTAGGCATTTTGTTACTTGTCCTTATTGTTGACCTAAAGGCAGGATGCAATATGTTACTTAGCCTCAATATTGTGTATTTTCTTTTTTACAGAATTTGCTGGACATAAACTTTTCATAGAAGATGATGAATCATCCATTTTGACAGATTATACGGACTTTGATCCTGCTAAACATAATCCTGTATTCTATGGGCAGATGCATACCAAGGTTAGTGCTTATTTATTATTGCTTATACACACATGTATTTCATAGTATCTGGATGAGACAATATATATCTTTTGTCAAATGAATAAAAAGAAAATGGTATACATTCATACAACTTTCAAACAAGTCATATTTTGTTTGCATTTAAACATAATCTCATAGGTGTTGCTCATATTTTATTTTTGAGTTTCCATGAAGGAAGTCACATCAAAGTAATGTATAACATGCATTATTTTAAACCATTATTTCTGTGATGTAATATTTTCAACTTTGATTTTGCGTAGGTTCCCACAGATGCAAATATTGAAGAAGGTGTAAATGTTGCCATTACACATCCCTCAGTGATAGGATATGCATTCACAGAGAAACCAGCAAAGATGTCCACTCCTCCACCTCCCCCAATACCCCAAAAGGATCAATGTAAGTGATGTGAACCCAACATGCCATAGTCATTAGCACATTTTAGGTTGCCTTCGTTTGTATCTTAGGAATTTGATGTAAAGTTTTGTTTGTTGAATTAGTCTTACAGTTGTGGTTTTTTGAAATTGATAAATGTGTATGTTATCATTGTCTGTTAGCTATAAACTACATAGATATACCAGTCATAAGTGGCATACAAAAATAATGTACTATTCATTTATACATACAGCCGTTGAAACCCTTTAAAAAAAGGTTCTTTCTTGTTTTGTTGTTTTTACAATAGTAAAATGTAACATGATCCAATTAAAGGAAAGTGGAAGATTTGAGTAAGCCTTATGCAAAGTTTTTAGCACAAAGTAAAATCCACCATATTGGTCTAACCCTCTCTAAGTTATTCTAAGCACACCGTGTAAAGCTGTGAATGCTTTCATGCTCTGCAGGTTACCCGAGTGAGTATCTTGAGCTGTATGTATTCCCTGTCCTGCTACCAGCAATTGAGAGAATGCTCGAACAGGCCAAGAAAGAGAAATGCTTTGAGGTGAGCACTTGCCTTAGTTTCTCTGTTGACCGACTAGAATACTTCACTTGCCTTAGTTTCTCTGTTGACCGACTAGAATACTTCAAGCACAGATATGCAAACTGGTATCTGGCTAATACCGTCTTGATTTAATGCCTGCACACCGAAACTCAAACTGCAAATTTGAAAAATAACCTTATAAATTAAAAAATTATACATAAAATGTAACTTGTTATAATGCTAAGACAACTCACACAGTGTTTATTATAGACATAAAACACATTTTTCTGTTGTCAAGTACATGTATCCAAGAAACAATAGGGAGAACCCTTTATGACTATAGACTGTAGACTATAGTTCAAATTGTAATTGCAGATATACTTGGCTAAAAGTAGGTGGACATTTCTTTTTGCATTTTATTTAATTTGTAAATAAACAATTATTTGACGTTCTGGACATTGGCACCAAAAAATTGCTATTCATGTGGTTATCATTAGGGCATATATGATGCATTCCTTGACTATCATTGTATCGTTTAATATTAATAATTAGGTTTGAATGTATTTCTTTTCTCTTTGTATATTTTCAGCTTTTTACCGTACAATAATAAAGGGTTAACTGATCTGCAATTCTTTTCGTCTTGTGCAATGACAGCATTAGACCTGCATCATGCAAAACTGGGCCTGCGCAATAAAGCAGTCTGATCAGCAGCTACGTTTTCCGCTATAAAGTCATGCAAGGTTTCATAGTGTCATAAGCAGACAGGGTAGCTTCTGACCAGACTTTGCCGATGCTGGTTTCATATGTAATAAGACATATTGTTGCATGACGTGTCATAAAGTGATTTGTCATGCCTGTTTGTAATTTCAGAGGAAGAGAACAAAGTTTGATGCTCTGGACTTCTTAACTCAGTTTTTGTACAAGTATGTGTCCAGTTATAACTTCTTTAAAGTACATGCATTGAGACATTTTGTGAAAAAGAAGACTAAGCTTAACTTTTTTAATTGTTGTACAGCTCATCAAATTGATAAGTATCGAATTAAGTAATAATAATAATGTTGTTCTTTTTACCTAATTATGGAATAACAAAATTAATTTGACCAATTTACAGATCAATAGAGAAACATTTAAAATTTCAAAACAGTATATATTTTTAAAAGATAGTAAAGCTTATATTCAATCAGGTGAAATAAGACTCATTAATAAGAAAAGTACTAAAAATAATGATTCCTATTATTGATAGCCATCAATCAATATAGAAAAAAATCAATCTTTTGCTGTTGGTAATTTGAAAAAATATGCACCTGGATTTCCCAGCATTACCCTGTTGGAATTTGCAAACAATTTTGTTATTGAATACATGTTATAACATGTTTAAAAAAAACACTTCTGTTAACAAATCCCTAATTGAACAATGACTACCTGAAAAATACTCATTTAATTTCAGTAACAACCCAAATCAGACGGAGCGATCAAAGAGAGACCTTGAAGACATCCCATTTGTAAAGGAATGGCTCAAAGACCAGTAAGTCCGGTTAAATTTAGCTATATGTACTGGCTTTGTTTTAGAAATTATTCAACTTTGCCAAGATTTTTCCGGTCAGAAATATCTTTAAAAAAAATAGATTTGAATTAATAATAAGTGCATACCACAACTCAAAATAATGGCCTTACTTCGTCAATTCATGTACTCGGTAAATGCAATACTTTTCTTGTTAATGCATTTGTTTAATGTATTGACATGCTTACCAATTGATCTTCCCTTTTCAAACTTGTTGTTCAACCCAGTTCCATTGACAAAAACTTTGGTCAGGAATTGCGGGTGTTTTAAGCTCAACTTCTTGAAGAAAAGGCATTGAAAAAATTGGCATAAGAAAATCTTCAGACTGGGAATTATGGTTCTTTTTAATTGCTTGGTACTTTATTGCACAAACCCATCTTAATCTTTTTTACATGCCTGGCTTTATATCTCTAGAACGAATTTAGCTTTTGTGTTGCAAGCATGTGTAAATTGTACAGCTTTAACTCTTGAAAGAACAAGAAGTCCCAACCTTGTTTTAGTTGCAAGTACTTTTTTTTTGGTACCTGTTTGAGCCCTTCTACATTGTCTTATTTTCACATCAAAATGAAAAACTTGTTGGCGTAAGGGTCATTCTTTACTTCCGGATATTGCTTAAGTTTGAATCCTACATCAGTTTATTATACTCTTTTGCTATCTTAACAGATATTATTGCCATAAATAGCATTTAATGTTTGGCATGTAACTTTGGATACTTTGAACTTTTGCTTGTTTTGTTAATGGTTGCAATGCAGTTCCATCATGCTCAGGAAAGCCATAGCATTGTTATTGTTTCCCATGGCAACGTGTACCCTGCGGACAGATACTGCTCGCTGTATCATTAAGCCTTGTTCTGGGAAAACTGGGCTTAATGCATGTGCGTAAATTGTCGTCCCAGATTAGCCTGTGCAGTCTGCACAGGCTAATCAGAGACCGCACTTTCAGCTGTTATGGTATTTTTCGTTTAAAGAAAGTCTCTTTTTGTTGAAAATCAAGTTTTGGGCAGAAAGTGTCGTCAGACACTTAAGGCTCATACATTAAGCCCAGTTTTCCTGTAACAAGGTTGTATATTGGTATAATTGGTTCAATGTTTCAGTCCCAGGCCCCCATTGCCGCTGTCTCTGATCTGGACAGAGGAGGAAGCAGCGGTCAAGATACAGTCCTTCTGGAGAGGATACAGGGTGAGCTCTTCTTCTTTAACATTCAGCATCTGCTTAGATAAAGTGGGCCTCGCTTTGGGAAAACAGATCTTAATGCATGTGGTTAAAGTCTCATCCCAAATAATCATGTGCAGTTTGCGTAATTGCACATGCTTATCAGGGACACTTTCCACTTTTATGTTATTTTTGTTGATTGGGGGACAGTCCTGTCTCTGATAAGCCTGTGTGGACTGGCTAACTGCCATGATATACTGATGACATTTATGTAAATCCAAACAAATACACTGATGTTGGTCAAAAGATAAACATGCTTTTAACAAGCCACAAATTTCTGTTTTTATGCTTTAAACGTCATTAAATTATTTACCTGTTGCAAAATAAGCGATCTCTCTGCCCACTTTGTTTCCAACTTTAAGCGCTCATTCTGTTACTTCAACTTTCTTTGTTAATTGCATCATGTGGCGGCGAAATCGGTCTCTGATCGGTTGATATGTTTGTTTGATTGACAGCTGGCAAGTGGTTAATTACTCCATTATGCATTTTCTTCTACTGACTATAATTTTAGTATTTCTCAACAGGCTTTCTATTTTGCTGTACCACATAAGTGACTTTTTATGCTCCCATGGAGTGGGAGGCATTAAGAATTGCACTTGTAATTCTGTCTGTTTGTCCTAAGGCTTGTGTTATGAACACCTTTAACTACACTGTGGATCAAGCTCAAATTTTCACAGTTGAATGACCTTAATGTGTAGATGATCTTTAATGTTATTCAACTAAAGAATATATAGTCCTTTGAAACTTGCGTTTTGAGCTCCTCTTTTACTTTGGGATGGATCTCAACCAAACTTTCTCAGTTTAATAACCTTTTTGTTTAGATGATCTTAATCTACAACCAGTGTTGACAAAATTATGGCCCTTCCTCTGTTTCTCCAGTATAGAATACTAGAACATTCGTATATAGTCCCAACATTTTGTGTTTTCAACTCCTCTTTAACTTCAGCTTGGAGCTTGCTCAAACTTTGACGTACCTAAATATGTACATGATGTTTAAGAAAGGAGTTCTGGCTGTAACAAGTTTTGGCAGAATTGCGGCCGTTGTCTGTTTTACCTCTATGGAATATATAGTCCAGAATTTTTCTTGTTAAACTCCCCTTAAACTACTGGCCCGTACTGGGTAAATTTATAATAAAACAATGAGATGTCTTGACAGGTTCGAAAGGAGCCGGATATTCAAGAGTTGCGCCAGTGGCAGGCAGAGTGGCGCGAGGAAAATGGTGGAATCCAACGGCGTGTCAGCGACTTTTGGGAGAAAAAGGAAAAAGATGTTGGAGATACGTGACTTATCATTTGAAAACTTTGAAGATAAAAGACAACTTGTGGAGAAACACCAGTGTTAATTAGTGTTTCACTATGTTTACCATTTTGACATGTACAGAAAGATAACCTACCGGACATATAATTTATTTGGTTACTAATGTTTTGAAATCTCAAACTGTAGAAGTACAATTAAGATTTTTGTACTTTTATATAACTGGGTATCTTTATTTTCTTTGAGTGAAAAACATCTACCGGGTAAATTAAATTGTTGAAGATATGGTTGAATCAGTTTTCAATATAGATTGTCGTATTTCAAAGTAAATATGTAAATGAAAGAAAATATTATTAAGTGAAACAATCATCAGAAAGGTTTTTATGATGCAGTGAATGGACTTGTATGTATATGTTGTACTAAACCTGTGATAAGTCTGTTATTTATAAAGTTATGTCAATTTATCTAGTTTTTCACTTTATATAGTTTAGTCAAATTCTTAGGGATGCAACTGGTTACTAAAACAATAACCGGTTGACCTATCATTGTTACCAGTAAATTAAGCTGTTAACTGCAAAACCTCAAAATGTTGAAGTTTACTTTCAAAAATGTCATAATGCAACTTTTTAAACCGAAAGTTAATGGAAACATTTTATTTAATAGATGTGCAAATACAGGTTAGATTTTGTATTTAATTATCTTATATAAAAGCATATGGAAATAAACAAATTAAAAATGTTCACTATCATTTATAAACTTTTTATGGAACTTCTTACGTTGGCGTTGTATCGCTTACAGCGATGTTTGTTTGTAATTATTGTGTTTCTTTGTTCATTCTGTATTGATTTTTTTTATTGTTTGAAATTTACTTACTGTATGAATTATTTTATTCTATGTCAGATTTATATAAAGTGTTGTTTTAAAATTAAATTCACTTTATTATTTGCTTTCTTAATAAAAACTTGCGTTAGCTGTCTGTGGTGGAATAATTGATGACGAAAATTACTACTAATATTATAAAATACTGAGCAAATAAAGCAGACTAAAGTCTCAATTGATTGGATTTTTATTGCGTGTTAAATAAACATGTCCATTACATCTACTCTAATAGCCCCCACTTCCCACAGATCCCAAGTTAAGTATTAACAAGTAAATCAAAATAATAGTGCCAATTATCAAAACATATTCCCTTTTTGTAACTTTAAAGGCACTGGGTAAATGCTTTATTACTTTGTTTAATGACACAGTATTGTTGAGTCACGTACACCATCTATTGTTGAGTCACACCATTGCAGAGCTTGTTGTTTTAAGAAGAATACAGCGTAAATTGGCAGTAAATTCAGCACTAGAAATAAAATTTGTACGATTTATTCAATAAAAAATAGTTTTCAAAAAAGTTTCTGGTGCTCCTTCACTAGACAATGTCATCCGTTAACCTATGGTTCAGTACGTAAACAGGTAAAGCTATTGTTAACTTGTTGCATCCCTTCAAATTCTACATAAAACAAGGGCTGTTTGTAAAACATGCATGCCCCCCATATGGGCTGTCAGTTGTAGTGGCAGCAATTGTGTGAATACATTTTTTGTCACTGTGGTGGTGGTGGTGGTGGTGGTGCCCGGAAACCATTTTACTGTGTTGAGTCACCATGACCTTGACCTTTGACCTAGTGACTTGAAAATCAATAGGGGTCACCTGTCAGTCATGACCAATATCACTATGAAGTTTCGTGATCCCAGGCCTAAGCGTTCTTGAGTTATCATCCGGAAACCATTTACCTATTTCCAGTCACTGTGACCTTGACCTTTGACCTAGTGACCTCAAAATCAATAGGGGTCATCTGCCAGTCATGATCAATGTCCCTATGAACTTTCATGATACCAGGCCTAAGCGTTCTTGAGTTATCATCCGGAAACCATGTGGTGGACGGACCGACCGACGGACGGACCGACATGTGCAAAACAATATACCCCCTCTTCTTCGAAG
>VMBQ01001295.1:108010-200392 GCA_007657795.1 Dreissena rostriformis | reverse complement strand
GACCAATCTATTTCGAAAATATAGTAAGTACCAAATTACAAAACCGTTCTACGCGTGAATCGAAAAGCGTGTAAACCAATCTTAAAAACGTTATCTAAACCAAGTATTTGCTGGAGAAATAAAAAGGTATAAATTAGCAACAAAAAAAAACGCAATTATTAACTGTTGAATTATTCATTTTATTATCTTAGTGTTAGGCTATTTTTAAATAGTTTGTTCCCATGAATGGGCTAAACACAATTATTTTCGCAAGCAAAAATTCGGTAAAAACGAAAGGTTGATACACTGGAATCAGAATTTCCGTCTTTGATTTCGTTAGACCTACGAGCTTCGTGTCCAGGGCAGAACTCGAAAATTATTAGAAGTATCAACATAAAAATTCATAATTAAATATATGTCATATTAAATAGAGGTTATGTGTACAGGATTTGTAACTCTTGCTTTCATTATTGCCAGGTTATTTCCGAGTTTATCGCATTCATACTCAACTGCCGAGTACTATCTTGATAGCGTCCACGATGCTGTTTTTGTTAGGAATATATGCTTAACAAAATATTGGCCTTAATGTAACTCAGGCTGTCATAAGGATTTTAATTGCATTAAAAACTAAAAAAATATATAAGCAATATAAACGCGTTAAAGATTGCGTTGTAAATGAATTGGATATTACGGAATACCTCGCGCACACATAAGTTTGCATTATAATTGACGTGTTAATGATTGTCGAAAGCAGTTAACTAAAAATGGGCGTTTATGCAGATCTAATGGAAGACTTTGTGAAAAGTATCAATAAGGCCTGCGTGTTACGATTAACTATGTCGGATTATTATTATGATATAATTCAGTAACTAGGATATTTGTTCACCTAGCAGTCCCAATAAATGTAACGCAACTATATTGTTTGGCACTATTATGTATTTGAGACAAGTGTTGTTAATAATAATACACTAGCATGTATATGTTCCTTAAAAGTAGTAAACCTTATTTGGTTACTGTAAGGTATTTCTATGCTACCATACAATTGGATTTGGATCAACCTTAAATAATAAGTAAATATAATTATGTTAAAAGGAATGGGATAAATTAACTGTCCAATGGTAACATCGGTTTACTACAGTTGTGTTACTGTACGTTATGTTATATAGGGATGATGTAAAAGAGTCTGCAATTCGTGTCCTTCTAAATAAGACTGTGTCACGCCGTTGTGTATATGATTACAGATTAATTTTATTTACTAATTTGTATGCTCGTTATAGATCTATATTGGGTTCTTATCGCTCCCAAACACATTTCTATGGTTGCATAGAACGGGGATATGATAACCACACATGATTAAGGAAAGAATTCCTTTTGACTACATAAAAATCGAGTAGTTATTTTATTACGGCAAAAGGCAAACGTAAGAGGATGGATACTGGATTCAGGTTTCCCGTCTGGCCGTTCCTGCGACCTACGAGATTCTTGTCCAGAGTATAACTCAATAATCATTACCCTTGGTACGCAGTCTTTGGAGAGGAGGAAACGCCACATAAGGAACCTCATGAAAAGTCCGAAAGCCTGTGCAGAGGCCTTTGAATCGCCAGGTTTGCGAAACTAAGGGTCGATGCTCATGTGTCTTCAACCTAGATGGGATTGGTCAAGAGTGAGCGAAATTAAGGCCGGGGCCAGTAGATATTGTGGCCGCAATCGAATACTGACGGGTGACCAAAAGCTGCTTACCCGTGAATATGCAGCGATTTTTCTCGAGAACATCATCATCATCATCATCATCATCATCATCATCATCATCATCATCATCATCATCATCATCATCATCATCAGCATCAGCATCATCGTCATCGTCATCTTCATCGTCATCATCAGCAGCATCACCATCGTCGTCGTCGCCGACGACGTCGTCATTACTATCAACAACAACAAAAACAACAACAACAACACTTCAAGAACAATAAGTTCTTTGTAATACACCTGTTTTGACAAATTAGTCTGTATTTAACAGCAGGGGAAAATCTTACAATAATATGCAACTGGGCCAACATGATTACGGCGAGTGTGTCCTTATATTATTAACCTGTGCCAACATGCTTACGGCGAGTGTGTTCTTACATGTTTCAGTATTAACCTGGGCCAGCATGATCACAAGAAGCTGTAAACTGAGGGTCGAGTTTTTCGTTTTGTTGCTCCTGGTCGCGAGCCCAGTATTTATATACCTGCTTTTTTGGAGAAGCGCTTATAGCCTTGTCAATCAAAGGCACCACTACCGCGACCTCTTGGAAGGAAAGAAAATCAGTATACATGTAGTACGTATAATTACGGAGTATAACATTTTTTAAGTTGGACTAATTATAAATTATATTATTACTTATAGGTTGTTGCATAACCTCTGATCAATATTTGTTTATTGTGTGATATTATGTGTTATATAATGTATAACTTTTTTTTCCGCCAAACAACGCTGCGTCACTGAAAAACGTCGACTGCACTTATTGTGTTTATGTTTATTATTAATACTACGACCAAACGAAACATATATAATATTTAAGACATTAACATAAACAACAGCAATGTATGAGTACGATATATTTTATTTAAATATTAGTTTGGACTGCACTTTATTTTGTTTTGTATTTACACCAACGTTGTATAATGTCCATAATTGAAATATCTTATATTTTTATTCTTCATGGTAGATATAAGGTTCATCTAGTTTGCTTTGACAGATTGCAACTCACAGGCACATGTACCATTTTAGTACAGTCTTAAATAATGCATTAAGTTTTGTAACACTGCGTGCGCATGTAATCACAGTTTGTCCCTATAATGTCAAAGTATGCGTCCTAAGCCATAATTTCCATTGCGATCATAGTTAATTGGTGGAATCACACGGAGAGGCAAAATTGTTTGAACATGATTAATTCAGACTTACCGCACCGCTTTATGTTTACCCGAGAACATGGTGATTTCAAGGTAACAGATCATATGTGTCGCGTTCTGAGAAAACTGGGCATAATGCATTTGCGTAAAGTGTCGTCCCAGATCAGCCTGTGCAATCCGCACAGGCTAATCCGGGACGACACTTTTCGCCTAAACTGGATCTCGCTAAGAAGAGACATTTAAACGAAAAATTCCATAAAAGCGGAAATTGTCGTCCCTGATAAGCCTGTGCGGACTGCACAGGCAAACTGGGATGACAATTTACGCACAAGCATTATACCCAGTTTTCTCAGAACGCGACACATATACTTAGCCGGCATGGGCTATATTGAAAGATAACTCTTGTTTGGTGGTACAAACACAGCTTACCCTGGATTGAAAAATCTTTTCAAACGCATATATATATCCGACTTGATTATATATAAAAATCATTTTATTGGAAATAAACAATTAACATAAAATGGGTACGCCTTTTTTTTACCGGTGGGTAAAATGATTTTACCGGATTCTAGTTACAATCCGGATAAATCTGTTTAATTTCAGATCCAGCCAGAAATGTTGAAATTGACCATTGATACACCGGACCCGAAATTTGAACCTTTGAACGTGCACGTTTGTATGAAAAGGGCGCTATATAAATCCGGTATAATAATAATAATTCATTGGCCAAGGTAAAGATCTTTTCAGACCCCTTTTTAACAAAGTCCTACAATTTGACAACAATATCTTCCTGTTTTCTGCCGTGGCCGGAAACTCTTCGTCTTAACATATCTGGGACACGATCGACATCCAGGGATGGGAGAATAAACATCTCATCAACAATACTTACAAGTGCTGTGTGCGGTACACATCCGGTGAGGTGCGGTCGGTGCCGGCGACCAGGATCCTATGGACGACAGTTGTGTCGAAAATGATGGCCATGCAGTTCGTATGCTCTAATCTTACCTCCCGATCTGGAGAACTACCAGAAGTTGTCACCATAGCGGACCGCAAGAAGGAGTGCCATAACTTATTCGACTGGTACCTACCCTTGACATTCGCGCATGCGCATAAAAACGAGATCGCCGTTTGTTCCAAGGATAGATTGTTAGCATGTTCTAATCCATGCATTCACACATTTTATAATTATTTAGTATTCTTTAAATTATTGTTTGTTGTCACATAGTACATAAGGTTGTCAAACGATATACGTACATGATTTCTACTTAACATCAACTTTAACGCATTTTCTCAAGCTGCCCATCTCTTTCCATCAGTGACACTTTTATGCTCGCTTCGCAATAATGCATGTTATATATTTACGTCAATCTAACCATGGAGAATACGACATCTAATAAGTTTGGCTTAAGTTTGTTTAATTATAGATCACGACAAGATAAAAGGGTTAATTGATGGTCTTTTTTCCGTGTGGTTGCAATTACCAGATGGTGTATACGCCCGTATATGCAGTTCATTTGACCTCATCAATTTGACAATTCTGAACCTGTGTTGATGTAACTGAACATGTATTTAAGAGAACTACAGTGGCAATACAAGAGAACAGTGGAGAACCTGACATAAGAGAGAACAGTTCATTTTGTTATTAAGTCGTCTTAGAGCATCCGCCCTTTACGTATGTCGTGACAATTTCTTTAGTTTATTTTGATAAATAAAGAACAAAAAAATATTATTCACGTCATCGTGTTAATGTTATAACGTTACATTTTTGATATATAAACTGAAAGCATAATACCATAATGTTTAAACGTTGACGTAATTTTTTAAAATCTCTTTCATAGGTTTGTTTCTAGAACCATGTCTTTTAATGTATGACTGACGCGGCACATGTCGCAGCTTGGTTAAGTACAAACCCATATGTTATCAACCGAATTCATGCATCGAAACCGTTGCACTTGAAAACGCACACTGACGAGCCTGTTTTTTTCTGAAAGATTTGATAGAAACATGGCTAGGTGTTTATACAAAAGAACGTTACCTGTGTACGGATCGAACCTGCCATCATATTGTCATATGGAGCTTGCAAAGGATCGAACCTGCCATCATATTGTCATATGGAGCTTGCAAAGGATCGAACCTGCCATCATATTATCATATGTAGCTTGCAAAGGATCGAACCTGACATCATATTGTCATATGGAGCTTGCAAAGCGGACTTAAAATCCACTTTATCATCAGGACTTGCAATTTTCAGATCGCCTTCGGCAGCTTGGCAGCCGACGACCTGCTCAGCTGGTTCGAGTTCCACCGGCGGGCGGGCGTCACCAAGGTACTCTTGTTCACTCATGACCTGAACCCTGAGGCGACTCGGGTACTGCAGTACTACCGTGTGATCGGAATGGCTGATACAGTTCCCTTTGCATTTCCAAGCGAGGGTAACGCATGTTCATATTAATGAATACTGTTCGATTTATTTTATTGTATTGGTCAATATACATCAATTCGAGGCGTAAGAATTAACCACGAGGGCGTAAGACCAGGTTGTATCCAGGTATCTGACAAAGTTGTGTATGTAACGATACGGATTAATTTGTTTATGCTTGGGTCATTGGGATCATTTTAGTTGAGTAATCCGATTTTGATAAATGTTCATTGTGTGCGAAGAAAAAGTAGCATTGCCCATCATATAGAGTTATGAAATAAGGCTCTATATAGGATCAATTTGCGTAAATAAATTGGCTTTATTCTATTAAAAGAACACACAATTTGGACCAAAATAACTGCTTCAAATAACTTTTTTGATAAAAATAGTGTCGATTCATAATTACTTAAGTGAACACTGCCTTTTGGTTAAATTGCCGATTTACCTTCATCAACCGCTTGTTCATATATCTTGCATGTCATTTACGCAGACCAAACGCACCATGTGGTCGGTGAGAAAAACTGGCAGGCGTGGCATGATAAACAGGTTACGATATTTGACTGCCTGACGCGCATGCGCGGATACCGTTACCTCGCTCTTGTGGACAAGGATGAGTACCTAATATCCAACCGGGGACTGTCATGGATGAACATGTTGGTATGCAGTCTTCCTCTAGTTGTAGAAATATGTCCGCAAAAATGTTTTTTTCGATGAAAATGCTGGGAAAGTGTATGTCCGCCAGGGGATTGTCTCGGAATGGCTAGTACATACAGAATAACATGTTACTGCTTGATGTTTTTGTTATATATCAGGCAAGGCTTAGGATAATATAAAGGCTTGCCGAGTCATTAGTTTATTCGTGCCGAACCTGATATATTAAGAAAAATAAAACAAGACAAAAACCTGTTTTTTTCTGTTTATCATACCGCTAAATCCCCATTTTAAAAGAAATAATGTGAAAACAAATCGATAAAAAGCTGCATTTTTTTAGAGGGAATGAATATGATGTTTTACGTTTGACTTGTTAATAATGACGTCATGAGCACTTAATATTTGTAAAAATATATTTTTTCCGGTTTGTTTTGCTTTTTGTGTCTAAAATATAATACATCTTGGTATCAAATTGATTGTTTTGTTGAATCTAATTTTGTTTTTCTAAAAAAATGAAGACTTTATAGTTAATTCTGAGTAAAATGACTTACACCCAAACATCGACTGATATAACAACTTCCTGTTCAAAATGACGTCATCAGCATTAACACATTCATTTTTTATAACTGGAAAATACGTTTTTGCTGTGTGTGTTGCTTTTAGTGGATTACATGTAATATATCTCGGTATCAACTTGTTTGTTTTGATGAATCTGTTTCACTTTTACAATAAAATATTACTTATTTATTAAGCCTTTGTAATATGACACATCGACTGATATAAGAACTTCCTGTTGAACATTATATCAAATATATATCATGCAGCGTTATATCAGACAGATATCAATGTAGCGGCATGATAAATATAGAATCTGACATGAGTTGTCATATCATACCATATTTTATTAAACGAGTTCAGGAATTTTGTTAGTAAGCGAGCCTTTGGCGAGCTTACTAACGAATTTCCTGGACGAGTTTAATAAAATATGGTATGATATTACAACGAGTGTCAGATCTTTTTTATCACATGCTTTTAAACTAAGTAAAATACATCTTAATTGACCAAACACATGCTGATAGATTTAAAAGTTGTTTACTATCGTGACGTCATTTCATGTTGATAAAGTCATTTTATCAAAATAAAGCCATGCGATTGGTTAGTTATTGATCTGTAGCCAATGAAAACGCTTAAAAATGTTGTATTACACATGTGTAATATAAAAAAATACGTAATGTCTGTATTACATTGAAAACAAGGTAAAGCATGTGATAAAAGGCGATCATAATCAGGAACGATAATACTGTTTAGATAAAGAATATATTAAACCAATTACATTATAATCAGATGTGATCATTTGTTTTAATTTTTTCGACGGCATGGTTCCACGTTAACATTACTTTCCTTTGTACTTGCAGGACGAATTATTCGCTAAATATCCAACCGCCGCGGGCCACACGTTCCTTGTGAAAGTGCACGTTATCTCACCGAACTTGAAGAGCACTTACTCGCATTTCAAGGTAGGACAGTACTTGAACAGCACGCGCCCTTGGTCTGACCGGGTGAAGCACGTGACCATGCCTGATCTGCTGGCTCCTGGAGGAATCACCGCACATGCATTTACTCCTAATTTCAAGGCCGGTTTCGAAAGGTAATTATGATGTATACGACATCAAGAATTATGTATTTCATACATTCACACTGGCTGCTTAGCAGTCTGAAGTTTGAGCACACTCGTTGCCATGTAATCTGCTTCTAGTGTACAATTGTTGCAGTGCAATCGGTTTTGTATTTTGGAATTGTTGCCATGTCATTATACGTGCGTGCACAATGGCTGCGAGGTAATTTGATTTTATGTAACATTGTTTGCAATGCCATCTATTGTATTGTATAATATGTGTCATGACATCTGGCCAGATTAAAATCTAACCAGTTTTGTTTTGCCGTGGAATTTCATTGTACATTGTGTATATTACCGGTGCAGTCACTGGGTTAGCGCGGAAGACGCTGTCATTCACCACTTCCGGGCCTGTCGCAAGGATTGGCGAATTGGGCATTGCACGTTCTCTCGGTGTGAAAAAACTGCAGACGACACTGTCGCAAAACTGTTCAAGAAAATAGAACCGGACGTGTTAAAACTGAAAGCTAAACTATTTAATTCTCCTTGAAATAGTGTGCACGTGTGTGTTTGGAGTTCTTTCAATGTTTGTCTTCTGCGCAATAATACGCATTTAGTATGTGAGTATTAAATGTTGACATTTTGTTTTGGAACTACTTTCTCTGTGATTTGTAATTATACATGAACATGTTTAATATTGAATGTTTAAACCACGTGTGGGCCATTCGTATGATAAAGCTATTAACAGATGACTTAGCATGCGACTGATCGAAAAGACGACAAGTATCTAAACTTTCGTATTGGCGTATTATTACGTAACAAATCCATTACGTAACCATTTATTTTCGGTCATTTTGTAATGAACGGTCGGTTATTTAATTTTCATCAATCGGTGATTTCTTTAAATCTGCGTTTTTTATCATTACTTTCAATTCTTTTGTACATTTGTGACTTAATTTTATATATCACCGTTTGACTGAATGTTGCCGCCATTTTATTCAGTATAAGCAGCACGATCTGATTCTTTTCAGATATGAATTGATATAATTGAGGTTTTGTTTTGCTGTTGCATATTCTTCAATGTCTATAAACAAAAGTATCACACTCTCGATTCGTTTTTTATGTCTTCTTATATTTTCAATAGAGACGTATTAACAGGAACAGTTTTATGTGGAACTATTTTTTACGTGACACAATCGGTAGTTATTCGGTCGTAATGAATGTTGTGTACATAAGAATAATTATTTTGATATATCAATTGTTTTTGATAAAATGTGTTAACGGCATAATATAAAATAAAGCAGGATAAATTGAATACATGGTTGGTGCTGAGATTGAGAAAGCTCGCCCTATTTTTGTTTTCTCAACCTCACCGAATAAACTTTCTCCATCTCGGTACCAACCATGTATTCTCTATTATTTATTTATTTTACAAGCATTTGTATATTTATTGGCAATATTAAAATGTAACATCTGTTGTGAAACAGTTTTAAATGGAAGTGTTTTTTGTTCCATTTGACTTCTCTGTGCTGCCACATTATTAGTTGAAATAATTAAACTATCGATTGCAACTGAAAGCATACTGTAGATTTGATTAATGACACTCTTTGAGATTCAACACAGGTCATAAAAACACGAAATGTAGTAAACGACACGCTTACAATAATGACAACTTTAATCCAATGCTTATAAAAATACAATGTCAACGATATGCACTTCCATTTTCAGTTCATCAGTCAATTCATATAAATTTATTTTAAACCACACTATTTAGAATTTGTTTGTAACGTTAATATCGAATGCTTACTATTCTGACCAACGATTTACCAAATCGAATGACCGGTCGGAGCGATTCATTATGTTCATATCGAAGTTTCCAATTATGCATGACAAACTCATAATCCGAACTGTGTTTTGGATTCGTTCGATGCATAAAACATATTTTATTGTAAAATAGGCCACCACGTCCGAATAGTTGTTCTTAAAATCCAGATTTTACCTTAAACTGGTGTTTCGATCACAGAAATTACGTCTAACGAGATACGTCATATATTGCGTTATCAATTGAATGTAATAAAGTAACGAAAGCTGGTTTGGAAATCAATTTAAGTGAAGGAGCAAAATACGATAATTTGTAATATAAACGAGAACACACGGCAGACGCGGTTCATATGTCTATAATCGGCCCTTGCCGCATAACTGCTCTAATAATGCAAAATGGTCCGCATAATATAAACATCTCTATTTATATAAACAAACGCCATATATTAAATATTATTAGTAAATAAATTAAAAGGTAAAATTGATTACTTCATTGCTATATGGTTGCTAAAATGAAATACACATTTATTATTTTTACTATCATTTTGTTTTGAGGAACATGTACGTTTTGTAAAAGATCGAAATACTAGAACATGTTAATCGGCGCGTAGGAATACGAACTGACGGTATATCAAGGGCACGTGATCTACTGCCGGAAATTATACTAGTTTATACGGTCACTGCTTTATTAGGTCACTGTTTGCAACAGAGACAGGACGTATACATATAGAGGTAAATGTCTCCATTCCGGGAACTGTCATAACACACATTCAGACTTGGAAACCTGATTATTTCAAACCTACTTGTTTAAATGTGTTTATTATAATTATTGCCAATAGAAATAAGAGAACCTTACTTACGTAATATTTGCGAATTTCCATCTGAACATAGAAGACGCCGTTACTGGAGCAATAGGACCCACTGAAAATAGATAACTGTGTTGTCCTAATGCATGTGTCGAGTGAGTTGCCTTTGTACAAACTACTCAGTAAGTATATTACTAAATGAGCGTGAATTCAGTTTGTTGTGTAGACTAGCTAAACGTCTTGGTATGCATACGTGTACAAGGTATCACAAAATATGTCCATAAAACAATATTAAAGTTCCTGAAAAAAATACGTATATATGTCAAAATGCTGGGATTTTTAGTTAAATATGTAAGTGTCTATAAGAAGAAATCCACGGCTTGTGGAAAAGGTATTAGCCTCACTTTATACAGTTTTCTGTATTCGGTACACACCTAGTAATCTCTATATAGCCCGCAAGAGTCAAATCACAAAGCCAAATACATTGTTTTCGATATTCTGGAAGATCAGTTATCATTTGGTCTAACAATGTGGACGTTTAAACTATTAAAGAAAAAAATATGCTCTTAATTTTAATAATTGGTGAACATGCCTTTTCGTATATTACGAATATATACCCCATTCAATCAAGAGGTACAGCGTGGTGCGCTTCGTTACTTGTAAGGCGTGTACGAGAAGTCGAAACAGATAAAACCACTCAAAAACTTCCAGAAGAAATTGGCGCTTGTTGTGTAGCGCAGCAGAATAGTGATCACTTTGCAGAAAACCGGGACATAAGGTGTAATTGTTGTCAATGTATGTCTTGTTTTTCTCCGGATCCGTTTTCTTTTTGAGACCATAAGCGACATAAGGTTTGGCCTTTTTAGCAGACTTTCTTCTATTTAATAAAAGGTTTATACCGGTAAAAACTATTGAGATGCTAATAAAACATGATCCAGATAAAGTTTTGTTGAACCAGCATGGCGTATAAATGTAACTCAGTCAAATATTTCAGTTTATGTACTCTATTATTGTAAAATGTACTGTAAGAAAGGTTGAATCCAACTGTTGAACAACTTTGTTAAATATGTTGTTTTTTTATCATTCGAAGCATTTTGCTTTTATAACGGTTGTGCTCAATTTTAACAGAAATACAAATATGTCACCAGAATATAAAACAAATACAGAGCATTGATACAGACATGGACGTGCTGTAAGATAAAACGAATTTGATAACAAATGACTGAGTTCACATATTAGTTAACCACCACAACAGTAAATCTGATTAAAAACACATACCCGAACAAACTGCAATACATGATCCTATGTAAAATCAAATATTTAACTAAATGAATTCAATAAGATAAACAACTATAATTGTTATATTTAAATGAACTTTTGTATGTTAAGGTAAGCCTCCACCTTGTTCTTCTAGAGAATTATCCCTGGCATAGCGGGAAAGGAACAAACCGTCATACAAGTCAGTTCAGAAACCACACACTAATACTGGTGTATCAAAATTACCAAACAACATACTTATGTTGCGTACTCAGCATTTCAGAATTAAGAAATGTGTCAAGGGCCTGAATAATATCCTATAATTAGCCAAAATGCCTGCGTTCCTTCAGGCCGTTCAGGGGTTTGATTTTAAGGGATATATGAAGAAAGGATGAACCAAACATTCCATTCTAAATGCTCACATTAAATTTTATTATACATCATGCAATTTATGTTTCAGATGTAAAGGATTATTCCGCATTAATGACCAGGTCTTTTGTTTGTACTCGTATATCAAGTACCATTGCCTAATGTGAACATAACTCATACAAACTAATAAACATTCACATCTTACCTGAATACCAGAAATTCGAAAGTTGATGGCAGCAGTAAAATACAACTAAAAGCATTGTCAGCAACGCGTGCATAAACCACGCCTTTCACGTCCTACAATAAGTTAAAGATTAACGTTTATCATTACATGTACGTCCTTAAACACATTTTTACTTCTGACTGTGCATTAGAAAGGATATGTGTATGCCTTTAAAGAGAGTTTTAAACTTAAAAATGCAACTGTCGATTACAAACACTTCAACTGATATAACGTTAACATTTTACAACCAGCCACATGACAAATAAATATGATTCCTCGAGCAAAGCACCCAAAAATGCCATAAAAATGTCGTTTAAGGAAACGTTTATCTCTCTGATGAAATATGAGATAAAACAAAAAACCTTCACAATATTTACATTAGACATCAATAAACCAGACCTCACAGCGAACACGAAATTTACAATAACATATAAATCATGGAAAAAAATAAACATAAAATACTTATCAATATTGACACAAAGTTACTTAACCAGGGTAGGTATATATATCTTGTTCCGTTTTGCTGTTTACATAGTGAACTTAAATATAATTTAGTGTTCCCATAAATATTAGTGTCACCGTAAAGAGAATAAAATATTGAATTGTTCAGGACTTAAGACATTTTGCAGGACCGAGTGCTGACGTTATCTGCACTTTACTGTAATTGGCATTTTTATTGGCAATTGTCTGTGTTTATAGTAGGGGCGAATCAATAAAGATTAGTTTGTTCTCGAGTAACTTNTTACGAATATATACCCCATTCAATCAAGAGGTACAGCGTGGTGCGCTTCGTTACTTGTAAGGCGTGTACGAGAAGTCGAAACAGATAAAACCACTCAAAAACTTCCAGAAGAAATTGGCGCTTGTTGTGTAGCGCAGCAGAATAGTGATCACTTTGCAGAAAACCGGGACATAAGGTGTAATTGTTGTCAATTTATGTCTTGTTTTTCTCCGGATCCGTTTTCTTTTTGAGACCATAACCCACATAAGGTTTGGCCTTTTTAGCAGACTTTCTTCTATTTAATAAAAGGTTTATACCGGTAAAAACTATTGAGATGCAAATAAAACATGATCCATATAAAGTTTTGTTGAACCAGCATGGCGTATAAATGTAACTCTAAATGTTAAACAACTTTGTTAAATATGTTGTTTTTTTATCATTCGAAGCATTTTGCTTTTATTACGGTTGATCTCAATTTTAAGAGAAATACAAATATGTCACCAGAATATAAAACAAATACAGAGCATTGATACAGACATGAACGTGCTTTTAGATAAAACGAATTTGATAACACATGACTGAGTTCACATATTAGTTAACCACCACAACAGTAAATCTGATTAAAACACATACCCGAACAAACTGCAATACATGATCCTATGTAAAATCAAATATTTAACTAAATGAATTCAATAAGATAAACAACTATAATTGTTATATTTAAATAGACTTTTGTATGTTAAGGTAAGCCTCCACCTAGTTCTTCTAGAGAATTATCCCTGGCATAGCGGGAAAGGAACAAACCGTCATACAAGCCAGTTTAGAAACCACACACTAATACTGGTGTATCAAAATTACCAAACAACATATTGATTATGCGTACTCAGCATTTCAGAAATAAGAAATGTGTCAAGGGCCTGAAGAATATCCTATAATTAGCCAAAATGCCTGCGTTCCTTCAGGCCGTTCAGGGGTTTGATTTTAAGGGATATATGTAGAAAGGATGAACCAAACATTCCATTCTTAATGCTCACATTTAATTTTATTATACATCATGCGATTTATGTTTCAGATGTGAAGGATCATTCCGCATTAATGACCAGGTCATTTGTACTCGTATATCAAGTACCCTTGCCTAATTTGTACATTACTCATACAAACTAATAAACATTCACATCCTACCTGAATACCAGAAATTCGAAAGTTGATGGCAGCAGTAAAATAAAACTAAATAAAAATAAACACGCCTTTCACGTCCTACAATAAGTTAAAAATTAACGTTTATCATTACACAGTGAAATTTGCAACCTATAATCATGCAAATAAATATAATTCAGTATTCACTTAATTACATTTTAACAATGTTTTATATAATAAATAATGCACTATGCTCAAATTATCTAAGTAAAGGCGTTGTTTGAGGGAGGCAGCCGGCGCAAGACGTAGCTTAATGTACCCCAGACACAGTGGATTATGTAAGGACGTCGAAATTGTGTCGTCTTTATCAAACACACCACACACACTTTTAACACTCTTTCCAAAGCCGCCATATGTCACAAAAAAGTATAATTCAGATGAAGACATATTTTCTATAGAATTTCTATTGTTTCAATAAATCGTCACTACATATTCCGTACATAACGTTTCTTTTCGTTCAAGTAAATTACTCGCCAAATTAAAAAAAAATACACAACATGTGCATATCATTACCAATGTTCATGAGCATGATTCCAAACAAACGGCATTTATTTCCTCCATTAACTTACCTTGATGTTAACGAACTTGCTATAGTCGGTCCACTCTTGTTTAGAGCTGGGATGCAGTTGCCACGTGCCGTTGTCGTTCATTTCTTGTCGACATGATCTGTATACGTACACAAATATCACGATCGTCTATACACAAACTATGTATCAAAGACAAAATTATCAGTATCGAAAAGTTCATTCATGTATGTTCGACATTCTATATAGAAGAAACACTATGCACCCTTTAACTGTATAGTCAAGTAAGAATGTACTTCACATGTAAATGTATACATTTTACATATATTTTTAGCTAAATATATATGTAAAATGATCTAGAAATGTATCTTGAAGTTATCAATGAAACATGTCTAGACTACGGCATGTAATTAATCCAAACTAAATTAATGTAGCAATATTTTTTCTTGGAATCAATTTGCGGAAGTCAGGCATAACCGAAACCACAGATTAATCTCTTCTCGGAATTCCATCAAATTGTTATAAATCCCTCAGCTGTATTCTAAAACCGGGGACGTTAACAGCCACGTCTTTATGTCATGACAGCCAGCGGAAGTATGTATGATTAAAAGGGGCTTTAGTTGACTGTTTTAGCAGGTTGATCAATATATCACATGCCGAAATTATATCATCGAATGTATTTGGGTTTGTTTGCGATTTATCGCCTCAGATGGTATTCCCTTGTCGTTATGATATGTCAGAAAGTCGTATACATTATTCAGTAGTTACTTTAAGTAAATTACACATATAAAGGACATGATATAAGATCAACTCAACTTTAACAACTAAATGTATTGATCATTACACGCCGGGGAAAAGGCTTTTATCATTTTTATCTTAAGGTAATTTATCCGTTATAACATATCGCGTTATTTGTCGATGAGGGTGTATTCGAGTGTATACGGTAAAATTTGGCACGATCCGATTTAATTCGTTTGGATGTTAATGAGTCACTTTTCATTGGACATAATCATTTAACACAATATTGTACCTATACTTAGCGAAAATTTATGTAGCAAAACGTAATCCATTAGCTTTAAAAGCAGTGTATAATGTTAAAGCCTTTTTAAAATACGTATAGCAAAGGTAGAAACATGTTCCACTGTACTAACGTCAATGCTTTCTATGTCATTGACTGCAGTCTCAAAAAAGAAAATAATTAAAGGATTTCAAAACAACTTGGCATGCATATTACTCTATGTAAGAACGTGTATTTTACACAAAAATAAAAGCTGTCCTTTTAGTCGAGGCCATATTTAAAGTATAATCATAGGGCTACATTTAAAGCCGGCCGAGTTGATATTTCTCACAACAATTTGGTTTTCCTAACTGACCAGAATTGATCAGTATTCGTCAGATAAATTCTAATGCTTAACTCTTCCATACTGATTGTCGCAAAAATAATGCCAAAAAATGCCAAAAGCATCAAAAATACGAAACCTAATCATGTACATAACGGAATCCTCAAGACTATTATTAACCTGTGACGTATGCACGATTTGGGTCACTTGAGCGCCAATGTCACGTGATTTCCACTTCCGCGCTTTTCAAAACAAAGAAGAACTACTAAATAACACGGTTTCTCCATGGCAAATGGCGTTGTTAACCATGATGCAATGGTCACGTGGTTTTACATGTGACCCGCGCGTGTTTAAATTTAGATCATTTCTGTCCGTGGACATAAATTGAAAAGCCCTTTTTGTACTAAATTTGGGCATTTCTTGACCGATTTTGACCAAATCTTTTGCACATCTGACATAAATAACATCACATTTTGACTCAGAATCACTCTTTTGCGACACATAACAAAAATGGGAAAATATACCAACATCAACTCGGCCGGATTAAGACCACGATCATAATTTGAGGTCAAATGTTGCTAAAGAGAGTTAAAAAAAAAAAGAAAGAAACAATTACTGATTCTTCTCTGATATTGTCCAGAGTTTCATTCCAGTAAAACCATGTAGACATACATATCCGGTGGGAGAAATGTCCACTCTTGTCACGTATTACCATAATGTATACGTGGTTGTATTTTCTAGGCGCCAGTTGGGTCATATATGTCGTCGTCGGTGATTATGTGTTTCCGTTTAGTGCACAACAGTAGAACATACATTATATAATATATAAACATGGTATGGCCATTCAATACAACATGACGCAAAACATGTATTTGGTGTTCAGTTATGTGTCGTTTGATACGTTGGTAGCATCAAAGGTTAAACAAAAACATTCACAGTCTTTATGTCAATTAAATGATAGGCTTTTATAAATGTGGCGTGTTCTGAGAAAACTGGGCAAAATGCTTGTGCGCAACTTGTCATCCCAGATTAGCCTGTGCAGTCCGCACAGGCTAATCAGAGACGACAATTACCGCTTTTTTGGAATTTTTCGTTTAAATGATGTCTCTTCTTAGCGAAAATCAAGTCTAGGTGGAAAGTGTCGTCCCTGATTAGCCTGTGCGGACTGCACAGGCTAATCTGGGATGACACTTAACGCACAAGCATTTTGCTTAGTTTTCTCAGAACACGCCACATTTGCCCATGAAGCCTCAGTTGAAGTGTACAAACAACTTCTCAGCGTAAGTTTTACAGTAACAAAATAACACACAACTTAAAAATACAATATTGGTGTAAAATTCTATTTGTGGATAATTTACTGTATTCTTAATGTTTGTTTTGCTGCACTGTATCCGGAGATGCATTCGGGTGGTGAGGTCCGAGGTGAATCAAATTTGCATATTTTCTTTATCCCAATGATTTACTTAGACTATCGATTCGAGTGTGTGCAATTGTTTTATTTCTTATTCGTTTTTTTTTTATATTATCATTTTGTTTAACCTTTCCTAAATCAACGCACAGAAAGTTTTAGTCCTTATTAGTTTTATTTTAGTTTATTTTATTTTTGTATTAATATATTATGTTATCATTTTTTCGTTGTTTAACCTTTTCCTAATCAAAATTATTCATATTGCTTATCAAAACAAAAATCAAATTGTCAGTTACACAAGTCACTTTTCTTCGATATGTTCTTCAATTCGTTTCTCTTAGATTTGGTTATTGCAAGCGAGTAAGATTTTACAAAGTACGGAGTCTTAATTAATCGTGCGTCGTCGTATGCCTATCAAATCAAATAATCATTTCCACGAAGCAAATAAAATCAGACGTTTAATAAAATGATATGATCCATATAATAAATACCGTTCAACAAAGTTTTTTTTTTTTTTTTTTATAATTAGTTTTTGAAATTCGATACTTTTTTTGTTTAACGCTGACATATTGAAGTTGGAGCTTTATTAACTCGCATGGATTTTAAATTAATCGGTAAGTCATCCAAAAATAAAATATAACTAATGATAATATAGAAAATGGAACCAGCAACGTTAACCAAAAATAATACGCGTTTGTTTTTGCACGTTATGCCACTTCTTTATATTGTAAATAATTATGCTGTAAAAAGAAACTTAAGGGGAAATATTGTTTTTAGATTGTTACCACTCACACAAATGAACGATAAAGGATATTTCTACAGGGTTAGTAAATCTGTAATGTGTGTTTCGGTATAATTGTAATTCACGAGGAAAACAAACTGATTTCTAAATGCGTCGAAATTATCGTTCTCTGCTGATTATATTTCTTAGAAATAATAATAAGCTACAATTTCACATACTGAACGTCATATCGCTGGTGCACCATGTAACAACCACAACCATCAAGTTACAGCGCGCACGTTGTCGTTGCATGTGTCTGTATTCGGGAACATTAAGGTGCATTTAAGCGATGTTATTAGATCAGAGTTAAGGATATGGATATTCAAAACAAGGTACATTCTGTTACATTAGTGTCTATTCGACAAATCATTTTCGTAATCAAACACAGACAGCAAATATGTATAGACCTCCGGAACCAATCGTTAAGTTTTCGTATGGAATGAGTTTGAAACGAGAACGAAACAACCGATATTAGTGTGCCTCTTTATAAATCATCAATTATTTTTCTGTAGTTTTTGTTTGTTACATTACACACACGAACACAATACGTGTGAAAGATTTAAGTTCGTCTAAAGCCAGTTTTATCGGAACCGAAAAACTTGCAAAATATACCCACATAAAATATTTAATGTACAACCCTCATGTTAAAGTAATCTCGTATCAAATGAAATTTCTTTAAGTGTATTTGTGAAATTTATCAATCTGTTGTTATAAACGTATATTCGAAAGGTCGCTGACATTTGCAAATTTTTATGTCAACATCCGTCTGATTATGCAGATTACAAAAGAATTCATTATTTGCAATTGCACGTCACAGCACATTTATGCGGAATACAAACGAGATCATTAGATTATCGAGGGTGTTTCTTGCAAATCACAATTTGACAACACTTGACTGTCCGAACATTTCGCAAATGACAAGAACAATTGTGAAATTTTGGGTAAAATTTAAAACATATTAATTGCAAGTTTTTGTTTAAAATATTTCCCCTTTGAACATGTCTTGCATTTTACGATTTTGTTTTTTTTTGTCTTTATTTTTAGCCTAGATTTGTTTATTCCTAGGTTTATTAAGACAGCTGTGTGACTGTTTCCTCGGTGATATCAATACTTGGCGGAGAAGATCTTGAGAACTCTCACGGAGTGAGGATCGAACCATAAAAGGCGTCAAGTAGTCATTATATCCACCATCTTTTTTCAGACATTTTATGCGACTTATTACACATGTGGTGACTTGTTTAATTCCATTTTCCGTTTAAAATACAACTCAACAGTCCTATTTACAATAACATGTACGCATAAGTAAAATAACTCCGATGCGTAGCGCACACCGAGCTCCCACATGTATCGGAAGAACAGTAAATGGCAAAACCAAGCAAGCAATACGTCCGCGGAAGCAAGAATCACTATCGATTTCTTCAAACAGGCGGCTGACTTTACATCATACGGTTCAGAATCAAAACTAACAAGTCCGAAGCCTCGAAAATAATGAGAAATAAACGAACCCGTCTGACATTTTAGACACTGAAAAATATGTGACAATGAGACAAAAATAGATAATGAAATTGTCTGTGGGTTATTGCATTGGTCTGTGTGGGACCTAGGTTGCCTGTCTAAGATTTAAGATTGCTAAATTGCTACATAACATAGTTATATTGATGCAGTTTAATAACTGAATCGTTGGATTGTTTTTCATTATCTATTTTTGTCTCATTGTCACATATTTTTCAGTGTCTAAAATGTCATACGGGTTCGTTTATTTCTCATATGGGAGCTCGGTGTGCGCTACGCATCGGAGTGATTTTACTTATGCGTACATGTTATTGTAAATAGGACTGTTGAGTTGTATTTTAATTTTAAAAGAGGATTGCAGCGGTGATTTTGAAAATGTTATTGTCATTTAAATGTTCGTGTCGAAGGTTGGTTTAAACACAAATGTCAGCAACACTACCAGAAGTATATTATTGTTTGCCTTAAACTTTATTTATTTTAAATGTATGTAAGTATGCCAACATAATTGTTTAAAAATGTTAGAAGACGGAAGCTTAACTGTTCATAAGTTAAGATTACACAGCGCATAAAAATATGAATATGAATTGGACATATTTAGAGAAAAATAATTGAGACCGATTTAATCAAGTGCGAGTTAAACTCGGCTCGGTAATCCACATAAACCTTAAAACTACATCATATTTGTAAATGAACCTTGTTTTGCATTATTAATTAATGAGAACTATTCAGTTAGATGGAAAACAACCGTTATTAATACTTTTTAATACGAATTTAAAAACAAATCATTGTTTTGGTCTGAACAAAAATGGACATTTGCAGAGATACGTTTGGTTTATTTGAACCGACAGTGTTTCAAGAATGGACTTGAACTCTTTGCTACTTGTTCCCAAATGGGGAGTTACGGTCCTCTTCTGACTTAACAAACCCGGGCCTGTTCAAACGGGACCGAAGCAATGGAGGTTTATTGCAGTTCGAGGTATGTTCTATATTTAAGGAACTTAGTATTTGAATTTTGTGTAAACATTTTAAATGTTTGTATTTTATTATGTTTTGTACATGTAACCTCGAATTTAAATCCTGTTGAGATGTCCTTTTTTAAGTTGGAAAAAGCCATAAGATCATAGATATATAGTGTGTGTAGATGCAATATCTGGACATTTGATGCAAACTGTACAGGGTTAACAAGACTAATAGTTTATGCATTAAAACATAATTGATGCTGCTTACACATATGAGACCTGCATTGATTCATAAGTTGCATTGATACTGGAGATAAAAGATAACATTTATAAAGGTAGAACGTTTGTCAAAAGCATTTAAATAAAAGTGTGATCTTTTTCATGAATACATGTTTAAATGCACAAGGACACCCGGAATTTTGTAAGAAACGAAATTATTAACTTCGACCATACTTGAAATTACAAAAGTAAGTTTGACGAACGAAAATAATATGATTGGTTCAAATTCGATCGTGTTTACTACAGCAAATTGATCCGTCATGACATACACATACACATACAATTGATACATTTATCAAAATGGTGCTCCAAGCCAAATCGAATCTAAACATTAACACAAGATTTAAACTCTGTTTAAATCATATTATACACAAGCCTGTTTAATAGATATTTATAAAGGCATAATTATTCAATTTTATTATAAAGTTCGAATGTTTAAGTTTATTGACTTCCTTATAATTGCATTTGTATTATCGCTATCGATTGGCGAAGAAACCAAAATCAATCGGTAATACAATTGACGTATACGACGAAGAGCAACGGGAATATAATACTATCTTCACGGACATACATTCTGAGACAAATCCGCATTGGATATCGGATAACAAAGATGACAAACGCGATTGATATTCAGTATGTCAGGAAACTGAATTGAAGCCAGTTCCAAGAGTGCATTAATGGTATTTTTTTTTATAAATTTAGTAAAATACTACCAACGTCCTCAACAAAACATCATGATTATAAATATAAATATAAATAAGTTGAATTGTGCAACTAATAAATTCAATTCTTGCAATTATTAATGTGCTCGTTAACTGTTGAAATTAATAAAAACATGCTCATATACGCGAGTAGTTCCAAGCAAAATAACATCCGGAATTAAATAAAAAAATAAAAAAATTAAAACAAAACATTTTATTTGATATCGCAAATTGATCTGCTTGATTGAGTGCATCATAGTACTAACCTTTAAGTGCAAACTATGTATAAAACATTAGGCTTTCTATTGGATGCGTGGCAGAAAGACCTTTACAGCAGACTAGACTTAAATAATAAGTTAATGACTCCCGTAGCTGAAATTTTCGTGTACTGACACTTTAAAATGATGGAAAGCTAATGTCTTTATGATGTCCTCTATCTATTATCCAATAACGTCCAATTATCTGCGGTACATATTTTCCGGTCAGCTATTTCTATATAAAATGCATAAGTCCCAAACACGCACATCACCAGATTGTCCATTTAGCATTTAGGTTCAAACAAAATCGAAAAACTAACATACTGCTACAACAACTACCTACTATTACGACTTCTCCTACTGCTACTACTACTACTACTACTACTACTACTACTACTACTACTACTACTACTACTACTACTACAACTACTACTACTTCTACTTCAAAAGCATCTTTTGTCGAATTTATCCCGATTAATTCATGGAAATATTTATTATACTGTAATTAATCACGGAAAAAAATGGAAGATTCTGTTGTTTTCACTGTACTGTATTCGTTTGCCATTTGTTTGGCATACAATAAATGATTGATGATATACATAAGTGTGCATACACGTGTGAACATTATTGATACATATTGATGTCCCGACAAAAAAGGCATTACTTAATTCACTTTTTCTGTCTAGCCGTGCTTGCACAAACGTTGTCCAAACTGATTACAACATATTGTATAGTCTGTCAGTAATGTACATAGATAAATTAAATACCAATATAACTTACTGTTATTACCAGAAGCTTTAATGTAAAAGTTACATATCAAATGTAACAAAGTTCTCTCTTGAAAAACGCGATTGGATTGGGGCCGCTAATGCAATTATGTACTCCCTTAAGTAATGTCAGTTGTGCCGTCAACATCACCCGATAATTATGTGCACAGAGTGTAACTAAGAAGCATTCCCTTTGGCCTTTCATTATTAAGCAATTCAATCCTTAGAAGGGTGTTTGACTTAAAATGGAAAACATGAAAAGAAACAGATTTTAGCTCTAGTGCACTTACAAAAGACAAGCTGCAGTAGTTATGGAGCTATGTCCCTTTGTAAATTAAGTGTGTTTAGTAATATCCTTCCTTTCACGTGTAAAACGAATTGCAATAATACCATATACCAGACAGTTTTAAAGAAAATTCCGGTACATAAGTACGCACGAATTCGGTCAGTAAAACATGCAACGTAGTTTTAGGTGTTATTTAACTATAACACCCGTATTACAACACAAATACCAGAATAAAAACGCTTCATGTACAGACATGCTTGTATTTTGTTTCAATCTGATTAATTGCAGAGAAAGTAATAACAAACATGCCTTTGTCATGTGCATATTTTTACAGACATGCAGTGATACGATGTATTTTTTAACTCCACTAATTTCTGTGTTTATACCTTTGTTGCTTATTCTAAAATGTGGAAATAATTCTGAAAGTTAAACAAGAAATTAAAGCAAAACAAATGTTATGATAAATTATCGTTTTAAACCCAAAATAATAAAGCGGTAATTACTTGGTAAACTGTACACAACGCGTTTTTGAAAATATGTTGTATAGACTTGTTTCGCCTATCCAAAATGAACAACACTCTCGTTCATCTATATGAGTCAACTAGTTGCCAGCTGGAAACAGATTGATATTTTTGAAATGAGAGTTTTACTTTAAGACAAAGTAAAACACTCGAGTGTTAACGTCCATGAGCGTTGTCATAGCGATACGTGGCGGTATGCATCACCTTGTTTGATAGCGCTAGTTTACATATATAATAAAATATACCGTACAAACACGTTACGTTCGTTAATTTAAATTTCTTAAATACTTAACATGTTTCGTCCATAGCCTTCATCAGTAGTATCAATATACACAAATACATAGGGAGGACCATAGCCTACATCAGAAGTATCAATATGAAGACAAACATACGAAGCTTTTTCAAAGCTTTTCTCAAAAGCGTGTTTAAGTAAGATATTTTATAAACTTGTGTACATATCAAATGTATCGACCACTGCTTCATTGATCATGTTAGACCCACCCATACATGCAGTCGTGAAGACACCGAAGGACCTGTCAATAAGCTATGAAATTCACATATAACATTTATCGACGAGGCTCTGCTTTATTGTCTCGATACCTTTTAATATTGCTAGTATCTGTGTTGATATAATTGATATAATAGTAGTTTTATTCTGGCACTGATACACAAATCATGGTAAGATACAAACAAATAGATACATACTAACAAATACTGATGAATGACTAGTTAAGTAATACATGGCATAATATAACAAATATAAGTTCAAATAAATAAATATTACAATGAAATGCTTACCATTACCAGGGATAACACATAAGTGAAAATGATTTCCCCTTTTTTCCATTGTGGTCCCTGATATTGGAAGCCTGACGAAGAAAGTCATGTTACTTGCATTAATGGTAATTACCGTGTAAGCACAAAAATACTAGTTCAGGTAGGAAGGCTTAATGAGATCACATTATATATATCACAGGTTCAAGAGTATCACATTTAATGTTGCATCACAGATTTGTCAGTCATACTTTAATCCAACTACTTTAAAGACGTGAACCGTTCACAGGGAGTGCAGACACTCTAGATCTGGTACATCGGTCATGGGCCAAATTCAGGGGTACCAAATGTTCCTTAAGATATTCAGGACATGTGTCTGACTTTATCTTATGAACATGACATAGAGTTAATTGATCTACTCTCTAAGAAACAGGTAACCAGTTCAGTGACTTAAATTGTTTAATACCAACATGAGACATGCTATGCATATTAAGGACAAATCTGAGCAATTTATTGTGGGAAGTCTGAAGCCTAGATTTCCAATATTGAGTCAAACTAGGGTACCAAAAAGAACAAAAATAGTCAAAAATACATTGTACTAGGAACATGAACAACGTTTGCCTAGTACGAAGATCCAAATATTTACTCTTTCTATATAAATACTTTAACCGGGCATTTGACTTTGTAACCACAGACCTTGCAATATTATTGCATGAAAGATTTTGATCCAAAACTGTACCAAGATACTTAACTGAACTTGTGGCTTGAATATTTGTACCATTACATAAAATATTAAAAGTACTCTGTGATCTTAACTTAGACTTGTAACCAAAGAGTATTGATTCTGTCTTACCAAGATGAAGTGATAGCTTGTTATCTATAAGCCATTCACTTACACGCCCCATCTCTGAAGATAAAAGAAGTTCAATGTCTGCTATATTTTTACCATGAACAAGCATCTCTGAGTCATCAGCATATAATACAAGTTGATTTTTGACCACTGCCGACATGTCGTTAACCTAGATCAAAAATAGCAGGGGCCTAAAATTGAACCTTGGAGTACGCCACATGTGACAGAAGCCAGGTTGGAATGAATACCTGATACATCAACTAACTGATGTCGATCAGAGAGATAAGACTGGAACCAAAGGACAGCATATGAACTGAGACCAACGGCTTTTAATTTCATTATCAAAATACTGTGATTTACGGTGTCGAAAGCCTTCTGCAGATCAAGGAGAACCGTTCCAACCATATTACCTTTATCCATTTGAAATTTAACGAAATCTGAGAGATGGATGAGACAAGTATGTGTTGAAAACCCGCGCCTAAAACCAGACTGAAAACTGTATAAAATATTTTTCTCGTTTAAATAACCTTCAATTTGATCATATATAACCCTTTCAAAAATCTTTGAAATGATGCACACAATAGAAACTTGTGATAATTACCAACTTCGGTTTTATCGCTCTTCTTATATAGAGGGATAACTCGGCGAATTTTAAGATCATCAGGAGCAGAACCCTGTATAATGGAAAGATTAACAATGTGAGTAGATGGACTGGCAATAACTGTTCCACTGTCCCTAAGGAACCTTCATGGGATACCATCCAAACCCGTGGCCTTATTAACACTTAATCTTTTAAGATACCTAAGTATTTAATTCTCTGAAACGACTGAAAAAGAGAAACTATTTGGAAAAATACCTTTAGACAACTAGAAGTGATAACCAAAGATTAACTATAATTACAACAAGTAAATGGCAGTTTTTCAACTAATTTAGCTGCTACAGTAGTATTAAAACTATTGAATTTTTTTAGCAACATATAACTAATCAAAGCTGATTTAATCATTAATTTTCAACCCAATATTTTCAGTAGAACCAACACCTTTCTTAGATGGTAGACCAAGCTGTTTCAAACATTTCCATAGAGACTTGGAGTCAAATGTGTTATTTATTAGAATGAGTGCTTTTCCTGAGTTGCTGAAATTTAACATAATTTTCAGAAGATTTATTGTTCTCTGAATAATTAAAAGCTTTATTATTGATATGATTAATATTATCTGTAGACAACTACGAAGCCAGCAGCGCATCAAACTGCACGTGTGTGTGTTCTCCTTCTTTCTGGTGACGTCAGTGCTCAGTCTCGTCTGGGAACTCCTCGTGTACAACGACCGCGTGGAACATCCCTGGAAAGACTCATTTATGGTCAGAAACGAGGTAAAGAAAAATAGTATAGTGCACAACACATGGATTCATAAATGTTTGGCATTAATCCCATGCGTTGATCCCAATTTTAGTCATTTTATGTCTAAAGTTGGTGTTCTATTATGAATGTAGTAGATAAGAACAGACATTCTCTTCAGCCAGAGTTTCTTGAATTTCCTCAATTGTTATATTGAATAATATATATAGATTGCTACCATGTTTCTTCATGCAGTTACCGCATTGTCCACCCATCAGAATAATAATTCAACTTGAATATTAGTATAGACTTTCAAAGCATAATTATTCATAGTTCATACCGTGAAGTTCAGTATGTTTCGATATGCCCATATTTGCAGGCGGTTCTCATCCGATTTCACAATGTGATACGTCTTTTAGTCAAATCCTTTTGCTAATGACGACCAGATTGAATGGAATTTTGTTTTTTGTTTATGAAAAACGAACATCAGTGACTGCAATAAGCCTTTATGGGCAGCATTTTCAAAATATGATATAACCAACCAAACAAGCAATCAGATATTCACTGCGTTGACAAGATTTGAACACTGCTTATACTCTCACAGTTCCAGAGCATTTTTTATTTAAGAAATTGGTCAAAGATTACATAATCATACACTGTTTAGTTTAATATCGTATTTAACATATTGGCATTATATTTTAAATCATTTGGGTTTTCGGACGAAACGCATGTACTCAGTTACATTATTCACCTCCGATACTGCTTAGAGTTTCAATGATGTTTAAATATTCAGCCCTTGACACACTGTACGCGTAATTAGAGACTGGTCGCAATATCAAAGTCATCTATTAATCATATACACGTTTTTCCACATTTTACGTTCATCCTCAAATCAAGCAAATTATATAGTAGAACACATAATTTTGTATGACATTCTTGTCATTTCCGACGCGCTTTCTGATGTATTTCCCCCTTCAATTTGAATAATCAATGCTAAGGACTTTTTAACTTACATTCTAGTATAATTAAAGGTAAAAACAAAAACATGCCTTATTTTTTGAAGTGCTTGACATTATCTTTTGACAACTGATGTTCATGCAACTTCTCGTCAAAAATAGACATTATACAATATTGTGTCACATTGGTTGTTAATCTTAACCTGATACGTTGTATACCATTTACAAACACACGCTCGAATATTTTTCTTGGTTAAATTCGCAACAACGTTACATGCTACTCTAATCTGGATTCTGCGTTTGCATCCGAATGTCTGTAGAGTTTCTAAAACTTGAATTAAGTTAAAAGCAAAAACAAAACAATCGATGGGATTAACAATGGTTACAAATTGCCTTCATTTTCAGGATGCCTGCAAATTGATTAACATCCTGCTGCGCTACGCAACGAGCGCCAATTTCCTCTGGATGTTTTGCGAGGGATTTGATCTGTTTCGACTTCTCGTGCAAGCCTTTTATGTACCGAAGCGCATCATTCAGTACTTCTTTATTGGATGGGGTATGTCGTTCGTATTATTTACAAGTGGTGTCAGACCAGACAATTAGTCAAATGTACTGGCTAAAATAATCTATACAATTTAGAGCCTTATGAGGTTTCAATAATTTCTTGATGATATTCTATTATCTTGCATACTTTGACATTTTTTAAGTGTATATTATGAGTGTTCAAGATGATCGTTGACAATTTGTATAACTCTGCCATGGCGCGAATGTTATATTGCTTGACTGAATTTCAAAATGCATTATGCATACTTCATACAAGCATGTACTCTGAAATAAGGAGCTTTCACATACAAACACATTATTAAATGCACTGTGATGTTTTTTTGCATCGCTGAGCTAGTTATAAGTTAGTAAATTTATTTAATAGTTGTGCACGTTTTCAAATTTTTCAAACATAGTTTAGGTCAATTATGCCATGCCATTCTACAAAGTGCACGAATCCGTGGCAACAACATCAGAGGTTTCCAAGAAATTGGTTGAATTTAGACAAATAACGACAATCATTTATTTTCAGTTGTTCCTATAGCTCCAGTGTTTGTGTATTCGGTGTCCAGATGGAAATTCGCCAACGCTACGTAAGTAAGCCTTAAATCGTGTGTTCGCGATTATTTTGTTGAACGTACTTAACACACGTATTTGTACATCCACAGTGGTAGCATATGTATATGAAGTAGAAGTTTATATGTACTGTAAACGTGTCCTATAAATTAATTGTAAAAACATGCTTGACATTATTGAAATGATACTATTATATTTTAATTTATAGGAACTTTGTTTCTTGTTCAGATGCTGGGTTAAAAATGCGGGTCCGTTTGAATGGATTGTCTATACACCCAATCTTCTAAGTATTTACTGATGTTGTTTTTAGTACAGCCGATATCGACAAAAACAATTATAGTTGACGACAATCTAAATTGCATATAAATGCTGATACAACATTATTTATTGTTGGTGTTTTTTTTAACAGAAAACATATTCAGTTCCATGAAGCATTTATGTACTTGTTGTTTTTCGCTTTCTTTGGACAATTGTATTATATGAAAATTACAAGTTACATCGTGACAAAGTCATAAAACTAGATGCAAAAGTGAGGTTGTAAATGTTAATATAATTTGCGGACCTTTCACCTCGAAGCTTCTTTACACATATAATATATATATACTCGAACATAGCCATGTGTATATTTTGAAATATATCTATATATTGACTGCGTAACTCACACTTTACAAGCACATTTTATTATTAAGGCTTACCTGATGTTCTTGGTAGGAATCCTGCGTATTTTGTTGACCCAGCTGCATGACCATCCCAATGAACCAAGCAACTATAGGTAAGAGGTGCCATAGCTTGCAATCATACCAGGGACACGTCTGAACTATGTTGTCATACACTACATGCTATTATAATTATTTTCCACTCTGTGAGAGTTTTTCATGAAATAAAAGACACAATAGCAGTAATTAAACGTGATACTATTTAGTATGTTGTATTAGATTTGAGAGGGCACCACACATATGTATCGTGATATTATGCAAACATGAAGTTTTCAGATTGTTATATATGAGGTATATCTTGACATGATGTTTACTCTCATAAAAGTTTGCATGCATAGGCTCGAATATAATTGATTATATGGAAGTAGCAGTATATATGGTAGTCACTTACGGGACAAGTGTGAGGTTATGTGCGTCTTCGAGCCGGTTTAAACCCCAAATTCTCGAATGCGATGACCACAAGTTTTATCTTCTTATGTTGGATGATTTGTTTAATTCTTTGTCTCTGTATTTTTAGGTAATTGCTGATAATCGTAATAGCGGATGTTAAAGAGAATTTCTCTCTTGATAATGCTTTTGGGGTTCATTATTTCTTTATGTCAACAATGTATTGTATCTGCCCGAGCCATTGTATGTGAGATGTAACAATGTTGTTTTAATTAACACAATGTATGTTTTGAAAAGATTATTTATTTGTACCTACAAATACATATATACGCATATGTGACATGACAAATTGATTTACCGTCAATAAGGTTAACACTGCCACTTATATGAGTTATGATAGGGACAATACAACACACACCTTTAGGTCCGCTAATAAATAAGGTAAATAGTAGGTGAACATGCATGTATTTTGTTCATGTGTCAATGTAATTGTATGGGTTTCCAGGCGCGCCATGAAGGCGACCTTCATCCTCGTGCCTCTGTTTGGGCTACAGCTCTTTCTGGTAATCTACCGACCCACCGCTGATTAGTACATACAAAACGTGTATTAGATTGTGTCAAACGTCGTCATCGACTCTCAGGTAAGAGTTGAACACACCTACGTATGCGTAATTGTAGTTGCTATGTTTGTGGAAGTAAGTGAAAACTTAAATATAGATCCTGCGAAATCTAAAACAGTACTTAAGATGGTTGATGAACTTGATATGCTGACTGAGGGCCATATGCCAGTTTTCACTGGTTTTCACCTGGCTAAAGCAATTTTTGAAAGGTCATTTCAAAGCCATTTGATACATTTGCTATATAATATTGTGAATGTAAATAAGAGTGGTTGAACACTGCTGATTCGGTCGCGTCAAAGGTTATCCGGTGAATGACACTAAACTGTCCGGATGTTTATCATTCATAAATGATATGATGGCCAGCAGCGGCGATGATTTGACCATTCAATGGTTACACATTTAAAGGTTATACGGTGTTTAAGTGATCATTTTCTTATTAAATGTTGCTGATGACGTCGCAAAAAAATATGTATTAAGACATTGAACTTTTCAGTGGGGCATCATAACAAATCTCAAATAGGTATATGTTCGCAATTAAATTATAACTTAAACCTGCCTACTATCCTCTATACATGTGACGGCCTAGCGTGAATACTGTGAACAGAAAGTTGCATATAGTTTGAGGTAAGCGTGCGCATGGTTTTGGAGGATATGTCGCCTCATGACTGACTAGTATTCCATGTATATCATGTAGGCCTTACGCCATACTTTCATTGATGTCAATCTTTACGCAATGGTGCAACTGGGCGTCAATTAAGTAACTCAATGCACACCAGAGTATAATGTATGATTGAAATGAAACAGTAAACTAATTGTAAAACTTAGAGGAATAAGTGTTTCTGCATTGTAAACCTCAGATTATTATGTTTGATTTAATGTAACGGTAAACAATTGCAAATCTAAACGTTTGATGTATTACTGTAATGTTAAGTAAATAATAGCAACAGTACAATTTATACATATGCATTTAATGTGTTGTGTGCAATGAAGATTCGATAGTGTTCATATTCGCATTTTGCAATATTTCAATGATGAATAGCTCTTTGTTATATATGTGTAAGGAAGAAAATAGGTATATTCTATTGCATTTACACAATCGATATCATGCATGTCTTGCCTTTGTGAGTTCTTCATTGTTGGTCTAATATAATGTATGATGTTACATATGTTCTAGTCATGTCTAAAAGTCAAGAGTACATGTTCTGGATAATGTTTAAAGTCTGCATTGTACGCTTTTAGCAATAACATGTATGTAAAGTAATACAATAAAGTGTTAATAAGAGTTCTTAAATTGTAAAGCAACACAATCATATGGACAACACATACTCCTTCTCTTGATAATACACTGAATATTTGTAATATGCGAAGGAAATACATGTATCACAACTTTCAGTTTATTGGTTGTCATGTTATACAGTCGCTACAAGTAGCGAAGAGTTTAAATGTGCATATGCGTAAGAAAACAGTTTTACCATTTAATTGGGTATGAGGAAATTCCATAACTGACCAATCACAAGTGGCCTTTTAATGACTTGGTCAATTCAATGATGCTACATCACACACATATAACTTTTTAAGAAAATGCGATAACTCCTTTTATGTTCGAGGCGCATGTGATTAAAACAAAATCTGGCAGTTTTGCATTACTGTACAGAAAAGAAAAATCGTCATTTAGCTCATCAACTGTTTAAAAATGAAGGCCTTTAATTATTGGTTGAAATGAACTCGAGTCTTATCCTATATATAATACTTTGTTCGTCTATATTTATAAATGAATATTTAATTTTTAAGGGTAATTAGACTCCTATGATTTGTTGTACGAACGTAGACATATATGTTTGTAATTTAGTAATTTGCAACATTCATCGTTATGAAACATAGTATAGTGATAATATGGACTTAATAAATGAATGAAAATTGTATTTAATTTTTGTTTAATAAATTGCTTATTTCCTGATTTACTTTATACTCGTATTATTCAAAGTTTTTGTAGTTGATAGGATATCCGATTTATCATACAAGTCATACGTGGGGAAATTATTATCCCATAACATTATCTTAGTCACCATAGAAACGCTCGATCCCGAATTACACAGGTGCGTGTCACAGTAGCATATGTCAGCTAAGTATNGTGAGTTCTTCATTGTTGGTCTAATATAATGTATGATGTGTAATATCTTTGCATTACGCTGTCCGCATTCAATCGCTATGTTCTAGTCATGTCTAAAAGTCAAAAGTACATGTTCTGGATAATGCTTAAAGTCTGCATTGTACGCTTTTAGCAATAACATGTATGTATAGTTATACAACAACGTGTTAATAAGAGTTCTTAAATTGTAAAGCAACACAATCATATGGACAACACATATTCCTTCTCTTGATAATACACTGAATATTTGTTATATGCGAAGGAAATACATGTATCACAACTTTCAGTTTATTGGTTGTCATGTTATACAGTCGCTACAGTAGCGAAGAGTTTAAATGTGCATATGCGTAAGAAAACAGTTTTACCATTTAATTTGGTATAAGGAAATTCCTTAACTGACCAATCACAAGTGGCCTTTTAATGACTTGGTCAATTTTATGATGCTAAATTACACACATATAACGTTTTAAAGAAATGCGATAACTCCTTTTATGTTCGAGACGCATGTGATTAAAACAAAATCTGACAGTTTTGCATTATTGTACAAAGAAGAAAAATCGTCATTTAGCTCATCAACTGTTTAAACATGAAGGCCTTTAATTATTGGTTGAAATAAAAACTCGAGTCTTATCCTATATATAATACTTTGGTCGTCTATATTTATAAATGAATATTTAATTTTTAAGGGTAATGAGTCACCTATGATTTGTTGTACGAACGTAAACATATATGTTTGTAATTTAGTAATTTGCAACATTCATCGTTATGAAACATAGTAAAGTGATAATATGGACTTAATAAATGAATGAAAACTTTTTGTTTAACAAATTGCTTATTTCCTGATTTACTTTATACTTGTATTATGCATGTATCACATTTTGTAAAGTTTTTTTGTAGTTGATAGGATATCCGATTTATCATACAAGGCATTCGTGGGGAAATTATTATCCCATAATGTATAAACTAATAGTGAGAAAATGCACACACATTATCTTAGTCACCATAGAAACGCTCGATCCCGAATTACACAGGTGCGTGTCACAGTAGCATATGTCAGCTAAGTATCCACCGACGGTGCCTTTGCCGCACCCAATTGACTCTGGAGATTTGAAGCATGTCCTGGTCAGAACTTAAACAAAACAAACAAAATATGTATGTACCCCATAACATATAGTGTGTTAATGTTATATCATAAGCCAGATGATTTCCAAATCAGAATTATCCATAAGAGGCTTGTATGCTGTTTTTATAAATTCGTCTGTGTGACAACCGTATGGATGATTCAAAATCACAATGTGCCCATGTATGATAAACTTTAAAAGTTAGACTAAATGTTAATCCAATTTACAGGAAGGTGTCTGAACCAACTAAAATAGTTTTGTTAGTAATGAAGCAGAACTGGCGCTTAACACAGTAAATCAGTAATATTAAAAAATAAATAAACACTAACTTCTTGCGGATAAATGCATGCACAATACGTTAAGTTTTAAAAGTTCAAATGAATATCGGTTGAATCTTAATTTTTTTCCTGATTGTCCGTTGCAATAATAATGAAGTTAATATTCCGATCAAGTCTCACCTTGGGCATCAATTCCCCAGTACTTCTGCTTGCTGCACACCGTACATCCGTCCTTCTGTGTGGCGGTCGTGAATGTGTCCTCGCACCCNACACACAACGCATTACATATAAACCTACCGAACATAATACCACACGATGCCAATATGAAAATAAACCTAAACATCCCAACTGTATATATTTGAAATGACGCGTGGTTTTGAACAGAAATATCCGAACAATCTTTCCGTTAATTAGTAGATAACAGACACCAATTAACACTGGAATATACAGAGATAATACTTTTCGAGTGGACGCTTAAAGCTAGTAAGATAAACAAAAAGTCGAAACTTTTGTGTTGATTACTGAACTAATCGAGCGTATTAATACGGCTGACGATTTTCTATAATGGCTGTTGTGCGTGAAGACAAAAGCTATTGAAACGTTTGAAAATTACATTAAATCAATTCACGCTCTAATATTAATATTAAACCGTATTGAGATATGGCAACACAATTTGAAAAAAAAAAACGAACTCAATGGGCTTTAATGAAATTAACATAAATAACGCACAATGCATGGCCAGCATTCAGCACAGCATTCGAATATAGTATAAACGTGTAAAAATAAGTAGCAACCCATGATTGTTAAGGGATCACGTAACATATTTAAACGAAACATATAATTGAAATAGATTCCATAATTAAACGAAACATTTAGTGTAAACATAGAGCGAAATAACATTAAAATCATTACCATATTCTATAAATTCAATTTCTACAATAAGGAATCATCTATTAAACATGAAGTATACAGTGTAAGTGGCTAAGGAGCTGGTCAACTGTAAGGCATAATGTCTACGACCGTTATGTATTTAGTCTGTTCTGACTTGAAAAAAAAACGCTTAAGGTATCTACAAAGTGGGCTTGGGCATTAAACGCACATAAGTGTTGTTACTAAAGAATCTAATAGCATATTTCCGTATGTCTATGAACTGTCGGAAAATAACGACAAATTTGCATAATGACCAACGGCGTGTATGCATACATTGGGCATAACCTTCAAGAAAGTGAATACACCAATGAAATGCAGAAATAATATTAATTAATGAAAGTCAATGTAGTTAAGATTCGCACAATACAATGACGTCATATGTCCTTAAAATAACGTGTATTACGGGCATGAAAATTTATGAATTAATTTGCATACGTAATTGATTTCACCGGAAAATGAAACACAGGTCATGTTAGTGTATTATCCAATCATTATACAGCGTTCGTGTGGAAATAAAAAAACATTTGTAATTAAAAGCAAGTAAAGTAAATATACTGTTTTATTATGGAGTCAATGTACGGTTTAGGGCTGCTTGGCTGTGTGGCTGGTGAGTACGACACGTTGTTTCATTCACTTCATCGATGCAATCGTCTTATTATAGTGTCATGTTAAATGAATGCTTAAAGTTTCTAAGATAAGTCTGATGTATACAATCTTTCTCGGAATATGTTTATATGGAAATTAGGGAGTTCAGTATGTTTTTTGAGCCTTTATGGCGCATGAAATTATAAATTATTAGGCATACAACCTATCATTATGTAAATAAAAACAAGTGAGCAAACAGCTACTAATATTGTAGAAACAATACCAGTCTGAAAATGACGTAGATGTCAGTAGATCATAATATATATTTCTAATTGTGTATCATTCTTTGAAGTGTTTAATAATTCAAATCTTCTTGAAAAATAATACCAGTTACAACCAAGAAATATGTTTTCAATATATTGTCAGTTGGTAATTTTAGAAGTGATTTAATTTATTTAATTTAATGAATTAATTATGTTCTTTCAAGTGCACACCCTTCCTTCAAGGAATTATATGTCTAACTGACTAGTAAACGGTACAATCACAATACTGATTCGATTTAATATGACTTTGTTTCTAAATTTCCAATCTGGTTCAAATTCACTTTTTCATCTAAATATCTCGAATAAGAATATCGAGTAAAATAAATTTTTTTTCAAATACATACAATGATGCAAATGTACTTATAAAATTTAACATAAATTATGTTGAAAAAAAATACGGGTAATGACATTTATCTTCAGTCTAACAATACAAATATTTTTTATAAATCGACTTTTTTTTCTTTCTTTGCACAAAAGATCAACAAGTATCATGTTCAAATATTTCCGAAACAAGCTGACTAGCTTATTTGTAAAACTAATACTTTTCAAACGCATTATTCCACTAATATTATGGTCCGTATACAAACAGAAGTAGGTACCAGATATTTCTACACGTTGTAATTGTTTAGGGCATCATTTTTACAGGGATGGTAAATCCGGAATATTTGTCCCAGCATGATTCTCTCTCTCTCTTTCTCTCTCTCTGTTTCTCTCTCTCTCTCTCTCTCTCTCTATCCTCTAACCCGCTCTTTATCCTCTAATTCTCTCTCTCTCTCTTTTTAAGTTAAGGCGATGGTTTGTATTAATGCCTTCATGAAGGCAGCAAAAAAATCTGAATCTCAAAACCTGATCATAATTGAGTATGTAACTTGTGTGACTGTCACTTATATTATGATTTTGTTTCGATTTCCCCCTCCCCCTAAACCAAATAAATACAAACACATGTATAAACATTGAAACAAGTGGTGTTTAAACTGAAAAAGTTTAAGTTTATAAATACTATATAATCGACAATAGCCGTGTTTACCACATTTAACATTGCTCTTTTTACCAAATATCTGGAAATAATTTAAACGTTATGTGGCTTAATCCATAATACACACAATGCAATGATACTATATTAAAATGCAATGTTCTGTGTAAAGTAAGTGGCACGTGGAAGTCACAACGTGCTCATAATCTATACACTTTGTCTGCATTCATGAACATTGAGATACAAACAAGCGATGCTCATAGTCCAGATGAAAGATGAGTACTAAGCTGCCGTCTGTGCGACAAAACATTGCCATAATCAAAAACAGACGGTAAATCTGTAGACACTTATTGAACCATTCGGGTTTCCTCATTGGTAATTAGCTTAAAACAGATATGAAGATGCAGATTGCGATTGCTACAAAAGACATCTTCAATTGTAATTGTGTACCGTTGTTTTGTTGATTAACCACTAAGCCAAAACACAAGCTGTAGTGAAAGATAAAATAATTGTTCAAATCTAGCACTCACATATATTATTTTAATTTTGCTAAAAATCCTTTTGAAAATATTTAAAGTTGTGAGATCAAAAATTCTTAATAATAAACATTCAGATTGATATTTGACACACCTGTTTTAACAACAGAGCGTCACGACAGACATCAGATTTATAATTATGTATGCACGTTAAAACGGCTACAAGTAAAAGCGACGCCAAGTTAAACGGCCGCAAAATGGATTAAACGAACATAGTTAAATCGGCGTGGTGTTATTTAAGATCCTTGACCAATTGTCTATAGTCTAGTAATTATTAAATACATTTATAATCCCAAATGTTTAGTTACGACGATCCCATAAATGGTAAAAACTGAAATATAAAAGGTTATAAAGGTCTCGCATATTTGATGCAATACGCGTGATCAAAGTAAGTTTTGGGGTATTAATAGTATAATATACTTATGAATATGAAGAAGTGAAACTCCAGAAGCTGCAGCAGTATNACATCAAGTAAAATTATAATAGAAATATCGTTTACCATAAAAAACGATTTGTTTAAATAAGAGGCACAATAAATCATAACTTCCTTTGCATATCGTATCAACTAAATTAAGCGCATACTATTAAACGTACAAAAATCTAGCAATATCGTTTACCGTAAATAACATATTGTTTACATAAGGTTTGGTAAAAAGGTTATTTGAGGCGCGGTAACATACATGTGCTATGCCTATGTTTAAGCGTTGTTTATAACCTACGGGAACGGTACTCTACTGTTTATAATTAATACTAAACGAGAAATAAACATCAAAAATGAATATGTAGGAAACGAAACAACTTTTTTCTTAGTAATATCTTATATTTGCTATACCATATTAACCAGTGTATAATGTCCCGAAAATTTCAAATTTAATTTGATTTATGTACTCAAGTATTTTTAATAGTCATACGAGGAAAATACATTATTTACCGGGATATTCTAATTTTCGGACAAACATGTGCTGCAATTGAAAGGCGAATAACGAAAAAAGCCTGTTTCAGAATCACGGATTACTTGTTACTTGGGAGTGTTTATTCGATGACCAGCATCAATTGTGTCAGATTTTAGGGAAAGAACAAAATTAGCGTAAATCATGTCAGAATTTATCTGAAATTCGTTGACATCATATCACGATCTTTGTAGCAAGTGCAACTCCATGAACTTGATTTGCATGAGCGTATTTTTTATGGTAACCAAGGGAGACCGATACCGGATATGGATGGATGGGTAGTTAATCCGTAATTTGTATTTCGGTGTGTTTGCAAGAAATCAAGAAGTTTTGTCGGCATAGTCTGTTTTTCCAATGACTTCACCAAAAGCTTTTATAAAAAAATGTTGATCTTAATAGTTTTATAATAATGATGATAATCACAAGAATAAAGTTTTATTTTAAATAATTAAAACAAGTTTTTTCTTCGGATTTGTTGCAGATGTACACCCAGCAAATAGAGGGTGTTCATTATTGCAATAAAATTGAATCTCAGTGTCAAAGAGAATTTGGCACCTGATTTCTAACTATATATTTGATCGCTTCTTGTTCGACAGACCATACAAACTGCTTTTGTCAAACTTCATTGAGTCAATTGAGTCAAAGGCAATTACTATAGCTGGTAAAGTTACGTGTCATTTCAATATTGTCTTTAAAAAAATACACGAACGCCGTTTTTTCCCCCCGAATGTATTTTATCTGAAATTGGAACAATGGCGAGTAAATTATCAAAACATAACATAGGCATGGATTTGAACAACTGGCAGAATTCATTAAGATCTACGTCATTCACATTTTTCACCTAAAGATGTGACAAAAGATAATACGATTGTCCATGCTATGCGGTGAAATGAGTGTCAACATCTATTTGTTTATTTAACGTTTCGACAATTCTGTTAGAATTTAGAACATAATGTCAGTTATTGTTGCAAGACTATACGCTGATTGCACGCTTTCAACAACCACTAAAATCTAGTCTGAATATGATGATTGGGTCACAATCCCATCGAGACCAATTGGCAAAGATAGTGCTATTTGCAGACAGGCTAATCCACTTGCAATCAGGGAGGAAGGAAAGACGTTTAATTTTACACTTGCAGCGCGAGTTCGTGCATATATTTACGATCATAAGCATTAAGCACTCAGAAAACTTACAGTGTGAATATTGACAACAACCTTAATCTTTTTTATTACGCTTCCCATGCACACAACAGATACATCGACGCAATACAGTTATACATATATGCATCTCGAAAAACGTCCAAGTCTATTTATATTTATTCTGTTGACGACACATGCATCTCAGTTTATCAGCTTGAGGAAAACAAAACCATGCGTAATATAAATGATTTTGCATTATTTAGTTTCTTCACATGATACATTTTAAGTAAATGTCTAATCTAGACATGAGTGTGTCGTTGTATATCGAACTTATACTCGTTACTCAAGCCTATGTGCGGGAAAGTTTAAATGGTTTCCCAAAATGTGTTCTTTTTGACACATGATCATCGATTATAGTAGTGTTCGCCCCAACTGACTCATCTGCTAAAAAATATATATGGCANAATACCAAACCGGGATTGAGAATTTTCGACTCATTACGAGTAAGACCGTGTGTAGGAAAATCGATTATGCAGATGTACACCCAGCAAATAGAGGGTGTTCATTTTTGCAATAAAATTGAATCTCAGTGTCAAAGAGAATTTGACACCTGACTTCTAACTATATATTTGATCGCTTCTTGTACGACAGACCATGTCAACTGCTTTTGTCAAACTTCATTGAGGCAATTGAGTTAAAGGTGAATACTTAAGCTTGTAAAGTTACGTGTCGTTTCAATATTGTCTTGAAAAAAAAATACGCGAACGCCGTTTCTTTTCCCCCGAATGTCATTTTATATGAAATGGGAACAATGGCGAGTAAATTATCAAAACATAACATAGGCATGGATTTGAACAACTGGTAGAATTCATAAAGATCTACGTCATTCACATTTTTCACCTATAGATGTCACAAAATATAATATGATTGTCCATGCTATGAGGTGAAATGAGTGTCAACATCTATTTGTTTATTTAACATTTCGACAATCCTGTTAGAATTTAGAACATAATGTCGGTTATTGTTGCTAGACTATACGCTGATTACACGCTTTCAACCACCATAATCTAGTCGGAATATGATGATTGGGTCACAATCCCATCGAGACCAATTTGCAAAGTTATTGCTATTTGCAGATAGACTAATCCACTTGCATTCAGGAAGGAGGGAAAGACGTTTAATTTTACACTTGCAAGGCGAGTTTGTGCATATATTTACGTTCATAAGCATTAAGCACTCAGAAAACTTACATTGTGAATATTGACAACAACCTTAATCTTTCTTATAACGCTTCCCATGCACACAACCAATACATCGACGCAATACAGTTATAAATATATGCATCTCGAAAAACTTCCAAGTCTATTTATATTGATTCTGTTGACGACACATGCATCTCAATTTATCAGCTTGAGGAAAACAAAGCCATGTGTAATATAAATTATTTTGCATTATTTAGTTTTACATGATACATTTTAAGTAAATGTCTTATCTAGACATGAGTGTGTCGTTGTATATCGAACTAATACTCGTTACTCAAGCTTATGTGCGGGAAAGTTTAAATGGTTTCCCTAAATGTGTTCTTTTTGACACATGATCATCCATTATAGTATTGTTCGCCCCAACTGACTCATCTGCTAAAAAAATATATATATGGCAGACAAGTCCATTAAACACAATTGCTCAAGCTGGCAGAGCAAAGTTTACTTAAAATATGATATGAATAATATATAATTACGTTTTGTATATTCCTTTATTGTAAGATATATTAAATGGCAAACGGTTTTGTCAGTACCAAGAATTTGTATTCTTTGTTAAAACACTTTATTTAAACTTTGTTTACATTTGCAAACAAATATGTCAAATAAAAGTAGCACTCAAACAGTTGCCATGAAAGTAGAGTTTGATACTCTACCGTTGAACAACATGACTTCGTGTGAGGTCGGGAAGTCTCATACGGTTTTAGTAAAAACCGTGAGAACCAAACATGCTTTCAAGCAGGGTTGGGGTTGGTGGTTGCACTTTTTTTCAAATACGACAAGTAAAATATTTTGAACAATCTAGAAGTCACAGTTTGAAGCCAATCATCATGAAACTCGCACAGAGCATTTGTTTTTATAGTATCTCAGCCGAGTTTGAAAATGGTTCCGGTTTATTGAAAAACATAAGTCCAAGAGGCGGGGGGGGGGGCATTTTTCCTTTTACGGCGTTGCATCGAACACATGGGTAACAGCAGGGAGAGCTGTAGTTTGTCCGTATGTGTCTATTATAGAACATTGTGCACACTTCCTGATAATATCAGTTTAGTTCCGTGGGGTCTCAGGTGAGCGTAATAGGGCATTTGGACCTTCTGTATGACGTGTTCATAAATTTATAGAGCCAAGTTAAAGTATTTATAGCTCAGAGCCTCCATCCATACTGCATCGCCGTATGCATATCGAATTAAAAATCATGTTCGCGATACAAATGACATCAGATTTTTTATTAGTTTTGGTAACCAGATAAGTTTGCATGTTTTACGTTGCCGTAGTGTATATTAGTTGCATCTTTATTCTCGCAAGTTGTATAACCAACGTCATCGGTATTTTGCTGTCAAAACATAGTAATGCATAATATTATACATACTCGAAATGAACGCCCCTGTATGCTCCGTCAAACTGACCAGTATATGCTGGACGGGCGATGATTAAACATTTGACCTTATAACTAACTTGACAACGCGCTTTGCATCGCCCCGATTACACTACTTTTCAAATACATTTCTGCTTATGTACTTAACAAAAGAAAATAAAGAATGTTATAATATTAATGTTTAAAATGAAAATAAGGAATGTTATAATAACACAAAACATGTAAATGAAATCGGTTTTAGATTCTCAAAAGAACTGACAAATATAGTGTGCTACTCAAATGAACATAATGACAGCACTGTATTCGAGAACAGACTATCTTTCTAACGCCGCCATATATCACAATAAAGTATTATTTAGTTATGTGATACATGTCCTTGACATTACGTTTATTTTCGTTCAAGTAAATTATTTGCTACATTAATTAACATGGTCATATGCATTAACAATAATCATGAACACGATTCCTTATGGACATTAATATTTCTTCCATTTACTTACATTTATGTTAACACACTTGCTATAGTCGTTCAAACATTGTTAAGAGTTGGGTTGCAGTTGCCACGTGCCGCTGTCCGTGATCTGATTACGTTTAAAATGTCAAAACATTAAAATATCACAGTCGTCTATACACTAACTATGTACAAAAGAAAAATGTATCAGTATCGGTCAGACCATTCATGTATGTTCAAAAGTTTATTAAAAGTATTACAACAATATTCACCGTTTTACTGTATAGTCAAGTTAGAATGTAATTCACATGTAAATTTATCCGTTTCACATCTACTCGTAGCTGAATAAAAGTAAAATGATTTTGAAATGTATCTTGAAGTTATCAATGAAACATGTCTAGACTACGGAATTTAATTAATTAAAACCAAATAAATGTAGCAAATATTTATATAGGATTCAATTTGCGGAAGTCTGGAATGACCGAAACCATAGATTAATCTCTTCTCGGAATTCTATCAAATTGTTATAAATCACGCAGCTGTAATCTAATACCTTGGACGTTAACAGTAAATTCGTTCAGTCACGACATCTAGCGGACGTATGTATGTTGAACGGGGAATTTGGTTGGCCGATTTAGTAAGTTGATCAATATATCACGTAAACTCGTTTTTTGTTGCGATTTATCGTCGCAGATGTTACTCTCTTGTCGTATTGATATGTCAGAAGTTCTTACATTTCTTCGTATCACCATGTTGTCATTCCATGACTTAAATATGTTACATAATTTTCATTTTTCGTATGATTATTTATTGTTCGGCGTGCATTCGTTATTCCAAATCTATTACGTACTACATATGAGCCGGATACTTTTGATTTTATTGCACATAGCCCCATACTGGAAGACATTCATGCAAAAATTAAAGCCAATCTAAATTAAATAGAAATTGCCCACACATATTACAATATTGCATAGCAGATCTATGCAATGAAACTACATTTTAACCAACGTCTTATCTTGGATCACATAGTGTATTGTCTTTTCAAAGAAATAGTTTCCTGTTAACTTGTCTTTAACATTGGAAATGTGCTATTTGACTTTCAGTGTAAGACGGTCCGTTGAAATGAATTTAAAATGTGTTAACTGTGAAGAAAAAAAAATTAATGTCCGATATACTAAACTGTTTTTTTTTTTAAATTGCATGAATGAAAAATAGTATAACTTGCAAACGGCGGCTTATGGTGACATTTCTATTAATATATGTGGCGTGTTCTGAGACAACTGGGCAAAATGCTTGTGCGTAAAGTGTCATCCCAGATTAGCCTGTGCAGTCCGCATTGGCTAATCAGGGATGACACTTTCCGCCTAAATTGGATTTTTGCTAAGAAGAGACTTCATTAAAACGAAAAATGTCATAAAAGCGGAAATTGTTGTCCCTGATTAGCCTGTGGGGACAGCACAGGCTAATCTGGGATGACGATTTACGCACAAGCATTTTGCCCAGTTTTCTCAGAACACGCCACATATGTTATTTTTCGTTCGGCATTTTGATGAGTTGTTATGTTCACTGTGTAAAACATCTTACATCCGTAAGAAAGTCGAGCTATTTAACATAACAAAAACATCAATATTTACGTAAACATACCGTGGATATTCACAACAGCCCCAATATAACTTATCAGGCAGTCCATGCACAGACGCAATGAATCACTAATCAAGCATTGTTGCATCACGGTTAAAACCATATTACGTGATAAACTGACACGTCTCATTTTATTAATTCTGCTTAGTGTATATGGTATTTACCAGAGGAGTTGAAATAAATCATAAACGACTTCCTGCTTAATAATAATATTTATAATATGTTTATTTTACTTTCCCATTATTTATAAAAGAAAAGAGACAGGTTTCATATATAACTGATCACATAATTAATTTTAGAACATTTCAATTCGAACATTGAATATGTGTTTGTGTTTTTCGAAGTGTATGAGCCAAATGCTACATTATGTGTGGACCCGGAGTGTGCCCCAGAACTCCTTCCTAATTAACTTACTAGACTCACGATAGGTGGGACGAATGCTGAATTATAGCTTTAATTTGCAGCTATATCGTTGTTTTTGAAATACTTTTCAATTTTGGTGTGGTATTGTGTTGTGGGGGGGGGGAGGGAAGCCGGAGTACCCGAAAGAAACCCTACTTGTCCGGTATGGTGACAACCAACCAAACTCACATGCTGCCAGGAACGGGAATCGAACCCGGGTCGCCTTGATAAAAAGCGAGTGTACCAACCACTGCGCTTGCCGGATAGCCGATACATAAAATAATTACAAAACAAACAGTAGTTTATTGTATGATGTGTCGAAATACAACGGGAACTCTGTATGGTCAGCAAAATACGTGTACTAAAGGTTGGTATAGACTTCTGTAATCATCTTTGCGTTTAAACCCTACAATAGTGATTTCATTATCGCAATTAAACTGAAATCACCATGGGGAATTGAACCGACAACGTGACATGCCGCTATATATTGTGTCTCTAGCGTAATCAAATTCAATAATTAAAGCTTGTCTAGTTTCGTCTAGATTTATTATCTGCTTGTAATAACCATATGTCTGATTCGTTTCCGTGGATAGTAATTGTATATGTAATTTGCGTTTGATCAGCAAGGCGACAATGATTCTAAAATGTACTGTAGCACCATTGGTTTCAAGGCTCATGTAAATAATATGATACTTCTGCATTGCATCATTTGCCGTTGAAATAGCAGTGTCACGCAACCTTTCAGACACAATCTTATCTTTGTTATTTCCAGTGCGATCATTTGACATCGTTTTTAATTTCATAATTGTATGAAACGATTTCAAAATTGTCAGTTTATTGAAACATATTTGACATAGAATTGCAGGTCGAGATGTTTTAAATTTCGGGTGACCATCGCACCAAGAAGCGTTGACTAACATTATTACTATTTAACTTTTACAAGCCTTTTTAGGCTTGAACTAAAAATTACCTGAAATCCCAAACAGCGGACATGTCTGTGTCTGTGTTTTAGCAGATATCTAATGCTCTTACAATATAACGGTTACATTGAACAATCATGAGTAGATTCAGCAAGTTACCACATGTTTAGTCTTATCTTCGAAAACAAGAATAATACACCACGTGCAACGTTTAAAAATAAAACGCCATGTTTAATACAGTATTCTAATACAATAATAAAACTCATTGATAATAAAGGTTTACTAAAACGAATACATATTTTACAAAAAAAAAAATACTTAATAATTATGCTGATCGAATATATTCAATAAACTAATATTTTTGCCGCGGCACTTCTTAACAATAGTGAAAGTGGGATTTTCTATTAAACAGTAATGTTCGAATGTAAGTTCACATAAGCAGTCCCATACCGCTTTAATGCATACTTAAGCATAAAAGCCTAACCTTTAAAAAATGATAATTCAATGTGATTGTTTCCAATGACGCGTACGCCTCCCATAATCCTCTGTAAATTATCGATCCTTAATACAGTGTCATGGTAAGCAAACTTTCAATAATGCTCTCTTACTTTAAAATGCCTAAACTTATATTAATATATTATAGTCTTAATATTTCCATGACCAGACGGCGTGTCTCATACAAATTCCACCCTAAACAGATCAAGGCCTTAGGTTATACCTTTTCATTTAAGCGTGATTGCATCGAACGCCTAAGGCATGTTTGAAAAACTTCCGAGTCCGTTTCCTGTGACAAAAACCAGTACTTATTAAACGCTCTCACAGTGGGAATCGAGTACTAGAAGCAGTAGTAGTAGTAGTAGTAGTAGTAGTAGTAGTAGTAGTAGTAGTAGTAGTAGTAGTAGTAGTAGTAGTAGTAGTAGTAGTAGTTGTAGTAGTAGTCGTAGTAGTTGTAGTAGTAGTCGTAGTCTCGCTATTGTTCAAATGTCAACTAACCCTGCTGCATTTTTTTTCTCAGATAAGAATGTGCTTGAAGCTACTATAATATTCCACTTGCTTTGATAGGTTAATGCTATTACGCTATATTTAGGAATTATTGCAAACATAAAGATGAAGTTTAGATTGTTATTGAAAGAAAGTCAGATAATTATAACCATAAGGCACTACTACATCATATACCCTTCAATTTACACTTTCGAATTTGCCTGTTAATATGATGGTGTTTTACGTAGTAAATAAAATCATTATAAAACATATGTCATGAAACAAATCAATAGAATCGTAGTATAATTTGGTTAGTATAGAACCGAATATCCCCTATTGGGAACAGATCTATGTAGTAAAATGTGCAAGTCCATATCTTAAAGACTGACGGTTTAAATAAACCAAAGTATTATCTGCATAATTCAATTTTCGTTCTATTTCGCTCGCGTTCCGAGTTGTCATGTACGTATTGAAAAAGTAACAATATTGGTCTTTATATCGTTTTGACTGAATATGTGTCATTTATTTAACAAGGTACATATAATGTGCGTGTTTGCTCATTTTAAAATATATTCATCTGCAATATTAACATATTAACACGTTTATTTTCTTGTATACATTTTGTCTCATCAATGTTATACACAATTAGTGAAATATGTGAAAATACAAATAGCATTTGATGGTAAATTGTCACTTGATTTTGCCTTTGAATTACTATGCAACATACCCATTTTAACTACAATGAACATTATTAACTTCGCCTTTAAAATTAAAATTCACTTCTGCAGTTGTTATTTCACTGACATTCACTTATGCGTTAACGCTTTTTGATTCGTAACCTATTGAGCATTGACCTTCAATTATGCACAAAATTGCTCAGCAAGTTCTGCAATGCATTCTCCAGCAGTAGCAAGATTCCATATTAATAGCTCCCAACAGGCGTCTGAATTTGCGTCATCCTGTTTGAAATCAGAAATAACAAGACCGAACCCTCGAAAAAAATGAGCAATAAAATAATCCGTGTGACCTTTCAGACGCCATAAAATATATAACGATCAGACAAGTAGATAATTAATATGGCTGTGGTATGGCGTAAATGTCTCTGAGAGATGTCCTTGTCAGTTTTATTTGGTCAAAGTTGTTCAAATTCAGATAAGAAAATTTATTTCCTGAAATGTTGGATTAGTGTAAGAAGCATACACACACTACAATTAACAGTGTTTAATGCCATATACATTTTTACACACGGTCACGACCTATTAATTAGCTATAACTACATATTATATTTATGAGATATACTAGTATTTCGAAATATTAACGTACGCATATTCGGAGCATACTATTAATCAATACACAGCTAAAGCCATATGTATATGATTTATATACATCTTGTAATGATTGGATTATTTGCATTTTTATTGTGTATTAAAATATAATACAACATATATGTAATTCCACTAATGCACACACGTTATTTCCTTTGGATACTTGCTGACTGCATCGTTACCTTTGTAACGGCCAATCCATATAATTTTATACGCCAGTTTATGTTTCTTTAATAAGTACGTTTGTCAGAAGATATATTTTGATAAGAACTTGTTATACCGCTAACTGAGAATTTAATTGTTGATAACTGTTCTTCTTCATGGACGCTTATGCATGCCGTATGTTTATTTTGATGCATACCTATCGTTTTATTGCTAGTTTATAAGAGAACTTTAAAGACAGGTGCTAAGTTAATTAACTTGAAAAAATGTTAACATTATTTTTCAAAAATCGTAAATTTCACTAAGAGTTTGTATTCAATGTATCACACGAAATCATCATACACAACAAAATGTTTTCAACGGTGAATATGTTAAGTCATCAATCGAAGCATCTTATATTAGTTGTCCCATTTGTTTAAAGTAACGCTATTTTATTGAGCACAAAAGTGCGTTTGGAGTAAAGAAAAAAAGACAAACAGTTATATCTGAGTAAACATATAACAAGGTTGCGACATTTTTAAGATTTTTACATTGTTCAAAAGCTCTTAATGATAATCTAGTGGTGATGATTATTGATCTGTCTGATGATTATTATGATGATTTTTCTCCAATTGTTTGACAATTACTGTAATTTTCTTTTATTTATTCGCATGGTTGTCTGTACGGAGTAAGATTTATTTTTTATTTTTTATTATAAATTTTATCGATCATTTATGCTTATATTATTAAGTTGTTTATATTTACATACTTAATCGTAAGGGCAGTCATTCATTTGGTCACAGTACATTCTTTTTTTGGTGACCCTTAACTGTAAACGAGGAAATAATCAAACGGGTTTAATTTGAGGGTACCCTACTTGAGAGTTATGTAACATTTAAAATATCCCTTTTTTCACATCTTAGCTTTTTGTACGGCGGACACATTTTGTTGTTACCCATCTTAAAAATTACTTAACCGACAAAATAACGAACACATACTGTGCAGCCGATTGCAAAATACTCTTTAAACATGTTACTTTCAGAAACACAACACAACATGTTCCACGAAAACCCCATGGGAGTGTAAGCTTATACTCTAGAAGCCAACGGCCTTTAAGTAAAATTGGCATTGCATTCAAGCAAACAAGGGTCATAACACATGTATACATTGTTCAATATGATTTATTATCTATGATATATATATGATTTGATGGATAAACACAATATACGCAAATTTGGTCGAGATTGAATGAAAATTGAAGTTTCACACCCAAACACCCAGTATTGGCCCTTTATTGACGGCGGATATATTTTGGTGAGGGATCTAGGTATGCATGCAAAAGTAATTAAAACTATTTATTTAAGTTCACATTGAATATTCAACTTGTTTTACTGACATTAAAAGTATAGGGCTTATGTTATTTGTTTAAAATCCCAACACAAATTAAGAGTTATAAAACCCACACCATATGTGGTTTTATGCCACGCTTTCTTAACTAGTGATTATCAAAATTTGTGTTTTGTGATTATTGTTTCTAATGCATGAAGGATACCTTTTGTCTATCAACAAGAGATTAATCAGTTAGATTTATTTTTGGGTGTGTAACGAGATTAGTATTAATATAAATGATTGTATTCGTCTCCATCTATATGTCATTCACTGACACTATGTCTGATTATACCAAAACATCTCTAAACGGAATGACAACTGTGCTCAAACGGTTGTGAATATATTTNTAGTAGTAGTAGTAGTAGTAATAGTAGTAGTAGTAGGTAGTAGTAGTAGTAGTAGTAGTTGTAGTAGTAGTAGTAGTAGTAGTAGTAGTAGTAGTAGAAGTAGTAGTAGTAGTAGTAGTAGTAGTAGTAGTGGTAGCAGTACTATTAGTAGTAGTAGAAGTAGTAGTAGTAGTAGTAGTAGTAGCCTCGCTATTGTTCAAATGTCAACTTCCCCTGCTGCATTATTTTCTCAGATAATAATGTGCTTGAAGCTTCTATTATATTGCACTTGCTTTGATAGGTTAATGCTATTACGGTATATTGAGGAATTATTGCAGAAATAAAGATGAAGTTAAGATTGTAATTGAAAGAAAATCAGATAAGCATAACCATAAGGCACTACTACATCATATACCCTTCAATTTACACTTTTGAATTTTGCCGGTTAATATGATGGTGTTTTACGTAGTAAATTAAAATCATTTATAAAACATATTTCATGAAACAAATCACAACACTCGTAGTATAATTTGGTTAGTATAGAACCGAATATCCCCTATTGGGAACAGATCTATGTAGTAAAACGTGCAAGTCCATACCTTAAAGACTGACGGTTTAAATAAACCAAAGCTTTATCTGCATAATTCAATTTTCGTTCTATTTCGCTCGCGTTCCGAGTTGTCATTTACGTATTGAAAAAGTAATAATATTGGTATTGATATCGTTTTACTGAATATGTGTCATTTATTTAAAAAGGTACATATAATGTGTGTGTTTGCTCATTTCAAAATATATTCATCTGCAATATTAANTGAACATGTAACAGGGAAGGTCGTGAACATGTTCAAGTGCGTACATAATAAATTATGATAACGACTGTCGGACTACGTATCAGATCTATCTAGTAAAATGTGCAAGTCCATATCTTAAAGACTGACGGTTTAAATAAACCAAAGCTTTATCTGCATAATTCAATTGTCGTTCTATCTCGCTCGCGTTCCGAGTTGTCATGTACGTGTTAAAAAAGTAACAATATTGGTCTTTATATCGTTTTACTGAATATGTGTCATTTAATAACAAGGTACATATAATGTGTTTGTTTTTTTTCATTTCAAAATATATTCATCTGCAATATTAACATATTAACACGTTTATTTTGTTCTATACATTTTGTCTCATCAATGTTATACACAATTATTAAAATATGTGGACATACAAATAGCATTTGATGGTCAATTGTCACTTGATTTTGCCTTTGAAATTAATATGCAACATACCTATTTTAACTAAAATGAACATTATTAACTTCGCCTTTTAAATTAAAATATACTTCTGCAGTTGTTATTTCAATGACATTCACTTATGCGTTAACGCATTTGGATTCGTAACCTATTCAGCATTGACCTTCAATTATGCACAAAACTGCTCAGCAAGTTCAGCAAGCATTCTCCAGCAGTAGCAAGATTCCATATTGATAGCTCCCAACAGGCGTCTAAATTTGCGTCATCCTGTTTGAAATCAGAAATAACAAGACCAAACCCTCGAAAATAATGAGCAATACAATAACCCATGTGACCTTTCAGACGCCATAAAATATATGACGATCAGACAAGTAGATAATGAACATGGCTGTGGTATGGCTTAAATGTCTCTGAGAGATGTCCTTGTCAGTTTGAGTTTTTATTTGGTCAAAGTATACATGTAAATAACATTGTTACAAGTACAATTAACAGTGTTTAATGTCTGAGTCTGCGGGGTTTTATTTTTAAGTATAAATATTTACAAACGGTCCCGACCTATCAATTAGCTATAACTGCATATTATATTTTAGAGATATACTAGTATTTCGCAATATTAACGTACGCATATTCGGAGCTTACTATTTCGCGATAATGCGCATATTTTGCATTATTTATACAGGAATTTTTTGCGGCATTCTAGTATTTTGTAATAATAAAATCCGGATAATGTAATTGACAAATGCGAAACAATGGCCTCACGCATTAGAAATCTTGATTTAATCATGATGATGATGAACATGACGACGACGATGATGATAAAGACCTTAATGACGATGATGATAAGGTTTGTTTTAGCATATTTTATATACATAAAAATGTGTTAAACAGTGACATAATGTAGACAAATAAAGAACATGCGTACACAAGTATTGAGACTAAAGTTATGCAAACCATCATCAAATGACGGTTTCTGGTATAAAACAGATTGTATTAAAAACTTAGCAAGATGCCAAACACAGCATTTATCAACAGAGAGGGAGTGGTAACACTGTGGATATTGTTTAATTCCATTAAAAAAACATTAAACATACCAAAGAAGACAGAAGAAAAGAAAGAGAACATTATAAGTATAAATATATTCATATTTTTTGTTTAATAATCTCCTGACCCGCCCGAGAGCATTAATGCATTCATACAGTAATGATAAGACGCAACTGTGATAAAACACAGCAGGGTGCTCTATGCTCTAAAGTGGTTTTTATCCGTTACTACTTTGTTTTGTATATTTAATAAACAGCTGGACTTCATCAAAAAGCTTCACGTTTTTTTCCTAATACAGCGTTGTTATACCGAACACGAGTTTCGTAGCATTTATTGGGTGCAAAGTAATTGCGTTTCGAAACATATGTAAACTCTCATCACGATAGTTGGGACAGATAAAGACATAATGATCTGCATCCTTAGTGTGGAAACCACAACTACAATAGCGGGAGTCAATTAAGTGGTTTTCAAAGAGATGTGCTTGCAGATCACTTAATTGTTCCTGAATAAAGCATTAACAGTTGATACATGTTTTGTCCGTTGAGTCAATATGAAGGCACCAATGGTGTCTTATATTTTAAGTTATGTGTTGATTTAAACTGTGACCCAGACCTTTAAATGGGCGTATTTTGTAACAAGTTAACAACCGCAGAAGCATCCAAATTTCCAAGATAAATCACGTCGATCCGTACATATAGTATCCGCGTAAATAATAAAAAAAACAATATGTTAACAACTAACACATAGCGTTAACACAACTGGTTTTGAAACGCGATGCATGGGCCGTTTTGTCCATAAGTTAAAAGTTGTTATAGTTTGTTTTAAACAACAACAACTCTGATAGGAATTTTATTTATGCTGAGCAGGAATACTATTAAAGAAGGGTCTAACGTTTCATTATTATATAATTTCACTAAGCAATATTTGTGTGCGAAAAAAAACAGCAATTAATCAATACACAGCTAAAGTCATATGTATATGATTAATATACATCTTGTTATGATTGGTTTATTTGCATCTTTATTGTGTATTAAAATATAATAAAACATATATGTAATTCCACTAATGCACACACGTTATTGCCTTTGGATACTTGCTGACTGCATCGTTACCTTTGAAACGGCCAAGCTATATAATTTAATATGCCAGTTTATGTTTCTTTAATGAGTACGTTTGTCAGAAGATATATTTTGATAAGAATTTGTTATACCGCTAACTGAGAATTAAATTGTTGATAACTGATAGAACTTTAAAGACAGGTGCTAAGTTAATTAACTTGAAAAAATGTTAACATAATTTTTCAAAAATCGTAAATTTCACTAAGATTTTGTTTTCAATGTATACAACGAAATCATCATACGCAACAACATGTTTTCAACGGTGAATATGTAAAGTCATCAATCGACGCATCTTATATTAGTTGCCCAATTGGTTTCAAGTAACGCTATTTTATTGAGCACAAAAGTGCGTTTGGAGTAAAGAAAAAAAAGACAAACAGTTATAACTGAGCAAACATATAACAAGGTTGCGACATTTTTAGCATTTTTACATTGTTCAAAAGCTCTTAATGATAATCTAGTGGTGATGATTATTGATCTGTCTGATGATTATTATGATGATTTTTCTCCTATTGTTTGACAAATACTGTAATTTTCTTTTATTTATTCGCATGGTTGTCTCTACGGAGTCAGATTTTGTTTTATATATATATATATTAATTTTGGCGATCATTTATGCTTATATTATTTAACTTGTTTATATTTACATACTTAATCGTAAGGGCAGTCATTCAGATGGTCACAGTACATTCTTTTTTTGGTGACCCTTAACTTTAAACGAAGAAATAATCAAACGGGTTTAATTTGAGGGTACCCTACTTGAGAGTTATGTAACATTTAAAATATCCCTTTTGTCACATCTTAGCTTTTTGTTCGGCGGACACATTTTGTTGTTTACCATCTTTAAAGTTACTTAACCGACAAAATAACGAATACATACTGTGCAGCCAATTTGCAAAATACTCTATAAACATGTTACTTTCAGAAACACAAGACAACATGTTCCGCGAAAACCCCATGGGAGTGTAAGCTAATACCCTAGTAGCCAACGGCCTTTAAGTAAAATTGGCATTGTATTCAAGCAAACAAGGNGGTTGCGACATTTTTAGCATTTTTACATTGTTCAAAAGCTCTTAATGATAATCTAGTGATGATGATTATTGATCTGTCTGATGATTATTATGATGATTTTTTCCCATTGTTTGACAATTACTGTATTTTTATTTTATTTATTCGCATTGTTGTCTCTACGGAATAAGATTCCTTTTTTTTGTAAATTTTTGCGATCATTTATGCTTATATTATTTAACCTGTTTATATTAACATACTTCTGATTTTATCGTAAGGGCAGTCAATCATTTGGCCACAGTACATTCTTTTTTAGGTGACCCTTAACTTTAAACGAAGAAATAATCAAACGGGTTTTATTTGAGGGTACCTTACTTGAGAGTAATGTAACATTTAAAATATCCCTTTTTACACATCTTAGCTTTTTGTACGGCGGACACATTTTGTTGTAACCAATCTTAAAAGTTACTTAACCGACAAAATAACGAACACATACTGTGCAGCTAATTTGCAAAATACTCTATATACATGCTTCTTTCAGAAACACAACACAACATGTTCCACAAAAACCCCATGGGAGTGTAAGCTAATACCCTAGTAGCCAACGGCCTTTAAGTGAAATTGGCATTGTATTCAAGCAAACAAGGGTCACAACCCATGTATACATTGTTCAATATGATTTATTATCTATGATATATATGATTTGATGGTTAAACACAATATATGCAAATTTGGTCGAGATTGAATGAAAATTAAAGTTTCACACCCAAACACCAAGTATTGTCTTTTTTTTGACGGCGGATATATTTTTTGTGAGGGGGTATGCATGCAAAAGTAATTAAACTATTTATTTCAGTTCACATTGAATATTCAACTTGTTTTACTGACATTAAAAGTATAGGGCTAATGGTATTTGTTTAAAATCCCAACACAAATTAAGAGTTATAAATCCCACACCATATGTGGTTTTATGCCACGCTTTTTTAACTAGTGATTATCAAAATTTGTGTTTTGTGATTATTGTTTCTAATGCATGAAAGAAACCTTTTGTCTAGCAACAAGAGATTAATCAGTTAGATGTATTGTTGGGGTATATTAATATAAATTATTGTTTTCGTCTCCATCTATATGTCATTCACTGTCTGATTATACCAAAACATCTCTAAACGGAATGACAACTGTGCTCAAACGGTTGTGAATATATTTACTCTGTTGAAAACGAAACAAAAAAACTATGAAAAAAAGAACAATAACATAACCCAACGTCACAAAAAACGAAGTTAAATACTTTTGGGAATACCTCTACCCAAAGTATTTTGTTTAATTTACCTGTGTTAAATTATTAGTGTTTTGTTTTAGTCTAGTTTATTCAAAACTAGGAGAATTATAGTTAGTATAACAACAGTTAAGACTTATAAAGATAAAATTATAATCTAATTAAATATTATATTAATAGCATTGCTATTTCAAATTAATCTGATTGGAAAAATGATACATGTTGTTCATAAACTAATTGCGTTGTAAAATACGATGTAAACAACACAAGTGTATATCTTTATACAACTATTTCAGTACTGCTGAAACTAAAAATAAACTTGAAAATACACTGGATAATTCACATTTTGCAATGCATGTCTATACATGGAACGTGTCGCATCCATTTAAAATGTTACTGTTTCAAATAGACTATGACACAATCCTTTTGAATGCTTTAATGAAACATCACTACATCGCTATACACTTACTTAGTCATTAGATTTTAATCAGAAGAAAAAACAACATAGTAATAATTGGAGTTTAAATCAGTCCTACCCTGAACCCAGTTGAGCTGAATTTTCAAGGTTGTTACTATCAAATTTAGTGAGCTTAAATGCATGCAATAAATTGTTTAATGCGTATCAATTATTTGTCCTGTGTATTAATGTCTTGTTACCACAGCTTAATTAGCAGGAAAATGTATAATCAGACAAGTTATTTCGCAATCAAAAGAAATATATGTGTACCAAATACTTGTTGATAAAATATGAATGAATAGAATAGAGATGTATTGAATTCAACGTTGACATAACATAATAACGTATTATATAACACGCAAGTATATTGTTTTAACACAAAGGCGTATACAGAATTTCATAAAACCACAATGTGGATGAATGGAATCAATCATTCAACAATAACTCGCATGTGCTTTAACTGTAAATTGAACCAAAAAATTAAACATTAAAATTAAAACATGACATGATTATACAGTATTCGATGTGAAAAAAGTCTACCCATTCCATGTATACAAAATTTAATACAATGTACTCAGTATATGAACGGACACCACTATACATATGAAGTCCCTGTGAGCACTCTTTGTCTTGCACTTGGTCTGCAAAGAGGAGCATACATATACATTTATAATATGCCATCTGTTTTCTATGAGGCATTGCAATAATACAACTAGATACTAGATAGCTAATGTGGAGACTCTTATGGGAATACTTGCGTGCTTTCCTCGGGATAAAAAGCCTAGATTGCGTTTTGTCACTCAAAAAATGTCTAGTGATTTTTCATTGTACTTTTGATTGTTATACTTCACATAAACTAGCGTGATAATTAATCGTATGTGAGAAATCTAAGAAAATATTTATTGCAAACAAAAAAGCACATATATATCCAAAAAGCATTACTAGTTTAATGTTTTTCTATCAAATCAGTTTTTTGAACATGTAACAGGGAAGGTCGTGAACATGTTCAAGTGCGTACATATTAAATTATGATAACGACTGTCGGACTATGTAGATTACAGTACGGTTTAGTGTTTGTGGTACACTTTCAGAACACATATATATGTTAAACAAACATGAACAATGAGAAATCGAACTTTGTTTTTACAAATAATCATCGATCTGCGCGTGGCGGTCGGATATTTCACCGATGATATATGACACTGATACACAAACGTATGCAGTATTTGCGAAATACGTAACATATATATATATAACAAGTTATTTATAAATTTGCCACGATGTTATATGTCTGGCTTTTCTTTAAACTACAAATTGCCCGTAATTATAAACACAAATAAAGTCCGAAGTTCAGAATGTTTTTAAACGTGGTTTTCATTGTATTGTGTTAAACTAATTTGAATTGCCTGTATAAATTAAAACAAAGCAAGTTATAATTCAAGGACAAAAATATGTTTTTTTCCATTGTAATATGTCTTGCAGTTTGATATAAATGTAAAGTACTCGTATTTATCAAAACTACGCAAGTTGTAAGGTCAGAATAAGGTTGCACTGCAATTTAACCATTTAAGTGCCCACACGAAGAAATACCAGATAACACAATTTGCGTTAACAATTAAAGTTTAAACATGACGATGGGTAAACATGTTATTACTTCATTTGCGTATTTGCTTAGTAACTTAATTGTATGCATACTATAGGTATATACATTAAAACATGTATATTTTATTGCAATATTAATAATACTAAATTACAAATATATAAAATTAATATAATTTTAATAAAAGTACATACTAAATAGTTCTTAAATAAATTGTTACAGATGGAATGAACATACACGAGAAAGTGTATAATACTTGCATAATCGACGTTTATTATTCTGTTTTAGATACACTTTTAATGTTAAGTTTTATGTCATACTTGCATAGTAACACGGTTTAAGTTGCATTGCAAGTGTTTGATTCCAAGCAAACAGTTTCTACTGATATCGATACAAGGCAGCTAGCTTCTGTTGTCGCTGCCAGATAACAAACTTACATAAGTGATTAACTACACTGTATACACCGGTGGGATAATCGGATTGTATTCATTCACATATTTTGCTCTAGAAATATCGGACAAACGATCCCTTGGAGTTTTAAATTTTAGTGAACTATCATATATCGAATAAAATAAAAATGACTGTAGTTCATTAAGCCAAACGTTGCAAAACAAAAACATAGGTGAAACTAAAGAAAATACTGCGGCGTAGGTTCCTCCATTAACCAGCTCCACGTGTTTCATCGTTTTTAATAAAAGATGCAAAGGTTCTTTGATATTAAACACGTGGTTTAATTGCTTGTGTACGCTCATGTCAAAATGTTGTTAAGTCATATTTTGTTCTATATCAAATTTACAAAATATCCCCAGATAGTTAGAAATTTCAGTGTAAAATGCTTTGGCATAGGATTTTTTACAGAAAGAAAAGCAATTTGTTTTTCTTTTAATGTCTATTCTCAAAACTATACGACAGTCAAATGGCCGTTTTGTTATTTTAACTAACATATTGATGTCTTAAGGTATACACATCTAAATGTAATGAGAAAGCGATTAATAGTGTTCTATGTGTACTCGTACACAACTCATATACTCCCATAAGTGTCGCCTGTCCAATAGTGTTGGTCAAACTCATACACGTTCAAGCATACCACCGTACTGCACACAACATTGTTATATACCGAATGTAAATTAATACATAATTGGCTAGTGTTGTCAGAACGCCCTAATTTTTGTTGATATTTCAAAGTTAACTTAAAATTTCATTCGTACTTGCATCCTCTTTCTGATAACGTAACATACAGAGTAAATTATAGACCAGTTTTCAGGAGCGGACACAGAAAGATAAATTATAGGTTCTAATTGGGCTTATTTACTCGCACAAGTTACCTCCCCTTACAGGGTAACGGTATCCACTGCATTCACAAGTAAAATCCGGTTTGATAGTTCATATGTATATGAACTAGAACAGTAATAAACTGCAATTTTATTAGGAAGCATAATATCATATATCGGTCGAATAAGAAATCCTAATCCTAATATTTAGTATATATAATAAAAAAATACATTATGTATACAGAATAATATAGCGTGTCTACTAGTGATATGTAAATCTCCAGACAAAGATGTAAAATAATAGACTCAAACATTCAACAAATACGTGAATTACGCCACAACTCGAAAGGGGGTCATGACATTGACAAAAATATGAACCATAAACCCATGTTTGATGTCATTTGTATATTGTCACGTATTTCTATTATGTATACGTGTTTTGTTTTCCTAAGCGCTAGTAAGGTCATAAATGTCGTCGTCGTAGATGAGGTGTTTTCGTTTAGTGCACTGCAGTAAAAAAGCAAATCGCCAATATAAAAACAATTTATGTTCATTCAATTAAACACGAGGCAACACATGCATTTGGTGTTCGTTTATTTGTCTTTTAATACGTTGGTAGCATCAAAGGTTAGACACAAACACTCAAACTCTTTATGTTAATTTAATGATTGGGATTTATATATGCCAACAGCACATTTAATTGTGATTTTCACATGAAGCCTCGATTGAAATGAACACATAACTTCTCAGCATGATTTTCACAGTAAATAAAACAACAACACAAAACTTGAAAATGCAATACTGGTTTAAAGTTCTTTTTATGGACAATTTACTGTATTCCTTATGTTTGTTTGGCTGCACTGTATCCATTGATGCATTCGGATGATGAGGTCCTTAGTTAACCTTTCCTGAATCAACCCACAAAGCGTTGTAAAAAATAATTGTGCTTGTTAACGTTGTTTCAATTGGCATTATTGGATATTTTTTGCGTGGAAGCACAGTAGCGTGTATTTCTGTAGTTCTTCAGGAAACAAAAGTGTCTTTTCGAGTTGTTACAAATGAACGGTCTGAATAGTCTTCCGTCACAAACAAACAACAACACGCAATTTGTATTCTCAATACCATTATGAATGGGCACATAGTTTTGTCACAATTAGTGTTTTGTTTATTGAAAAGTCTTTCTTTCTCTCACAGCAAGTATTTAGGAGAATATTGATCATAAAGAACCGAGATACCTATAGCAAGTCCACTTAATTTAATTTAAGCACACTAACCTTCGTTTCTACAAGTTTAATTGAACGATTTATTCATGCAATGGAACAAATGAGCAACCATGTTGTATGTTATACATACCTGTTATGTTTATAATTTAATACCGAACACAAATAAACAATACGTATGGACGCAATTATTGTTTAATTGATTTCATGTATTACATAATTATTTAAAATGAAAAAAAGTTGAACAAAAAATCCAATTCATTTTTATATTCAAATATTGGGATTTGACGGTATTATATTGACAGCTTAAATAAAAATCCGTAGTTTAAATTATGCACATACAATAAAACAAATATGGTTGTCATATAACGATCGTTTAATATGTATACCAAATTTGTAATTCGATGAATGTAAGAAATGAAATGACATATAAAGCATTATTTATATCGCTACTCCAATATAAAATCATATTACCAGTTACACAAGTATCGTTTTCTTCGACACGTTCTTAAATTTGTATCTCGAACATTTGGTTATTGCATGCGAGTAAAATTGTACAAAGTACAGAGTCCTTATAAATTGTGCGTCGTCTTATGAATATCAAATCAAATACTCATGTCCACGAAGCAAATAAAATCAGACGTTTAATACAATTATTTAAGCTCTATCATGCATACCATACATCATGATTTGTTTCAAATTAGTTTTGGCAATACGATACTTTTGTTTGATTTGCGCTGATATATAAAAAATGCAGGTTTATTTACTTGCATGGATTTCAATCTAAAAGTTGCGTCACCCATTAATAATACTAAACGAATTATAATTAAGAAAGGGAACCGTGCCGGTACATAAATAAACGAAACCATTTCCCAAAAATAATACAATGGTATTTTTGCACGTTATGCCTTGTAAATAATTATGCTGAAAAAAGAAAGGAAAAATGAACAACGATTGTGGTCGATTCTTACAAATCACACAAATGAACGATAAAGAATGTTCTACAGGGTTGGTTAATATGTGATGTGTGTTCCGGTATGTTTGTAATTCTGTAGGAAAACTTAACTAAGGTCTATTTACATCGGCAGATAAAGGATCTTCCTCTGCTGATGAAATTGTTCAGATATAAACATCAGTTACAATATAACATCGTGAACGTCAGTCATATCGCTGGTTTTCATAAGGTATACGAAATCGATTACAATGATCAAAGGATCAAGAATGTATTTAGAAAAAAAATCGTATTGGCATGATAAAGTAGCTCATGGATTGTTATTGGTGATCAAACTTTATATGTAACTTGTGTGCCCGGCTCAAAATAATGGTACGTTATGATAACGATTCAAACCACAAACATTTAACTTATCATAAGGGCTTAAAATGGGTTTATATATCACATATTCAAATATAACTAGTTTATTAACACTTTAAACATCGCTCTGTTAAAATGGGTTTTTCGCGGACATCACAATATTTGTTGAAGCGTGCACAATGTCTTTGCATTTGTCTGTATTTAGCGAAATTTATGTTCATTTCAGCGATGTTATTAGATCAGAGTCAAGGATATGAATATTCAAAACCAAGATACAGTTTGTAATTATATAATAGACGTATCATTTCCGTAATCAAACACAGACAGGAAATCTTTACAGACATCCGAAATGGTATGCGTATATTCGAAAAGACGCTGACATTTGTGTCTAATGTGTCAACATCCGTCTGATTATGCAGAATACAATAAGATTCGTTATTTACAGTTGCTCTTAACAACAAATGTCTCCGGCATACAAACACGACCATTAGTTTATCGATCGTGTTTTTTGCAAATCACACTTTGCCAGCTCTTAACTGTCTGAATATTGCGCAATGACATAGACCAATGACAAGAAAAGAGTGAAATGTATGTGAAAATAAAATAAAAATATATTTATTGCATTTGTTTTAAATATTCCCCGTTTTTACATATCTTGCATTTTACGATTGTGTTTGTTCTGTCCTTATTTGAACCTAGCTTAGATTTATTGAGACAGTTGTGAGACTGTTTCCTCTGTAAAAGCAATAATTTGTGGAAAAGTTCTTGACTGAGGAACCCTGAACATTGCCAAGCAGTCAATATATCCACTATAATTTATGTTCAGTGTATTTGAGTTTTAGAATACGTAATTCATTACACATGTGTTCCATATTTTACTTCCATTTTCCGTTTAACCCACATAACAAATAACTGCTCAATATCAATAATCAGGGTATCCATTTCTACAAAGCATATACGATAATCATTTTCTGTATGCAAACGTTATCAAACGAATGTTTGTGTTTGAAGTAACTTCTAGACTTCCTGTCTGGAAAATTGCATACATCCAAAGGGATTTTATAGGTTGTTCTAAAAAGTACGTTTTTTCTTTGCGCTTCTAGCGATGTCAAATAACACCATTTCTTATAATATGGTATGCGTTATTATTCATTAGATACATTTATTTCAGAAAGCAGCTCACTACCCCATTTGTTAACCAAGATTCGTTTCATTCATCTGGTTAGAGTTATTTGAATAATTACTACACAAGTCAACTTTGTCAATTACATTTTTATTACAATTCTTAAATGTGTTACATAACGTTAACACAATTTGATATTCTATTGTTGAACCATACAATATATAAAAGAAACAATACAAAAAGATAAATGGAATTTATTGGCCAAATGGCGGAAAATAATTTACACCAGACTAGCACTAGAGTAAATACAAAACCTCAGCTATAGACACGCACTGCAACTGAGGCATGTCGCGGAGGCGACCGGAAGTACTGCCCTTAAGATAACCCCAACCCAGTTGCACTATTAATTTAGCTTCTCGTTTGTGCAATCATCGCCACCAGATAATGCACCGCATTCTATGCTATTTTGCAAGAGCTCCGCAACGTGCTCACATTTATTTATGCAATTCCTATTTCAACGAACACCTGACTGGTTCGGAAATATATATCATTATACACGCGCAATTGCTAAGGCCAACGCAACCGGCCAACTAAATTCTAGGTACGCTGTACCTGCGATTGTCAAGTGCAACATATAATAAAATATTCGCAATGCCACAATTTCCAAAGCCAAAAGGATCTATTCCAGGTACGCCTAAGCACGCAGTGCCATCGAGCGAGTACTAGAACACCCATACTATCCCGAAAATAATTTTGAAAGCATTCCTGCCATCCTCACACAGACTCGCACTACGTGATGGATGACGACAAAATGCTAAGTTTACCTCCCCTAGACATATGTATATTATTCTATAGTTAATTATTTATACTTTTAATACTTCCGATCACCTCCAAGACATAGAATTTCCGCCACAAAAATACATTTATTTATTTTCCCCCAAATTCTATGACGTATTTTAAACTAAGTTTAATAGACACTCGCACACTGAATCTAAATACATGGCGAACCCAACATCCGACAAATGAACGCCATCATTTCTGAAAAAAAAACAGGTGTTTCTAAGTCGATGTCAATATTTAACTCATGCCCTCCTACAGCGCGCATCATTTTATGGCCAAATTGATTTACGCGTTTCCGTTTTTTGTCAATTTGTTTGTTTTCTGTTTCCGGAGCCCTCCAATTAAATCTTGGCAAAATGTTTGCCCAGACTATAATGCTCGCCGAAAATGCCCTATGTAAATATTTAATCGATTCTTGAATGTGTTTAAAACAGACCTGAAGGTTATGCCGGACCAAATCATTACCCCCAGGTGGACTACAAGTACCTTCGGTGGCATCCGGAATAGAGCGGGGAGCTGCATTTGGTGTACGGCGTCTGCCCACCCCATACCGGAAACGCCCATCCATACCACTCGTGTCCTACCCGGGAGGTTAAGGTCCGGCATCCCTTGCAACTCAGCCCGCTGACCGGCCCAATAGGGGATCGAATCTCCCATAATCCAAACTTTTGAAATAATATTTATAGAAGCGCAATTACCATTATATATGACATATACACATTCGAGTTCCGTCTGACCATCCGCATAATTTGATCGTCTGAAATTCCCATACTTGCTAAATTTGTCACTCTGCCTGTTATAAAACTGTGAATTTAAAAACATTGAAATCAAAACCAGACTGTACTTAACACGTTTAAAGTACTGCTAAAAATTGATAACGCGTGACTGGTCTATAGTTACTGCGCACAAAAAGCTGAACAAAACAAATAAGATAACACTTTGAACAATTTCAATGTGGCGGACATTTAATTATACTCAATCCTTTAATAAAAAATACACGAAGAATTATCTCAAGGACGCGAGATTCTTAAGTATGATACACATAACTTAGATTTAAAATCGCATTAAAGCAAAAATATGAAGTAAAGGATGGAACAAAGTTATCAAGAAAACTCCCAAAGTATTATAATTAAACAAGTGCGTTGTTTACAAATTTCTTCGCAATATAATGCAACCTCCTCGCGGGGGATACTGATAGCACGCGGATGCTCAAACGAAATCCCTTACTGAAACCCGAACTGTGTGTTTCGAGTTTTTCATTCGTCTACTACAATAGAGCAGGTCTCAATTGTTTGAATACCAAGCTTTTATTTTACCAGAATCTAATGAGTTAAACACGCACACATGATTTAAATTATAAATTTATTACATTAAAAATCGACCCAATTTGCAGTATGCATATATCTGAATTGCTCGCAAAATGTACTATGTAACCAATTAGATATAATAGAAACAAATCTCATTTAAAATTATAAATTCACCGTTTGGATTTTCTCCCTTGCAAAATAATATTCTTCTTTCCACAAAGATCTATAAATAAACATGCTTATGTATAGATACTTATTAGAACTGATATTGGGAACAAATTATAAATTTATTTACACCCGAAGAAAGCGACATATTTCACCATCAAATTAATGTATTTATGTCATTTTAACGTTATTATTACGAACATTTTCATCTAAACTCTTAATTGTCTCCAAATACTCAATATATATAAATGTCCGGTAAATACTTCAGTACAGTGGACAAATTACCTCCCTTTAATACCCAAATAAACAGCTCTTGTACATACGCATGCGCACATAAAAAATGTTTTGTTTACATTCGCTTGTAAATGACAAACCAAGGATGTATCTGTACTTTTTTATTAAAAAAAAATGTATTTATTATAAAGTTATTAAATTACCTTAATTTTCGTCCGAGAAATACTCGCTGACTAGTATATCATTGCAACAAACGAATGGCAAATCAGCAGATTTGCAACTACTATAAAACCAAACACGAAAAACCCGTGCTTTATCGCGCTTCACCCTAAACAAGAAACTCGTGCATTTTTGCGCTAAATCATTACCGTACTTTCTCTTCTAAATAACGTGCCCAATACAAATACGATACCGTGTGAATTGTTTATGAAGTCCAGACAAAAGTACCGTCTCGTTTGCCTTTTTGCGACGCTCGCTTCCCTAAAATACATGCATCTAAGCAACAAATCATGATTGAGCGCCGACCATGAAGGAGGCATGACCGCCTGTCTAGACCGAAACTGGTGGTCATATTCCTTCCAAACAATTCCCCCTTGCCGTGCTGCACAGAAATAAAGTTACATTTCGTGAAGCCTCTGCGGTTGAGCAGATAAATATATATGCATGAAAATTATAAATGCATTTGACCAACGTTCGATTGAACTTATAACATGTTTGCACTTCTTTGGACGACTCTTTAACGACCCATTATTCAAAACGAAAACAGAACCCCCGTTTGTGTAGTCCGCTAGCTCAACTGGCCCCTTAAGCAATATTGCAAGATTAATATTTATCGCCACGACAAATACTCTGTTTAAGCGACGCAGGCAGGTGGATTGAAACATCATCATTAGTTTGTCTAGGCAATATAGAAATGCTCTGAAAGTTATTCATTCGAGACAGACATGAATTATCGTTTGAATTGCACGATAGCGCATCGTGCTCAACCACGTTGTGACCACGTGGTTGACCATCGGCTGTGCGAAAAATGTCGCAAAAATCAATTATCTCACCATTTCCGGCGCTCTCGTCTGCGTGAAGACGCTTTGCAGGTGGCGCTGCTGCGGGCCTCTGGTTCTGGCCCAGGAACCGGGTTGGTGCCGGGTCTCGTACCGGCGCCGTTTCCGCCGCAGCCCTTCTACGTTGTCTGGCCATTGGTTCCACCGCCGGTGCCGGATTGACCGCCGCTCGCATCCCCAGTCCCCCTGTTCGTTCCCGTCCCGCTTTGGCCTTCCCTGTCCGTCGCCGCACGCCTTGACCTCTACCCGACATTGTAGATATATGAATGTGTATACACAAGTTGTTTCAGCGAAAGCTATTTCGAAAAGAACGAGAAGGTATGGGGCTCTGGTTTATATACCTATGAGTGACGTCAGAAAGTCACTATTAAACTCGATTTCCTCATGGATTATTATCGTCTGCTAGTATCTTATAATCGATACGGATTTCAACCTTTCTTTTACCGAAGACATGTATTCGCTACTTCAAATAAATGAAATGAATTTTTATAGAAATTAATTTTTAATATGTTCGATGACTTTTATATTTTTGTCACGAAAGCATTGCCTTCTTATAAAAAGAGTCAAATATATCATCGATTATCTTCAGATGTCCTGTATTGATCTGACAATAACTGTGTCAAGAAACCACCGTTGCATACATTTGTTATAAATAATAATCAATGTCCAATTTTACAAATTGTTGGTCTATGACGCAAACCAGAAACGATCGAAAGGTCTCATTATGAATGTTTTTGTTCTCGGAAATTTAGCTTGAATACAAGGACACCTTTTGTCTTTTAGAATGCAAAGTCGATGACAGTAGGACTTTGCATGTCTCCATGGTGGATACCCATCTAATTGAATGATGTATATTCACACCAATTCAATCAAACCTTAGTTTCAGTATAAAATCATTTTATCTTAACACAATTCGGCAAGCTTCGGTTTCACTATGGCGATATCTCTCACGTCCAATACTAATTTGTTATCATAAGACAGTCACCAATTTGTATTCCATTTATCACACCTCGTACAGAATACTCGATTCCTAACATTTTTAATTTTCGAAACATTTGTTTTTGTATTGCAGTTGCAACTCATTTTATTTTAAAAAAAAAAGTTTACATATACATACCTTTCACACTTCATTATCATTGTCATCAACAAAAACCTCAATAAACACGAAATTCAATTTTATAATCAAAAAGGACAGCAATTAAAATATAAGAAAGCATATGTCTTTCAAATACCCAGAATGCAATATTTCAAAAACTAAATACTGAATTTACAGCCAGATGAATCAACGGGTGATCTTAATAGCTATTGGCATACATAGTGTTTCTCTCATTTGGTCAATTTCATAATGTATGTATACAAGACAAAAGCCTGGTTTTGCACATTAAACATAAAAGTGTTTCAATTAATTTTGAAACCAAATTACATTTTTAAATCTAAACCTGATAGATTAAAAACCATATGTTTTGTCAGTGGTATATTTTGTATACACGATGGAAACAACACTGCATGTAATTTTGTTTATTAATATAGAATTAATTCCTTTGATTAAAAGAAACATTAAGACAAGCTTTAACACTATATCCATACATAATATCTACGAGACCTAGACGCAAGTAAGTCAACAAAACTACAAAAAAACATGTGATTTTGTCGAAATGTGGTTTGTCGAAACCCGATTAAAAAATGAATCTTGTCGTGGATCATTTTTTTTTTTTTTAATAAAAATAAATCAAGGTTCATATTGCACGATTTACATTATCCAATGAAATCCATGGTAATTCGTGTACCAAAAACCGACGAATCTGTTACAGAACAAATTGATTATTTGTTTAGCACATCAAATCAAACGAATGATTGTGTTGCAAGTGGTTAGCTTAGGTGACTTCGGGCCTTGCCGTCTGAAAATGAGATACAAACGTTAAGGTGTAACGAGTTGTTTCATAAAAGTCCGATATTTTTCGTTTGAATCCCCTATAATTTAAAGCGGAATTAAACACGAACATTGAATGGAAGTAATGCTTACAAATGTTTGATGACATTTAGATAGTTGCTTCAAAGGCATTGACCGTTTAACAAAGGCGATGTGTTTCATCGATTGTCTCACAATTGTCTACATTTATCGTCTGAATCGCAATATGTTCCTACAAAACTGCAGCTGCATTAAGATTAAATAAATATTAATAAACGTCCGATTGACAAATTGTTAATCTTTGACGCAAACGAGAGACGATAGAATCATTTGAACGTGTTGTTTTTCCCGGAAATCACTTGAATACATATGCAAGGTTGTCATTTGTTCTTCAGAATTTAAAGTCGTTGATACTTGGACGCTGTATAACTGCTACTACTGCTACTGCTACTCATACATCTGCAATGAGGGCATGTAGAGTAAACAGCTCTGCATCGCGTTTAAGCCACCTTACCAAAACTGTGATCATAATAATAGCTTATATAAATCAGATATATTTTCGCTGAACTCGTTCAAATTAACGCATGGGCAGTATACTTTTCATAATGTTATTTTTTGGTTGAGTTCATAAAAGACAGTACGTTTCCATTATTCCATATAATAGTTCTATACTGTGGGAACATGAACGCAAAATGTGCTATTTCAGTTAATAGGTTTAGGTTTTATTTAAAAATACATTAGGCTTTAAGCCAATGAGTACACATACATCTAATACAAAATGTAATCAACAGTGGGAAATGTATATAAAACACATGCACAGTGTTTATCGGTACGTACCAATTTAAAAAAATTAAATAATATGTATATTGTAGAGGCGTATCTTCGTTCTAAATTGTGTACAGATATAGCTTTAATATACAAAGTTGCGAATTCGTTCGAAAAAAAGCAAGAATACATTGTAAGAATCAATAAAAGAAATATCCAAATGTCTATTGTTCCTTGGAGAGGCATGCTATATGTATCTGTGTTATATGTATATTATCGTCAAATATTATTCGCATTGTCTCCCGAACTAAGACAATGAAATTATCACACAAGAAATGCTGGATAAAATACGTTTCGCTTCCAACCATAACTTAAATGTCAGTAACAGGGTCGCTCCAAGATTTAATTACACTTTTAATAATTTAAATAACACTCATCTAAATCTTCCCGAAGTAAAAAAAAACAAAAAACTGTACATTACTATTCCAAAGAATATTTACACAATTGTAAAAATCTGTCCATGTGTTTCATTTTACGCCTTATAATTATCTTTGTATAATGAAAGTATGCATATGAACACATGTGTATATACTCCAAGCCAATATTTCAACATATGTGACCATTAGAATACAACTTTACTTAAACAAAACAAACACCAACGATTCAGTAAATAAACTGCACACATTTTACTATATTATGTACACTTTTAGAAATCTTAAATCTCAGACTTGCAAGGAACGTCTCACATCGACCATCTTAATAAAACACAGACATGTCATTACTTATTTTTCGCATTGTCACATTTAGTACAGTGTCGACATTGTGAGACGAGTTCGTTAATTGCTCTTTATTTTCTAGGCTTCGGACTTGTAAGTTTTGATTCTGAACACTAGGATGCAAAGTAAGCCGCCGGTTTGGAGATATCGATAGTGATTCTCGCTGCCGTGGACGTATGTCTTGCTGAGCATTGCCATTTATTGTTCTTCCGACAAACGTGAGAGCTCAATGTATATTGGTTTTTGGCATTACCGGAGTAATATTCAATACGCTACCCATCGGAATGATTTTACGTATTCGTACATTTCAAAAGGATAATTGCAGTGGTAATTTCTTCAATGTTATTGGAACTAAAATTGTCGTGTTAAATGCTGATTTTGAAAATAAATTGCAGCGAAACTCGACCACCAAAAAATTCTGCTTTTTTTAAACTTAAACGTTATCAATTTTTACTAGGTAAGTGTGCCGATAAATTTTTGTTTTAAAATTGTAGAAGAAAGGAACGGAAGTGTTAATATGTTAAGATTACACAGCGCATTATTAAAGCAGAGTTAAACTCGGTTTCGTAATCCACATTAACCACAAAACCACATCACATTTTTGAATGCAACTTGTCCTAACGTATTGTTTAATGAGAACTGTTCGGACTAATAATCTATATTAACACTTTATAATACAAATTAAACATACTCTGTGTGTTTGCATGAACACGAGTGATGTTGATTGAACATGGACATTTGCAGCGATACCTTTGGTTTCTTTGAACCGTCAGTATTTCAAGTATGGACTTGCACTCTTTGCTACGTATACTTGTTCCCAAATGGGAATTTACGGTCCTCTTCTGCCCGAAGTAACCCGGGCTTGTACAGTAGGCACCAAAGTAATGAAGTTGTATTGTAGTTCGAGGTATGTTCTTTATTTAAATATGTAAGGTTATTAGTATTTTTATTTTATATAAATTTTAAATGTTTATATTGTATTGTGTTTTGTATTTGAAACCTTGAATTTAAATCCTGTAAAGATTTTCTTGTTTTAAGTTGGAACAGGCATGTGTTCATAGATAAATAGTTATTGTAGATGCAATACTATGACATTTGATGCAAACTGTACAGGGTTAACATGACGAAAAGTTTATGCATTTAACAAATAATGGCTGATGCTTACACACATAACGATTGCATTGATTCATAAGTTGCATTGATTACCCTATTAATTAATTTTGAAAAAAGTAGGATACGTGTCATCAAATATTTAATAAATAGTGTGATATTTTTTCATTAATTAATGTGTAAATGCACAATGACACAATGATTGCATTATTATTTTGGAATGAAATTCGTAACTTCGAACATAGTTTTATTTACATTTCATAAAATCATGTTTGACACATAACGCCATATGATTCATTCACATTCGCTCGTCTTTGGTATAACAAATTGATTCGTCGCGATAAACGAACACAACAACAAATCGAGACATTTACCAAAAAAATGTTCCAAAGCAATTCGAATCTGAACATAAACACAATAGTTAAACCCTTTTAAAATCACATCAAACACAAGCCTGTTTAAAAGGTATATATACGGGCATAATTATTTAATTTTGTTAGAAGCTTGGATATGCATTCTTGTAATAATTATTTTCTTAAAAATTTAAATTGTAACTCTCCCTATAAGGTGAGTTTGATTTAAAAGCAATCAGTAATACTATTAATGTCATCAAACACGAGCACCGGGAATATTACAATATCTTCATATAGACATACATTCTGTGACAAAGTCGCTCTGGACATCGGAACAATGATGCCAAAGAGATTGCTATTTAGTCTGTCAGGAAACTAAATTGAAATTAAATACTGCAAACTTCATCCACACGACATCGTGATTATCCAAATAAATATTAATTAGTGTAATTGTGCAACGTATAAATCATTTTCTTGCAGACATTAATCCATACGTTTAATGTTTGAAGCATAAATAAAATGTTCCTTAACGTTTATTACAAAGCAAAATTACATCATGAATTAAATAATAAAAAAAACTAAAACAACACACTTTGGACTGAAATCGCAATTTTTATCTTCTTGATTGCATGCATCGCAGCAAATTGACTTAAGTTCAAACCATGTCCAAAACCTCAGGCTGTCTATTGGATACGTTGCAGAGAAACCTTCATAGCGGACTAGAGCTTGGACTAACAAGTTAATGACTCCCTTACCTGAAATTGTCCTGTACTGACACTTTAAAATAACGGAAAGCTAATGGGTTTTTTTATGATATCCTTCACACATTATCCCATAACGTCCAATTATCCGCGGTACTTAAAACCCGCTTTTCAAAATATGAAGCATTAGTCCCATCACGCACAGCGGCAATTGTCCCTTTAGCACTTACTTTTAAACAAAATTATTATTATTATTATTATTATTATTTTAATAATGATGAATGTTATAATAATAATAAAAATAATACATAAATTATTCAGTTATTAATCACTCTAACTATTCCAGTCAGATGACCAAGTATGCTCCAGCCTAGGGGTGGATGACTGTTCACGATGGCAAGAGTGTTGTCAAGCAGCAACGGCATGTTGTCAACGACAGATGACTTTAACCAGAACACTTAGCAACACTAGTAGGTCGTCCATTGCTATAATTAACAAATATTGTTATACCCAAACTCTTAATTCTAGTAGTGGTATAAATAATCCATTTATTCAAAAGGCGATTTTAAGCTGATCTGAGAATTTCTTTTCATATCGTTTTTCTTTATATATAAAGCGAAGTGTTGTTTGAGGAACATGGCATTGTAAAGGTTAAGCGTTGATTTATTTTTAGCATTTGAGTATTATACTCAATGTCTTGTAATGACATTAAAGCCTCTATAACGCTCAAAATAAACAAAAAGTTCGTAAACTGTTTCATAAAATAAAGTTACCCCATAAATAATCAGTGTAAGCAAAAGCCAAAATTTCAACTCTAGATATGGTCTAGTAACACAGATTCAACATTATACAAAATGCTCGGTATAGAGAAGTTAAGTGCTTTTCGTCTATTGCACTGTTTTATGTTCACATTCATATACATCGTTTTGCAGATTTCTGCCCGCGCACCTGGGTCAGATGGAGTTGTTTTGATGACACGTTGCCCGGGAATCACGTGCACAAATCCTGCCCTAAGTATATCCTGTACGGAAGCTTGCAGGGTAAGACTACATAAAACATGCTTAGCCATCTGTCATATCGATGAGTGTTGTGTAAATCTCATTCATTAACGTTAGTTTAAATGTGCTTGTTTTACCATTTGTATATTAATTGAAGACTCATATTTGCTTTTTTTACCATTGGACGCATCCGTCATGAGCAGAATAGATTTGTGGAGGCGTATGCTATCATAAAATGCATATGATATTTGTTTTAGAACACTAATCAATTTTACTTTATTTTTTTTATATATATTGTAGATCGCTAAACAATTGTACTTTCAAAATTATGTTTTATTGGCCAATATAAAGACCTGCATGTGACATGCGGTTTTACATTCGACATGTTATATGCCACAACAAAGTTTCAATACATTGACCTTACTGTAAACAACAAAAATGTTATTAGACGTAGCAACACAAATGCGCTGCAGTTGTTTTCCCCAGAATGGATATGGAATAATCAAAATCAATTTGTAAATTCATGACGACTATGTAAATACATATGCTGAAAAACATCGATATTCAAATTTTATAAAGCGACCCATGTTTGTCCTCATTTATATGGGCAAGTGCAGAAACTTCATGAGGCTTAAATCCAAAATACGTTGTCATATGCATATAATAAGTATTAATACATATTAACATAAAATACACATATAGATATGAAACAGATTACATTTCAGTTTAATTGCAATTTAACTTCCCAAGAGTTTGATCCAAATCAAATTGTAACTTTATCAGACACTATGAAACGAAAAATTTAAACAAGTATTACATTCATGACGTGTATCATTCAAAAGCTTTAAAGAGAATCCATTGCAGGACAGAAATCCAGCAATATTGGTGTTTGAACAGCCAGATACAAAGAATTGAGTTGTAAGTTCGTATGAAGATATATAAAAGTAATATATCTTCAACATAGTTTAAATAAATAAATCCCTGACTGTAAACAATAATAATTCAATACAATACAAATACAATATTATTTAAACCTTATCTACAATAGGTTTATTATTTGTCAACCTTACACAGAACAATAAAAACAACTAAGTCATGACGATTGGCTAGCAAATGAAATTGCCTTGGTGTATAGCTCTTGAATTCCCTCCTCGCAATCTGTATGAGACATTTGGTGGTCATCTCTACAAAGTAAATGGAATGGGATTGGGAATGGCCTATATTTTAAAGCACTTGCGCCTCAGGAATAGCTGGGTTAAATACATTGGATTTGTGAGCGTTCTGTTTTTGAAAGAAGCCTCTGTAGATTTGGATGTAAATAGTTGTATAGGCAAATTATTTCCATATCTTTCGTTTGGGGTTTCAATTTGAGAGTTGAAAGTAACGATTATGATAATACATTAAATGTTTTGGCACCTTTTTTCGTGTGGCCGTTAATACCTAACATCTTTATACATTTCACGACATTCATGAACTTTTTGTATTTTTTACTTACACAAACATAAGAAATTAAAATGATTAAAAATATAAATTGTCATGAAAAACAGATGCATTATTAAAGTTGGCATTTGTTATATTTAAAGTTGACTGAATTTGTCAATTGTATTTTACAGTCAGATTTTTAAAATCACGTACAATATAACTTTCACACGTCCGATATTGTTTAACCTAAACGGACTTTGATCAGGAATTTGTTTTATTTCCTACTGCGATATCAATTATATTTTTGTTTTACATAAATTCACTTTTCAAAGGCATATTTCTTAAGTTTATCATATGCAATATATGACGAGCTGATAAATTTTATAGAACCAAATAATCAAAAAAAAATCAGAAACAATAAAAACCCAAAAGAATATTGAACTCATGACAAAAGAGCCATACAAAGACATGACAAAAGGTATCGCTTTAACCATCTGCGCTATGATATCACGCTTGGAAAAAAAAAACCTGACCAACCTATGGATATATAGAGTACTCACAACAATGACGTCAACATGTAAAAATAAAAAGAGCCCACAAACAGGCTCCATACTAAAAAAATGTGTTTTTAACCTCATGATTCACGAACATTGTTTCTTATATACATTATTATATGCCTTTTTCTGTCGAAATATAAGATATCAGATATGTGTTAAATATAAAACGCTGACCCTTTTGGGCCCTTTAAGATTACAAATTCCATTTAATAAAAACAAATAGTGGGTTTATATTTGCTCATTATTGTTCCTTATTCTTGTTTAAAAGTTAGTTTGATAAGAAAATTATAATCACAATGAGCAATTATCGTTGCGACAATAAATTATGCATTTGTTTTGTATAAAGATATTACCCAGAAAAATTCAAACTGGCTATTTGACACGTAACACTTGTTGATATGCACGTATACACACAATAAATTGTATTCAATGTGTTGCGATAAAATGGATTTGAGAAACGCAGTATTGCTTTCAAAATGAGTTGTTTGTTACGAAATTTTTATTGTTTTATTTCTAAGGAGACAAAAACATCTTATTTTCGTCTATGTTAAATCCCATTTTGCAGAGAATGTCATAACCATATTTGTACCAAATGAAAAACCTTATATAATGAACAAAAGTATGATGTAGTTATATCGAAACGTAATTTTCACATAAAGACAATGTATATGGTGTGAAAGAAAAAGGCGATATGTTCAAATTTAAGTCATTAACAATGACACACGACTTCTGTTCTTGACAGTGTTAATGATAGAGTACTTTAGCGACTCATTAAGGAAATCAAATAAGATCCGACGTTGTTCGATAATAAGGTTGTTTATTATATTTTGCTACGCGTTAAGCATCATCAGGCGTTTCAGACACTGTAACATTTATATTTTATAGACGTTGTTGCTGTATTTGTTGTGACTTCTTATCGTTAGACTTTCATGAACAATGTAGCTGTCTTATATGTGTCAGTATGACCCTTATCAAAGGACATGATTCAGATGTCTTTTTTATTTCCACTGAAATGCTTGACGAATAGCTCTGGGTCACGTATGAGGATTGGAACTCCGTAGTTCTAATTTAAATCGCCAATCTAACCGTTCCATTTAGCACTGTTGGGCAATTGGTTAATGTCCATAAATAATAAATACAGATACTACAATATGGTTTCTGTTCTGCTGGTACAGCTGACGTTTCACTTTGTTACGTAAATGTTTTAAAAATAGTGTCTTTATTATTCAATAAACAGATACGTATCATATACATGTGTTATATATTGACGTATAACATAAACAGAATCGAGCATATATGCTTACCAATATTGAAACGCATTGAGAAAAGATTAGTAAATGTATGAATGTTTACTTGTGGAATGGATTACTACTTCGCGAAGCTAAACGTTTGTGCCACCAGAAACCAAGCACATATAGGTGACCAACATGTTTTATATTGCACGCATATTACATTTGTTATTATTTGGCAAAATACATTTTCAAACATTAACCATGTATCTCAGATGTAAATATATAGAATACAAGGTTAGTTTTGAAGATATATTTAATTTGCAATTTTTTTTTGTATCTGAACCACGAACCTACGTGAGTGTCTCACTTGTCATATAACTTGCTTATGTGTATTCAACTTTTAACTAAATTCTATTAACCCCAAAATATAAACTTTGTGCTTTCTAAAAGTGAAAGGAAACACACATTACTTGTTAATTACAAAAAAAACAAGTCATAAAGAGAACAAATTATATGACTTCTTAAAGTGAGACTGTCCGATTGTTATATGTGTTAAATTGTAATAAATTGATAAAAATATGTTACAATAACACAAAATAGGCAAGAAAATTTGTACATTGAAGACGCATTTCGTAAAATGCAGCAAAGACAAGTTAGCGCTGGTTAAAGCCGATGCCGACACTTTTACTCGTATTTGCTAGATATCTGGCTTATTTCGCATTTTTCGACACATGTTCTTCTTAACTTTTATTTTAATTTATATTGAAATACATTTTTAATAAGTTTTTTACACATGTTATTTAAATTCATAAATATTTGACAATATCGTACGGTCTCACTTTAAAAGTGAAGAAGATGAAAAGGGTCTTTTTAGTGCGTTCAATTATCCTCGTGATTATAGGATACATTGTTAGAAGTTTATTTGTATATTTGACTAGAAATAAGAACGCTGTTAGTGCTGAGTATATGTGCATAAAAGCCGATGGTGGTCGTATTATACAATTAATTAGCTTGGTATGTAAACATTTTACAACCAGAAGTGTTAATTGTTGTTGTTTTTTTTATAAAAAACATGTTTCACTATTTTATTGTATATACTTTAATATACGTCACGATGCCCTCACGGCAACACAAATGCAGGTTGTGGTTGATCATTATGTTGATTTGCTTGCGTATGAGTGGTAAAAGGTAAGCATAATATGCAGACACTGACATTTGAATTCCCACGATACATTTAACGAGTTTATGTACGTTGTATTATCGTTTGCAGTACTGTCACAAATGTGTCTTGTACACGGTGGAATCTTTTAACAATATTTCAGACACATGTGGAATCCAATCATGGCATTCAATGTGTTTCAGGTTGCCTCAAAGTCAAAAGCCTTTGTCTTGAAGTTTTTAATTTCGAATCTTTCAATATAAAAATTCTTAATCATGTTCATAACAGATGTGACAAAGAAATTAAATCGAGAAATATGAAATTAATATAGAATACAAACTAAATAATGTCATATAATGCCCATCGTGTTATATGACTGTTCGATAAATACTTAATGTCCGCAGTGGTGGAGGAATAAATCCGAGAAAACATATTTTAAACGACAAAGGCAATAACTGCAGCTTTGACATTCGTTTATGATGCACATACATATACTAATGTTTTGATTGTTGCAAGCATGTAAACCTTTTTTTTTTAATCTGTTATAAATATAGGCGTTAGTTAATTTTGGAATTCGAGTTCTATTTATATCGAATTCTCAAGTATTAGTGAGTCGTGTCATGTATGTTATTCCATGATGTGTTGATATATGGACTTGATCAATAAAAGTATATACAGTTGTTATAGAGAGACATAATCTAAATCACGGCATTTCAAAATTATAAATGGATAATATATATTTGCCGATAAACATTGCTTAATAGTATTTTATTTCTAAATTCGAATACACTGTATTTTAAAAGACACACATTTTATTGCAGGAAGAAGACGTCTATTGTTCAGTTGTTTATGCATTCATGATTGTGAAATAGAATTTCATTTAAAAAATACAGATTTCAAAATCACGTTTATATTGCGTCTTCTGTGGACGAGTATTTACCAGTTTTTAAGTAGTGACATGGACGTTACTCTCCAAATATGATTATGATTTAGTCTCAATGCTCACGCTCAGTGATTGCTGAAAACAAAAACCATGAGTTTTCCAAAAGATAAATATTGTATTATTTGTTAACACATCAATACAGTTACTAAGTAAAGCTCTAATTAGGCATTACGCCCAATCAAAATATGACAGGTTATATAAGTTAGGTCAATAGCTTTAGATGTCCAATAACGAAGGCGTATTGTATGAAAGTAACGTTAATATCTCAGAGTAAATGCGAAATATAAACGCCTAAAGAAATACACCTAGCTTTGACGTATCGTAGTATTTAACATTTGCATAAATTTATTTGTAAAAGTTTGAAAATAGCCCATGCATTAGCAGCTTTTTGCCTGCCAGAAATCAGATACAAAACATTCTCGAAGCATTCCAGATCCTGCCATGAGGCTCACACAGACCCTTTAGAAAAGTCCAATATGGGTCGTTATATTTGAGACGAGTCAAATATGGGTGGTTATATTTGAGAAGAGTCAAATATGGGTCTTTATATTTGAGAAGAGTCCAATATGGTCTGCAGTTTCTGGAGTTTCACTTCTTTATTATATATTTGAGAAGAGTCAATATGGGTCTATATAGTTGAGAAGAGTCCAATATGGGTCTATATATTTGAGTAGAGTCCAATACATGTTTAATACTAATGTGTTTCCTTAGATATGTATTTGTAAATCAGCTAAGTTTTGCTGATCAAAATCGAAAATATAGCATGAAATGGACACATGTACTTCTAATATGGCATGGCATAGACAAATGTACTTCTTTCTGTAGCTGTGCAATATGGCATGAAATTGACAACTGTACTTCTTTTTGTAGCTGTGCAGTTAAGTTTGTACTTCAGCGGAAAAATACTTTCTTGCTTCCAATAAAATAATCAAATGTTGTTTTAGCGATCTTAAAGAAATCACTTATACTGTTAATGTCCCCACGCATTAGCGACTTGAAGTCTTAATCTAAACATAAAATCGACTAAGTCTGTATCTATAGTACGTTTTTATTGTCCATATGTGAAACCAACACTTCCACTGATATTATTGATAAGTTTTGGAAATAATTTGTATCAAGGGACAGGACAGTTATCCTAATCAATATTTTCAGGACCGTTTTGAAAACTCTGTATGTTCAAAGTGATATGGAATACTAATTATACTGATACTATCATGCAACTTTGTTTAACTGTTCATTTGTTATTCCACAGAAGCATCATGTCTCAAAACATAATTCAAATAGGACGTGACTGTAATTAGTTAACATCAATGTTTCCTACATGTTGATAGTTTGTAGCTATGCGGAATAACTGAGATTAAAACGAAATCAAATTCTCGCGATTTATTTTTTCACAATTGGTTTTATTGTGTGACATTATCGCCATTTCAGTTTCGCGTTCACAGGGACATATCTGTATATACAACATGTACACACCATATTTGGACTGAAACACTATTGGTTTATGGCATCACTTATTTACAGAATAGGAGGAGTGAAACATTGCTATCATACGGACAAGCAAGAGCATAGACGTATCGAAACAGTTCAATAAGGCATTGAAACCTGCTGAGGCAATGCGGCTTCTCAAGATTTCTTCGTGGAACAAATCAACATATTGTGTACAATTAGATTACTCGAAAAAACGTTACAACAAAGTCGTGTTTTGAAGTGGACATCGCTCTACCAGCAACAACAAGCATTTAAGTAACTTCACTACAGCGCATATGTCTGTTTTAATTTGAATGATATTATATGAGGTTAATTGTTATTAAGTTTTTGTTACGTTATTAACTTTTCACTAGGATAAATCGGGTATATACTGTAACCGTTCCAAGGCGGTGATACCAGCTTTTATCATTGTATGTCCAACGTTGTGCATATACAATTGTTCCCTTGTCTAAAACAACAGACCAGCGGATGGTTACAGCAAGTCTCTCCTTACAGTGTTACTCTCGTTTTATTTTTCTTACGTAGCAGCTTATGTGGTTATGTCTCACACATGGGGAGGGACGCCGATGATTACGTGTCCAATTAACCTCATTAAGTGGATTCCATTGTTAAACAGTAATTTTTGTTTCGCCACACTAGTTAAACTAATTGCATTTTGCAAGTGTGCAGTCCATTTGTTTTTCACTAGACATCATCACAAAGTCGAATACACTGTATATACAAACCACCGTTTGACGACTGAAATATGCTTGTAAACACTGCAATTATTCATGGCCAAATAATATATCCAAGTAAAAGTGTGATAGGGAATAATACGGACTAATACAAATCTTTTTTTTTTCCATTGATTGACATTTAAAAAAAAAAGTCTAACACATGGAAATTAAAGTTGCTGAAAAATGAACAAAATAAAACAAATAATAACATGATAACAAAAACAAAATATGTATATATATATGTTGATGTATGCACTGATCATGTAGTCAGGGTTATCAGTTTCAGGAAGAAGCAGCTAATTAATAAATAGCTGACGTCTTAACAAATCAAAAGGAAACTCATTGGTAAGTTTCCAAACTATTTATTTATAAGATGACAGGATTTTACCACAATTTTGAATTCTTTAACATTAATGATTATGGTTTAGAGCGTAGATTGCATCTTTTTAATAATACCTCCAAGTTTGAATTTGAATAGTGAATACGATGATAATCTTAGTCTTGACAACGCAATTGTTTTTAATTATAATCAGTAATGCATAAGTATGTTTCAAATTAACAAAAATTAATTTCAATTTTCTATAAAATAAAAACATACTCAATAAATTCACATCATCGGACAAATGTTGAATATATTGATCATGAATACCTTTTCTTAATAAAGTAACACAATGCTGAATATATTGCTCATTAATACTGTGCCTAAATAAAGTAACACAATCAAAGTTATTATCACCTTTAAGTCAGTATTGCCATGTCCAGTTGTCTCAATTGTATTTTTAACCAATGTACACACTTTCTTGTAAACCCGTATATGTAACACAAATTCATCAATCAAAGAGTCAACCCGTATATGTAACACTAATTTATCAATCAAAGAGTCAACCCAAATATGTAACACTTATTCATCAATAAAGGAGTCAATCCGTATATGTAATACTAGTTCATCGATCAACGAGTCAACCCGTATATGTAACACTAACTCATCAATCAATGAGTCGACCCGTATTTGTAACACTAACTCATAAATGAAAGAGTCAACCCGTATATGAAACACTAATTCGGCATTTTATAGCGGTCAGGGAAGATCCTAACCAGATCATGGTCTGGAGCTTTGATTGCCGCATATGAAAAAAGACTCATTGTCGCAAAACGCTGCTCAGTTTGTGCCGTGCGTGATTGCTTTTCTTCAAAGGAATTATTCTGTATCGTATTGCATTGACATACACACAGTAAACACTTGTGTTTATATACGAAATGAAATAAACTTTGGTCTTTATTTATGGTTGGTTTCATGAACATAGCTAGTTTGACATAAACTCTATCTTCAACATAAACTTGTCACATATACTAAATGTAATGCAACACTCACCGTGCAATTGTTTAATTTAACTGCCTGCCTCAATGCAAGTGAATGTTACCCATCGTTTGATGTGTAATAAACATGCAAATTTATACGGGGGATTATGACAAAATCAACACATTTAGTCTAGCTCTTTTCGATAGCATTGTAGAAATCGCACAACGGTCAATAATCTAGCATCACATCAGAACTTTTGATATGTTTATGAACTGGTTAGGCGACGCGTATACTACTGTTTTAAGAATTAAACAATAGTTGGTATCCAGAATAAGCATCGAAGACTTTACAAGATCAAAATATGATATAAATCGTCTCTCGGTAGTATGATCGACGTATTTGAAGCCAATGAAAGTAGTCAGAGTTATATATTATGCATTTAACATTGTCTAGTGGTTCTCTACAAAAATTGTTCAAGCATGTCCCTCGAGTCAAAATAGGCCCTACCTGGGGTGTGGATATGAATTGTTGTTATTGAATTATGTGTGGTACGTGACATCAAATTGTGGTACACTACAAAGATTCTTCATATCAAGTAATTGGTTTGCAAACTGGCAACGCCCCATAATACAAGTGAGCATCGTGGCCATCTTGTTTTTCATTTTTTTTTTAATTATGAAAGTAGACGTTAACTTATAATAAAAGTTCAGGATTTGTTTTATTGATTTTATAGCGTTATTGGCTCATATTACTAATCGCAAAAAAAATCTTATTTTAAATAAAGTACAACCATAAATTCCCAATTAAACTATGGCTTTCATATGTTTGACTTATACGTATTCAATGAAGCAATTAAGACGTTTGATGTTAATAGCCATTCAACGTATGTGTTTTTGTTCATGAGTTTCTATTTCATATATATTTTATCGCATACATTTCAATGTTATGTTTTTTATAATATTATTTTTAAAGGTAACATTTAAACTTCCAATTGTACAATTTTATCGGTGAACACGGATGTACGGATTTAGCCAAAATTACTTTAGAGGACTGCACAAATGACAAGGTCAAGCGGAAGCATTGTTTTATTTAATTGGTTTAGCGTACAAAAAAACAACAATATAGGATCTTTTAACACCATATTCAAGATTTCAATAAAAATATAAAATGTATGAAACGTATTTTAAACGCAATGAGCGTAAGGATGGACGTAGTGTAGAATGTTAATGCCACGTAAATTCACTGTGTATTTTTTTTAATAAATTAATCGTTTAGAAATCGTTTTGCTGGCGGACTTAGTATCATAAATATGAGCTGATACTTGTATTTTAACTAGATTTTCATGTCACTTATCTCACACACAGGTCAAATCGACAAGCAATGCACGGAAAACGGCACATGGGAACTGAATCCCAGCTCTAAACAAGAATGGAAGGACTATAGCAAGTGCGTTAATATCCAGGTAAAAGTATGAAGTAGAACGGTTTAAATATAGACACCATTCCTGATTATTACCATGCATATACATAAACAAGTGATACAACCTACATTAACGTGCGTAAGGATACTTATCGTGATCCTGATGGTTGTACATGTAATACACGTAACTAGCTATGCAACTGAACGAGAAAAAAAGTCCTAAACATGTATGAACATTGTATCATATGAATATTGAATTAAACAATGTATAACGTTGTAAAATATTGTGATAAATATATTTATAAATTATTTCTTAATAATTATCAGGAAAAAAGAAATACCTGACTCGTTCTATATTGTTCACGTTATAAGTATATCCGTTTGAGAAAATGTATTGTTTTTATAACCAATGTAATATTGCGAAATGACCTATTTATTGTAATAAGAAATTAACACTTAATTTTCTTTTAGAGTTTTCTGACTTTGTCTTGTCTTTTCCTGGTAGGAAATAATGTGTTGTTTATGTCATAATTAAATTTCATAATAATTTAAAATATATAATATTTAAATCAAATGTTAAACAGATGTAACGTGTTAACCTTATTCTTAGCGTGTTTTTTTTGCTGCAAGGGGAATACAAGTTTGATGAAATATTGATATTTAAGTATCATATACGTAATCATTAGCATAAAACATTATGACAATCAGTGTAAACATTACGAAAAAAACAATATTATTAGCAGGTATTTGTAGTCAAAGTTAAATTTCTGTCCATGCAAAATGCTTTTGAAGCGTATGTGATACAGACTATAGTAAAAGGAATTATTTCCGTTTGTCTGATTTTCCGCTTAATAATACATAGTCCCGACGATTTTGTTTTCAACTATTACTGTTAAATGTACTGTTTTAAATTACTCTGTCTGACACTTTTGAAACCCCAACACTCGTGTATCAGCGCATGCGCTTAAATTGGTATACATATACATGTAAATCAATTTGCTGAGAACTAATTGTATTCGTTAAATGCATTTTTGTCTCCGTTTGCATAACTTTAGTTACTATACATATACAGCTGAATGTTGTGTATGTTCATAAGAAGGATAAAAACTACGACAATGCTCTAATTACAGAATTTCACGCCATAGATTAAATGCGTATTCCAACTTTAATCCAATATTGTTGATCGCAATGGTTTACTTAATAAACACGTACACAAGTGCTTCTTGTGTTAACACCGATCGCTAATAATTATACATGTACATATATAGCAGTGCTGTGCTGAATTGTAAAGGTTAAGTTTGACTTAAACACACACAATTGCATAATACAATAAACTGATTACCTCCATCAAAATACCAGTTTTTCATCAGTTTGCTGAAGACACCTTTGTAGCTCTTAGGTCCACCAGTATTGATTCGTCTTGAATCTACCATAAACATAACACAATTTGAATTTAAAGTATCGTGTAAAGTTGCACTCATTTAAAGACAATCCTTTACTATTTAAAGGCATACATATTGTTTTGAATTTTGTAACAATCACTGTAACTTGATCTCTCAAAAGACAAAGAACCAAAGTATCCTTGTTTAACTACTCATTATTTAAATCCAATAGAGATCAAGAACATAAGATAACAATAACTAAATATAGTACTCATTCTTTGTTCCAAAACTACGAGTAATTGTATGATCATATCAGTTGGAAAATATTGTATACTACTGAGGATAGTGATGATTTAACAGTGGAGACTATCATAAATAGTTGCAATAGTCCAAGTCCTGGCTACTGACCTCTCCGGATCGATTAGAGTTGCGACTGACAAAGGTTTTTTTTTCATGAAAACTTGCCGATAAGAATGCAGGCGACACTTTAATCCGTTATATGAGCCACATTAAATGATAGAGTTTTCGGGCATAAGAAACACACAAATATCATAAATATGTCCCTTTTTTCGCAAATTAAGACATGTTACGTGATATGGTGTGCTTGCAGAATAATTATATTAATCCAAGTTTCAAACACGTCAATTGTGCCAGACAATGTATACGTTTTTGCAAAGGAAAACGTCGAGATATTCCGAATTTCACCCAATAAAAAAACTTCAGGAAGTTTTTGAGTGCGGCGTGTTTTCACCAAGTACCAATACTCCTATGTCACGATACTAAACTTAAGCGGGATTGGCTTTTTGACTTGTAAGCTGGTTTGTATCAAGTTTTGTTTTGAGCATTTTATCCACACTACGATGTATAAGGTTCATTAAACTCGATTGTTACAGTATCGACATTTTGTGTACATGGTTTTTACCTTCACCAGAAGGAGCTGTACATAAAAACTCTAATCATTCTAGAAGAAGAAGAAGATGATGATGGCGATGAGAATGATGATGACGATGAGGATTATGATGATGATGATGATATTGACGATGATGGTTATGATTATGATGCTGCTGCTGCTGATGTTGATAGTGATGATGATGATGATGATGCTGATGATGATTATGATGATGATGATGATGATGATGATGATGATGATGATATAAACATTTAGGATCACCTCGAACATGGCTATAACTTCAGTGAAATATTCGTTGAAAACAGTTTTATTCTATAAAAACTCGTGAATATTTTTGTATTCACCGACAGCAACATTTATGCTTTATGTATCCTGAATGAATTATGGAACCTACGACGTCTTGTATATTGCATGGTATTTACAACATTCTTAATTTCTCTCACTCGTGACCAATCCCATCTAGGTTGAAGACACATGAGCATCGACCCCTAGTTTCGCAAACCTGGCGCTCAAATGGCTCTGCACAGGCTTTCTGACTTTGCTTGAGGTTCCTAATGTGGCGTTTCCTCCTCTCCAAAGACTGCGAAGCAAGAGTAATTATTCTTGAGTTATACTCTGGACAAAAAACTCGAAGGTCGCACAAACGGCCAGACGGGAAACCTGAATCCAGTATCCACCTTCTTACATTTGTCTTTTTCCGTAATTTAATAACTACACGATTTTTATTGTTTACGTACAGAAAAAAGGACTTCTTTACTTAACCATATGTGGTTATTATATCCCTGTTCTATGCAACCATAGAAATGTGTTTTGAGCGATAAAAACACACTATAGAGCTTTAACGAGCATATCAATTATTGAATACAATTAATCAAATTATCATATACCCAACGGCATGGCAAAGTCTTATACAGAAGGACAAGAAACGCGGACTCTTTTAAATTATCCATTTATAACACAACGTATAGTAACAAAACTGTATCAAACGATGTGATCATTGGAAATTTTATTTACAAACACACACATATATATACTGGATATATATATATTACATAGTGTTACTATAAGTACTAACAAAATGACGTCGCGAGCGGGCCGTTATTCACATCTAGCGGGCCAATATAAATTATTTTTTATATCTGAAAAGAACCGTATCGCGCGACGTCCTAAATGGTGATTAATAAAATCAAGCCAAAAATCAACGAAATAATAAAATTGTTGAATGATAATTTAACGTAGCACACAATTGGAATAATATAATAATATCGATTGCAACTGAAACTGTACTGTAAATTAGATTGATGACACGAATTGAGCTTGCATTTTAACGGGCGTCATCCAACATCAAAATTAGTTAAAATTAAACAACATGCTTACCTCAACTTAAATCCAATTATTATTATAATACAATTACAACGATATGCACCTCAATTTTATGTTCTTCATTCTCTTTATCTTAATTTATTTCAAACTGCACTTTTTCTTTTTTAAACGTTTTCCGAAAACGAATACAGTCGATTGGTATATAACGGATAGCTAATGACTCCGAGTCTTATTTCAACGTATATATGTGCATCATGCATTCAGTAATTCAACCATTAAACCTCGAAAGCCAAATGCCTTTCACATTGAAACATGCCAGCGGTTTTAAATTTCCGACAAATATAATTTATTTTCAGCGTGAATTTCATGGTTCACTGATTCAGCCATTACTGGATCGCTTAGGTCTTTATCGGATTTATCGGATTAAATGTAAAACGTGCTAGAGTTTTTCTCAAGACAGCCACAAATGGGTCATAATGCAGTAAATCTTACCCAGTGATGGCATTTTGCTGTTTAAATATATAAGAAGTCGTAATCATCGCGAAGATATATGCTGAAATAACTTGAATGTACTAGGAAATTCAAGAAATAAATAAATTTGACAAAAAAACACTTTTTGTGAGATCATAAGTTTTAATTGACCAAAATGATTGGCAAAACACATACAGTAAATCAGAGAAAATCATTGACTAGGATCACAGACAAACATTACATATAATAGATTATTAGAACTGAAAAAAAAACAGCAATTAAGAGATTCTTTGAGTTTTAATTGACAAAAATGATTGGCGAAACAAAAATTGTAAATCATGTACATTATAATTATAAGACACATTGCTTTTACGGTATTATGTTGCTTAATGATATAATGGTCAGAACAAAAATAAAATGATAAAAACATGGTTTTGACATCATCATCATATAGAACACATTAAATAATTAGACATATACTTTTTATTTACTTGATAAACAACCCTTTTTCAATATTTCATCCTTTGTATAGTCAAAAACCCATATCTATTTGATCAACTGAAACAATGCAAATTGATTGTGCCCAAAGCGGTTTGGAAGGAGAATGCTTTTTCTTAATTTGCTTAGCCTTGGTGACAGCTGGGCTCTCACTGCCTCTTGCCGGTCTACGGGGCCTCCCCATCTTGTTCTAAATAGAGATGTATAGTGAGCACTTAATTACTTTGAGAGTTGAAAATAATATAATGAGTAAACAGACTAGATACATTAAACATGATTGTGATCCCAAATCTGTTTAATTTACATAGTTATGTTACTATGATAACGGGAAATAAAGATAAAACAATTAAACAACCATTGGCTTGATAAAGCAGCCCTTTTTGTGACTTATATATGAATTATAATAAAACTCATTATCACTTTCCGAATAAGATATGACATGATTCCAAGAGAGACCATTGTCTACGCATTATTTTATCATGTGTGCATTATATCTGATAACAATTGAACCCACACGTATTGAATTTGTTTAAATCAAAAGCGAGAACTGACAATTCAAGTGTGTTTACAATAGATATGTTAGCATAGAAACGCCATTCATTTACCAAATAAGGTTTACTATTTTTAAGTAATATATACATGTTAGCGTTTTATTATTAAAACCACTTTGTCCCAAAAACATAATAGTGCCAAAAATATAGTTGCGTTACATTTATTGGGACTGCTAGTTGAGCAAATATCCTAGTACTGAATTATATCATAATAATTATCCGACATAGTTAATCGTAACACGCAAGCCTTATCGATACTTTTTCACAAAGTCTTCCGTTAGATCTGCAAAAACGCCCATTTTTAGTTAACTGCTTTCGACAATCATTAACACGTCAATAATAATGTAAACATTTTTATGCTCGAGGTATTCCGTAATATCTTATTCATTAACAACGCAATCATTTACGCGTTTATACTGCTTATATATTTTTTTAGTTTTTAATAAAATTGAAATCCTTATGTCAGCTTGCGTTACATTAAGGCCAAAAGTTCTTAAGCAGATATACCTTACACAAACAGCATTATGGACGCTATCAAGATAATGCTCGGCAGTTGAGTATGAATGCAATACAATCGGAACTAACCTTGCAATAATGAAAGCAAGAGGTACACATCCTGTACATAGAACCTCTATTTGAGGTAGTGGGAGCCTAATGGGTACCTTTCCAGAAACACACTTTGTTATTATTTCCACCTTATAAATTGTATATCACAACTTTTTTTTAAACATTTTTTACCAGCCGGTTAACTTTTTATACGAGGTTGAATACAACTACCCCTTGACTCGTTTGGGCGTTTTCTATGGATTTACCCTATATCCAAAATGAATAGTTTTTGTAAATGGGATAAACATAATTTTTGACAATTAACTTAATAAACATACTCAACTGGATTGTGCTAGTAGATACAATATGAAAAGAGTGTCATAGAACGTGAATTTTGCCTTTGATCTCAACTAACATGTGCACTCATTTGAATAAAATGGCAAAAAAGACAACACATCGTTCATTGACAAGAAATTTTAATTGCGTTTTATGTCACTTTTAGTGGGATGAAATGCATTTATTGTACATATTTATTTAACACTACATATTTTCTAACCACTAAATGAATTTCAGGAAGTTTTACCGTTCCTATCACAAGAAATGACACTTTGAGTATTCCTTAACCCCCCCCCTCCCCCCCCACACACACACACATTTATTATCTTGCAATGGATTTCAGTTTTTATTTATATATCACATCAAATGTGGGGTTTGCTAGTTGCTTATTTAACTCTTAAGTTATAAACTCTGATGAATAATGAAATTTTGCTAAATTTGACTTAAAATTGATATAATAATAATTAATAATACAATATTAAGGTCACCCAAAGTGCAAAGGCAACCCATGCATACAGCCACAGTTCACCACAACATGTCAATTAATTTCCAATATAACATAGCAAACAATATATGTCACAATTGAGACACTATCCACATTTCCACCATTACAGACATTATTCCATTAGCATCAACAGAGATTCCAGCTACTTTCTGGGCTTCAGCAGAAATTCGGCACTCATGGCTTCACATATGTGGAGAACTTCGAACCCGTTTTCAAATCCATGGCATCCATCTGAGTTATATCCGGAATTACTGTACCTCGAACTGTAATAAAAAGAACTATATTCACACAATGCTTTTTTCATGAATTAAATAATCACTTTTTAAGTTTCATACTGACGCCTTATACGATTGTTTCTTATGAGAATAGATAAATTTTAAGGAAAACAAGCCCTTCACCAATTGACGACTCCTTGACCTCAAATTATCAAAAAATGTGTTGCATGTTGTAATATGATGAAACGTTGAAACTCTTAACAATGTATTCTTCTTGTTAATGCGTTTTATTTTATGTGAATTGAAAAAGTCCAAAACCAATGTTGTCTTACTTAGATCCGTTGTTCCAGGCAATGTTCCCACATCGACACCTGAGAGATGACAAACACCTAAATTAAAAGTATAAACACTGCAAGTCAATGTGTCAATAAGTCACAGAAATCAATTTGATACATCATAACGTCCTATTTTAAAACGTCGCAATTCGTAAGCAACAATTGATAAGAGTATAATTTGTTTATGCATAGACAATTTGAATAAAACATACAGTAAGTATAATGTGTCTGCAATAAACTGCATTCATTCAACAGCAGAACATCGTTGGTAATCGGTATCAAATTGATTTTCGTGCAAACCGCTTCATCTTTTGACGCACTTTCATTTTGCAACAAAATGTCAACAGCCGTGACGTCATGAACGAAACGTTTTTGTTTCAAACGAAAAATAATATGATATTGTTATTTTAAAGAAAATAAATCTAATGACAGAAGATGAACACATTTAGTTCTCAAATAAAAACTCAAACATTTATTTCGTAATAAACAAAACAATCATTTATTTCGTGTTTTAAGTATTATTTCCGGACTTTGACGTAGATAACCAATCGTTTCCGAACGCTTTCCGAATACGGCGATATCGACCGACTATTCCCGATCTCATAAGGTGCCTACTGCCTTAATATAAAATATATTTAGGTATGAATTTCCATGTTGATGCTTCTAATATTTTTCGAGTTCCGCCCTGGACACGAAGCTCGTAGGCCTCACGAGCGGAAAGACGGAAAATCTGATTCCAGATTACACAACTTTTTACATTTGCTTGGATTGAGTATAATAATAGCACAAAATGTATATGGTCAACAATCAATTTATCCGCAACTCTCATATGGTTATCATGTGGCATCGTTCTATGTTACCATATAAATGTGATTGCGAGTGATTTAAAGCTAAAATACACAATATAATTATATAAACGCTCCGTACATAAACTCAGAAAGTAAAACTTTAATTATATACACACTGACAAAACAATTGCCAGCCGTGGAGTGGTAACCTGTTTGGTTTTAATCCAATATGTCCTGCGCTTGAATCCAATTGGGGCATTTTATTGAACTTTTTTTAGCGTTTTAATAATAATTTGAGATTATTCCAAATGTGCTGGCTTTGTTTGTTAATAAATTTTATGAATTGTTTCATTCATGCGATCATCTTTGAAAAAGTCTCTTTATTGTTAGTTTACTTTTTTTTGTTTTACTTTTTTAATGAACACTATATAAACGTCACCCACTTCACAAATGCAGTTTTCGGCAACATATGTAAACGCTTCTAGTTGAAAGTAGAATATGTGCATCCATGATATACACACAATGATATTAGATAGTTTTTTTCTTGACTTAACTTTAACAATCAGAAATCTCGTAAATCTTGCTATCTTCGTAATCTTTACACACAAAAACTACATTATAAAAGCACATTCTTTTTTGATTTTATCATAATTTCCCTATTTCATCGGCAGTTTTTTAGAATGTGGCGAAATATGCCGGTGCACATTAAAAGAGATAAAGGTGAATCTTAAACAGGTAGTCAACAATCTTGCATAAAAGACATAATGAAATCCATAGAGGCTTCGATGTTAGTTTTATTGTGTCGTGTTCTGAGAAAACTGGGCATAATGCTTGTGCGTAAATTGTCATCCCATATTAGCCTATGAAGTCCGCACAGGCTAATCAGGGACGACAATTTCCGCTTTATGGAATTTTTCGTTTAAATGATGTCTCTTCTTAGCGAAAATCCAGTTTAGGCGGAAAGTGTTGTCCCTGATTAGCCTGTGCGGACTGCACAAGCTAATCTGGGACGACACTTTACGCACATGTTTTTTGTCCAGTATTCTCAGAACGCGACACAATTATGAAAAGAACCATGATGTGTGACATATTTGTACTCTAGTAACAGTTTGCTATGTTTCAGAACTTGGTCATTTATGTCAATGCACCTTAAACATGTAATTATGAATCGACCAAAAGAGGTCAACAATGTACATAAAAGATACTCTGAAATGAATGGAAGATTCAGTTATCGCGTAATTATAAAAGCAACCATGTTTTGTGAACCATTTGTACTCGAGTAACATTTTGCAAAACGGCATCTGAAAATGGTAAATCAACAAGCTACATAAAGTTACAACGAATTGAATGGAAGCTTCGGTGTACTCGATATTATAAACAAGAAACCGTCGGAGACGGGTGATGCTCACCAAAGTTTTTTTTGTCACAAAATTACACTACATATTCAGATAAAAGGAAACGTCTTGAGGGGCATATCTTTGGACAAAATAATACGATGGATGGTTTAGCAACTTAAAAATTTCATAGGGCCATAACTCTCTAAATAAATCATCTTACCAGAACCCACTAATTACATACGCATCTTATCAAGGTAGTTAAGCTTCCCATAAAGCTTCATTGAATTCCAGTCAGTAAATTTCAAAGGGCCATAACTCTGTGAAAAATCATCCGACCATAACCGGCTGATAATTTGAACATCTCCTGTTGGTAGTGAAGCTTCCAAAAAAGTTTCATTGAATTCCCGTAATAAGTTGCTGAGAAATAGCTCGGACAAGAATTGCACTATATGAACAATGGAAAATTTCAAAGGGCCATAACTCTGTGAAAAATCATCCGACCATAACCGGCTGATAATATGCACTTCTCCTGTTGGTAGTGAAGCTTCCCATAAAGTTTCATTGAATTCCCGTAATAAGTTGCTGAGAAATAGCTCGGACAAGAATTGCACTTTATGTACAATGGAAAATTTCAAAGGGCCAAAACTCTTTGAAAAATCATCCGACCACAACCGGCTGATAATATGCACATCTCCTTTTGGTAGTGAAGCTTCCCATAAAGTTTCATTGAATTCCGGTCATTAGTTGCTGAGAAATAGCCCGGACAAGAATTGCACTATCTGTACAGTTAATGGAAAATTTCAAAGGGTCATAACTCTGTGAAAA
>VMBQ01001295.1:38898-107417 GCA_007657795.1 Dreissena rostriformis | reverse complement strand
GTATGTCCGAATGTTATTGTGTGATATTTAATGAAATGAGAATTGTGAAAACATCAGGATTGAATTTCATTAAACGTTTACTTTAAGTGAGTTCAATTCATGCACTCAAGTTGGGCCTGTTGACTATTAGGATTTGTTGTAAAAAAGGAAATGCCATATTTAAACCGAATCATTTTAAGTGACAGATGTTCCGCATCAGTAACCTTTAATTTAATTTAAATTTTAACATTCAATGAAAGTTTATTGACGTCAACACATAATATAAACAATAACGGACACAGAGTCTTCCCTTGTTTTATACCAAAGGTTGCATCAAAGAGATCAGAGCAGGGCAAACATTATCTTTTATATGAAGCGTTGGCATTTGAGTACACAGATGTTAGAATTATTGACATTTACATATTTATTTAAGAATGAGCATGTGTAATTCTCATGACTTCGTGCATCACCGCATCTAGTACATTTTCCTTATAAATGAATGCTCAATATATTTTTAATTGTTATTCGGACCATAAAATCATCAAGTGTTTTTCTTTTTGATAACTTTGTGTGTATTTTTTTTGTCTTTTAATCCACGCTTCTCAAGTGTTGTTAGAATGTGAACACTTTTTATATTCATCAACAAATAGAACACGCTCAAGTTTGTAAATTATGTAGTTGTTAAACAAAAAGTAAACAATTGATTGTTCTTATCATTTTCACTTGCTTAATATGAAAATGATTGAACCGATAATGTACCAGTAAATAATATATCTACGGATATTTTATTGTGACAGATACATGTTAAACATGGTAAATGAGTTTTCATAGGTTGGCATCTGAATTCATTAATGGATATTTGATACCATGATGACTCCTGATAATTCACAAATAAATCAATATTGAAATAGCATTTAAACACCAACAACAAACAAACTTCAATACTGAAATCCAGAAAGAAAGAATTCCTTATTGATTTATTTCAAATAATCATGTTCGTTATCATTCTTTGTATGAGCCACAATATGATGTGTTGTAAACCTCAAAGGATTCAACTTTGTTCGACCGTTTTCCATGTCACGACGTTCATATTTTGAAATCCATTCGTCGACACTAGGTTTGTATGAAAGTACATCTTCCAGGTGTTAGTTCGTTCTGTTTCACAGTTATACATAACCGAGATTGTCATGTCCGTTTATAGATGTTGCCGATGTTTCCTTTCCTTTCAACGTCTCACCGTTACTGACATAACTAATACAAATGGGTTGTCCGTCAACATTTTTTATTTCTTTAGCACTGACTATGACATCCTGGCGTTGTTTCTTAGTATATCGATTCCAGCAGGAAATTAATGATGGTACATTTATGACTAAGGAGCTGAGAACCATCGCGAATCCGGCGAAGAAAAACGAGGACTGGTAGCCACCCATAGCGTCGCTGATCTGGCCTAAAACCAAGAACAATCATCAAAATAATACTAATTATAATTATAATAATAAAAAACTAATACTTCTACTACTTCTAATACTACTACTGATGATAATAATTCTACTACTTATTATAATAGAAGTATACGCATGCTTATAATAATAAAAAAACAATGTCTAAAACAGTCATAGTATAATGCCTGAAATTAATCAGACGTAATAGATGTATATCTAGGTCGTGTAACCTCCAAATACATATATAATGTCATTCATTTGTTATCCGTGTTTCTGAGTGTAAGAAGTATTTACATGTTAAAGAAATCAAGCCACTGAAACAACTAAATGAAGACAGTTTAACATACCCAATTGCTTATTTATCAGGAAAAATAATGTTTGTTCTTACTAAAACCGTTTCAATTTAAAGACGGACACTAATAAAAACGAAATAGTGCAAAAGAACGTATGGTTAATATTTAAAAACTTACCCGCGAGAGGAGGTCCAACTAGATACCCAAGTCCTTGGAACAAGAGGGCGAGGCCAAAGGAGCTGGACAGTTTATCGGCCCCTAAAAGATCCACAAGGATCACAGGAGTCAATGCATGGTAGGAGCCGCCAAAGAGGCCAAACACAACGGCGTAGGTCGCGAAGTGCCAGTACGTATGGGCGAACCCGCAGACACAATTGGCGATGCCACTAATGAAAATTGAAGCTACATACACGTATTTTCGGTTATTTCGTAGATATTTAATGTCGCAGATGGCTCCAAATGTAAGTCGGCCAATAATGTCGGCTATTCCGATGATTGACAGTAGGAAGGCAGATTTCTGGGCGGGGATGTTGTTCTGCGCTGCAAGGGAAGGTAACATGACGAAGGCAGGGGATTGGCCGAGTGGAGCGAGCATAACCGAGATTCCGACACTTATGAAAGACAGGTTTTTCAAAAGTGTGTAATCGATATAATCCTTAAGGACAAATTTTGATGCTGGTGTATTACTAGTCTCTTTTGCAGGTACTGATTGTGTACTTGAAATACGATCAATGTCTTTAACATTTCCGTTAGTGTAAATTTCTTGTTCGTTCTGAAAATAATAAACAGGGTCGCACTTTTTTCCTGACCCTTTCTCATCACTACCATTTAACACGGTATGCTTCTTTCTTTTCGTAGTTTCGGAGGGCACTGGACGAAATAACAGCCCGCAGACACTGATATTCAACATAACCCCGCCCATTATAAGCATTGTGCCGGAAAAGCTGTATTTCTCGAGAAGTGCCTCGAGTAGCGGAGCGAAAGCGAAGGTACCAACACCGACGCCGGAGAGTGTTATGCCGGTTGCCAATGAACGCCGTCTGTTGAACCATTTGCCGACCATCACTATGCTTGGTGTATACGCCAAGGACTTTCCAATACCTGGTGAAAGGAGCAGAACATCATACATTTAATCAATGAATGGAGCGTCAAATTCAAACGTACTGAAAGGGTTCGTGTTGATAAAGCTAAATTGTAAGCTACCTTACGCTAAATATGGCATAAAACGCTTGCTGCATTAATTTTTAGATCAATGTTTTAGAAATTAAGACTCGCCCTGCAGTAATATGTCGGTTCAATAATGCTACAATTATTACTTATTGTGTCCGTATCGTAATATGTGTTGTGTGCACGGCATTTCAGACTTCGTACTTTTGTTTTAAGCGCACAAAACCTGTAACTGAAATTGAACTGCACAGTGTCGACTGTATTTTGCCCAGACATTTAAGTCCCAATAATTTATGAGTAGGCATTCCGCCATTCTGTTTTACCAAAGTAATTTGCCCACTGAATTAGGTAAATGTTTTGGGTACAACACGTTATTATCATCCATTACTATAAAAACCAAGTGTAGGACAACCTTGTATTTGATCCATACTTATGTAATGGTCAATCACTTAGGCGGCAAAAATAAATCACCACAAAAGCAATATATGTGCATATACCAACCGAGTCTTTGCTCAAATGCACAAATGAAACAACATCTATAACCAAAAACCCGCATAATCTGAAAAACATACCTGCTAGAAGCCCGTATGTTAGGAACATGTACTCTATCCGAGGCATGTATCCTGTAATGCACCATCCAGCCGCAGTGAAAACCCCACCCACCATCACCATATTACGACACGAGAACCGCGAGCTCAACGCGCTGGACAAAGGGCCTGTGGTAAGAAATGGTAAATAATTGTAAAAACTCAATACATATCATCTTTAGTCGAAAAAGTTGTAAATGCGTTTGCTCTAACTTTTTAAATTTACATCGAAATATTATGCTTGTGCAGCTAACATCAATAACTGCAACGGCAATATAGCAGGTGAAAACAAAGTAAAGCTTTGTCAGAGGAGTGAAAACGACCCCCGAAAGATAGAATGTGTTTAAAGGTAGTATCGTGGGTCGTTGTCCGGTCTGGCGAGGGTCAACTATTAGTCTCCGCTCTATTTCTCGAGAATGAATGGATATACATGTGCCCAATCATTTGCAATGACAAGCGGAGATTCATTAGAATTCATTTTTTTTTGTAACGTATCGTTCTATTATAGTAACGGTGACCTTGAACCCATACACCCCACGTGCAATCCATAGACAATGCCTGGATATATATTATCTTCCGATGTATGAACATTTATTACAGTATCGCGATTATTCTCGAATAGCTCATACAAAACCGATATTTTTTAGCAAAAGAGATATTTACCGTGACCCCACGGTTCCATTCTACATCCTTAACATTCCCAAATTAAGACTGAATATATTGTATTTATGCATGAGGTATTTTTGCAATATATTCCTTATCGAGTAATGGATAAATCTTGTTTCTATTTTGTATAACGGTGGCTCTACCTTTGACCACATTGACCCACCGTGCAATCCCTAGCAAGACCTCGGTACAAGCTATCTATACATAGCGTTTTGTTACACATCTCAATTTGATTTGAAATAAAAGAGACGAGGCCAAACATTGACGTCACCACAAATACAAAAATACTACAGGAAAATAGTTACAACATTGTCAAGAGCATAGTAAAGTATTTGTGAATTGGAATTAAATCAGATGTATGCATATTTGATTTGTTAAGTTAATGCCTCTGAAATAATATGCGTTATGATCCGGGCAAAACAAAGTGAGATCTTTTAACATATCGATGGTCCCCATTCAAAATGCCGAACCTACATTTTTTTACATTTCGTGATTTTTGCACTGTGTAGGGTTTGGAAATCAGTGCGCATGAACATGTCAAATCGGCTATATGATAAAATACCGAACTGTGATTGGTGGAAATACAAATATGCAAAAATGCGAAGCTGAATATTATTGTTACTATAAAACTGCGGAGCTGCATATTATTGCTAAATAGTATTCAGCTTCGCATTTTTAATATTTATATAAAAACAGCCCTCCTGAAAAGTTGTGTTTTGTAAGTTCGGCATATTGAATGAGGACCATCGATGTGTCATATTATTAAATTTTAGAGTCACAGAGTTATGCTCAAGACTACGCAAATTAACAAAAGAAAATACATCCAGGGGCACGTAATGTAGAGTAACCGTTCTCTTTATTGAGGTTTCATTACCAATTATGTTTCAAGTTAATAGAGTACATGCTTTTAAAGAAAGAGCAAGATTGCGATTACTCTGTGGCACCAGGAAAAATAAATGCAGGATTCGAACCTTACTTAGTCTAAAAACGCAGGTATATATTTACCTAGCAACAGCCCCATGGCATTGGCCATTGATCCCACCCAGGCAGTGGGTCCCGAGCCCTGTTTGTGGGAATCCAATAGCGCGACGTACAGGACCCCGAATGTGTTCACAGCGCCTCCTATGAGAAGGTTCAACACGAACGCGGCTTAAGAGGGAAACAACAGTATAATTAGCACAAGTGTCTGTGGCGGTGTTATAAACAACATAATGTTGGAACGACAAATTATTAATACGGAGCAATAAACACTTCGTGACCAGCAATAATAAGAACACTCATTCTGATGAAATTGTACAAACACGGCTGATTTACAAATTTTCCTTCTATAACCAGGAGACCTCCGGCAATAATTAACATCACAGGTAAAAAATAACACCTTACCCCTCAAAACCCATATTAGTCTTGTATAAACATGATGTATGACTTCATTATTTGCAGAACCAGTAAAGATATGTATTGTCTTCAGATAATTATTTTATTCTTATGTGATTGTATTGTTAATGTCTGGAAAAATGTAAATATCTTAAACACGTATTTCAATTTATTTGCACGAATAATCTTAATATCAGTGACCATGCCTTTTTATTTAATTTTTTGTATATTAAAACGATTACCAAAAACTACTTACATCGTTTTAACAACTTAAACTTTATATAAACTGCAGCGTACGATATCTTACGAATCAAATACTATTGTAAAACTATCTCTCACTATGTTAATATGGGGAAATTACATATTGATAAATTGCGCGGATTAAATGTTTATTGTTTGCATAATTTATATTTAAATGTATCACTATTACCAGATCTCGTGATAATGATTGAGTTGATAATGAGAGTTGGTACTCCCAAAATTCATCAATAAAGTATATTTTCGAGACGTAATTTATAATATCAGTGTTTACCAAAAGGTATAAATAACATATCAACTTGCCAATACTATAGGCAATATATGTAATTCTCTAGCAATATGATAGACAGTCGTTTTCAAATCAAATAGGAGTAGTTTGGAATTCAGTCACAATCAGTCTCACTTTCAAGATTGTCAACGTGTACGTTAACTACCATGCAAAGGATTCTCCAGGATCTAACGGAAAACCTAGAACTAATTTCAAAGATAACAATGTTACAAATACCCGCACATATAATGGGTAAGTACTCAACAATGTTTAAGATTACCTAGCACTACAACCCATCCCCAGCCACCGTCAGGCGCCTCTGGTTCTCCTTCCGCCGGCTGATCCTTTTTAGTGGTTATTCGGGGCCCCTCTTCTATACATGCCTGGTGGTCCGTTGTATCCACTGAGGTCTCCGGTGGTCTTTCAAGTGCGCATTTAGGTGAATACGTATTCCCGCTTGTATTTGGAGTTGTTTTGGGGGTTGGACTGTCGCCTTGCTCGAGGGAAATAGATGTCTCACACATGATGGTTCGTTATGCCTGTTAAGAATATGGTTATTATAACTTTGACAATACAAATATAGCCAATAAAGAACATTGTGTTTATATGTTGTATGTTCACATCTCATTCTCAGTACTAAAAGGTGTGATAATTAATATATACTTATTCACATATAAGTCTTATTTTGTTCATTTTCTGAGACGTGTGGGATCGCATCATGTTGTTGATACGCAGTAACATTGCATTAGTGTATTCCCCTCTGATCCTTAAGTAAACTCATGTTCTTGTCTGCAACTTAATAATTATGCTACAAATGATCATCCTGTTTTTTTGCGCAGGTGTGTGCAAATAGTGTTTGAAAATTATTATTTAACATAATGAGTAGCAAATTTGTAAAATTTGTGTTGTGGTCATCAATACTCGTATGCGTTGATATAGACTGGTTAATACCACGACAATGTATAATACACACTTTGCCTTTTACGTTTAATATAAAGAAGTAAAAGACATAATTGATTTAAATGGATTTAAATTGTTTTGTTAAATTTGAATAATAAAGTAAAACACACAGAACGGACACACATTAGTACGGCACATTTTTAGAACTTAATACAAAAAGGAATCATGGTCCTATCTATCTATCTATCTATCTATCATGTTAGCACGCCCCACATTATGTAATATTGTGTCCGATTACCCAAATGTTTCTTCTGAATAATGTATACGCTTTTTAAAAAGGGTATTATATTTGATATGAATATTTACAAGGCTTCTCAATCACCGCATTTTTTATTTAAACATATATCAGAGTTTATATTTTATTGTATATCCTAACCGTTTCTCCGATATTGGCGATACAAGTGTTATGAAAATTGTTAGCAATCCTATCAAAGAAAGATGCATAGAAAACTTCTGTACAATATCTGCTAGTACCTTTACACTGATATCGTTCACGCAAATGTTAATTGATTAAAACATAGAATTAATAAAATTTATGGTGTAATACAGCTGGGTGTGTATTGAGTGTAAAGCCTATTCTTAATAATAATTGTACACGGTCGCCTTAACACGTATGATGGAAGTATGTTTAAACAAGAGGTGGAAACATCCCCATATCATTGATGAGTTAAATTTCGATTCGTCTTCTGACATTATTCTTGGGGATTTACAAACTAAAAATATCGAAATATGATTCGCTATGCTGTGACAAATGTTCGAGCAACAGACACATGTAGAAAATAAAACAACTGTTAAAGTTTTATTATGAACTTTAAATATAAATGAGCCTCGCTCTGTGAAAAGAGGGTTTAATGCATGTTCGTAAAGTGTCGTCCCAGATTAGTCTGTACAGGCTAATCAGAGACGACACTTTCCGCCTAAACTGGATTTTCCTCAAGAAGAGTCTTTCTTTAAACGAAAAAATACAATAAAAGCGCAACGTGTCGTCCCTAATAAGCATGCACGGACTTCACAGGCTAATCTGGGACGACACTTTACGCACAAACATTAAATCCCATTTTCACAGAGCACGATTTGAATGTATCATATATTACCTTTAATAACTTTTAATCTCGTTTTCTTCCTGTACAACACTGTTGTTGAGTAATCCTCGAGTATATTTCGTAACTGACCATCGTTGTTTCCGAATTTATTTAAATACACTGCTCGTCCGCTTTCGACAACCATCCTTGAGCATAAAAATAGTTATTTCAGGGAAATAGGCTTATCTCGTTCAAAACAGGATCTTAAACAAATTACCGAGCCGACGTGACAGTCCGTATCAAGCGACGCCACATCAATACTACGGAAAACGTGGTGTTCATACATGGAGTTTACGTGTCTATAATGTTCGCTTTACTGGTTGTCGTGAACCGTGAACACGATGTATACGAGGTTTAATATAAACAGACGAAAAAAAAGACTTTAAAATACTGACAACTTTTCCTTCCTTTAACGGAGTCCATACTCGTACAATAAAGAAGTAATGGCTTCGTTTAAAACATTAGTTTATGCGTTAACTTCGATTGCCGTTTGATGGGAAGTTTGTAACAAGCATATTGTATTTTACAGAATAATAAAGCTTACAATAGTAAGGAGGTTAAACGTTTTAAATATCTTAAAATTGACTACAAGATTCATGGATGCGCCCTAGGCCCATATTCACAAAGCTCCTTAGGTAAATCCTAACTTAAGCTGTACTTATGCGGATATTTTATATCAAGTTTTCTGTAAAAAATGTGGTGTTTTGTGATAACACAAGGTTACAATATTACTCAACATATTAATATGTACTTCTTTAAAACATACACATTTTAAAATACCTTAAAATAACATAGCCAGAGACTTTAGGAATTTCATACATTTAAGGAATTTAGGTTTTCCATAAGAGTGTTTGTGAATACGGGCCCTGGTGACATGTGTTCTGAGATATAGACAGTATTATTTTATGAATGCAGTTAAGAGAGCAGTCAATGATATGAGGAAATGATAAATGCACTCTGTGACCCATCTGTATATTCTATACGTGCCTCTTTATAAATTGGTGCTCATCTATGTTGGTGTAAAAGCAATTGGAAAATCACCTTAATGCGTTTTGTGGTTTTTACCTGTTTCCTTCATGTGCCTGCTACATTTTTATGCATTACATTGCGGATTACGCTGAAAGATGAAAGTTTAGAAAGCGTTTTGAAGTACTGTGCTTTTTTTAAAAATCTAACAGCCGAAACCATGTTTTCTTAGAGTGTCTGCATTTGGGTTAATGGGATTTGCTTAGAAGTTACATGGCATACATTTTTATTCCAAATTTCGAAAGGTGGCATATCAATTTTTAAATAGATATTAGGATTGCATAAGTCTTACATCTGCATCCAACCAAAGGCAAGAAACAGTCCCTATAAGTTGGCCGTTTCATATTGCTGCCTATAAGAATTGGATTTAGTGTAAAGTCACCTTTAACAAAAACCACGTACCGGGTAATCAGGGTCCACTTATATATAAATATCACTATTAAGCTGTGTTATTCAATGTTTGTATAGCAACAAAAAAACGTGTGATTAATATCTTCTTTTTTTCTAAACATTGTGTAGTAGAACCTGATTGTTTCACGTTTGAAAAAGAAACAAAACAGTACTGAAACCCGCGTTTCGCCTCCTACTGTACATTCGATCGATTCTTCAGAAAGCTTTTACACATTTTATGCATCACTTATGTCCTTTGTATAAAAAAAAGTATAAATTAGCAGTTTATTTCGACGTTTTATATAATTTACAAGAAAATTTCAGCTCGCGCTGCCTACTAAGTCCAAGTGCAGAAAACGCAAGCCAGATTGCTTATCATGGGTCATACTCAAAGGCAAGTTTAGGGAATTTCTACTTGTCGGATCGACCTGAAATGTTCTATGTGTGGTACAAATAGGTAAATACTGATAAGATGCGGTTTGGTTCATGGTCTAATAATGTTTTATGTCCTTGAAGGTTATATTCCACTAAATTATTGTGTATCCATTTGTTGTCCATGGGACCCTATGGGATAAGGATGTAATATAATCTCACCTATATAAATCCGACTTCTCGTAATGAGGGACATTTCATAGCCACTCGATTGTGACTGTCTAACGAAGCAAACGACCACTATACCGACTGACCTTTCCTTTGTTTTTAAAAGACAGAGCGCTGCAATATAGAAGTCTCAAAAAGTGTCTATTAAATAATAATTTACCGATGTGTCGTCTTATTGCGGTGGTACAATTTTGCTTTAAATATAAACACAAATCATACAACATGTAACGTTTGGAATGTATGTCTCCATTTCCCTCATAAAGTGTACAGTCAAAGTCGCTATGTTTTGTGAAATACTTGGTATCACACAGATCTATAAATAACTATCATAGTTCACAAGACAGTCGGTAGTTTTAGACGTATACACGAAAAGTGGTGTTTAACGAGGTGTTGATAGGTAAGTCGACATTTTTAGTGCTGTCATAAAAATGTTCACATGTCATGCCGGCGTTACTTCAATCGTTATGATGATTTCTGATACGTTTACAAAACACTTTACAGTTTAAATTTCTGTCCATTCAGTTTGTAACGTTAGGCAATTGGTTGTATAATCGTCGACGAAAATGACGCATACATACTTCCGATAAACAATGCATGACTGGCTATGTGGTTTGTTAAGAAAGCCGCAGTAAAACGCAATACTAGGACGGGCAATGCTATAGGTTGTAAAGTCATGGACGATAATGTAAGGCGTACTTCCGATAAACAATGTTTGACCGGCTACGGGATGCATCTAGACAGCCGCAGTAAATGAAAATACTTGGTCGAGGAAGTTTATATATTTAACATAATAGCAAACACTGATACAGACATGGCTGTTTTTAAACCGGTGCTTATGTTTTAGAATTTTCGCGACATTTCACAGTCTCTATTTAACTGCAGCCCACTAACAAAAAATATTAAATTAGTAGTTAATGCGAATTATAGTATTGGCCTTGACATTACATGTAAAACAATTTCGTTACAATTAACATGACACAATAGTTATAAGGAGTACATTTATTACAAGTTATATGACAAGTGGTTAAAAGAAGAGAATCAATATTGACTCAGAGTTTATACACTGTTCAAGTGAACTATTAAGATAAAATTGGAAAAAAAATGCAAAGGTAAAATATGAATAACATGTACACATTAACGACTGTATTACATGCACATGCACATCACCCATAAAAAATCCGTTATGTTTGCCAGATTAACTTGATTTGCAACTGCTTATTTATCACAGCACTTTTGAATTATTACTATTTTAAATCAACAGCTTAAATCCAGCAATTAAACCTTTAGGTCAATTTTGCAATTTCAGAAATTAATGTCAATTACGTCACTGTCAAAGTCTTCTTTAACCACTTCCATTACTTTCCAATGTATTTTTACTTATGTAGTTCGCTTTGCTAAACCATTTCTTTAATATTGTGAACATGTTGCAGTATGCACCCATGCACTATACCTCAACGGTAGTAGTCTTTATCTATGCAGTTTACCTCATTAGTAGCGTTTGATGCACTTAAAACGCTTCACCGGAGTACGTTTGAGCGCTCGCTCGAGTAAACACTGTTTTCTGATGACGGATGTGGACATCGCTCCTTACTTGTAATTGAAAAGTTATAAGTCTTGCATTCTAGGATTGAAAATTAGGAGTTTAAACGAATTATGTGGATAGTCACACTTATTCGTGGTTCGTTTCTCTTACATTACATATATTTATTATAATTAAAGGCACATTATTAAGTTGTTCATGTTATCTGAATGGTTAATGAACTTGGCCGAGATATTATCATATAAACATTATAACCAAGTTTGATGATGATCCGATCAAAACTGTTGACTTATTAAGCGAACTTCGTTCTCCTGGACCCCTACTCGCGGCCCGAAACGAATAGTGTATGAATCTTTTTTAAACGATGTGTAATCTATTTTATTTCCATAAAATATGTGGTCACATTTTTTTTTTTAAAGAAAAAGTTCATATTAATTTGAGTTACAATGTCATCTGGAATTCGGCGTCGAAAATATATTTAACACTATAACACATTATATTCAACTAATATGTAATAAAGTAAAATGACTATTACTTTGTTGTTTAATTACATAAATGAGATAACAATAAGAATATTTTGTCGAAAATTGCATACAATATGCCACTTCAATTAACCTTTTAAGAATGATATTTGCGTGCATTCTTAAAAAAAATGCATTTTAACCATAACAGGTTTCTATAAAATATCAGGGTAAATATTTTTTATTTGATCAAGGGCGAACGCTCTCAGACCAGGGGTTGAATCTAAGACATCCTGATCGATAGATATACAGACTTAATAACCTCTGCAACATCTGGTAAACATTGTTTTGCATGGAAAAACGAGAAATTGGCTCTTCTTGATCATATCAATTGTCTACGATGGCTGCCAGTATTGGCCCTCCAGTGTCGTATTGTAACGTGTATATCAAAGATCTTTAACGCCAACATTTATATTCAAATTAACTAGTATTAACAACACTTTTTTTTATACTTTAAATCAACATAATAATATATCAGAAGAAGTACTCTTGCAAACGATAAGCAATTGGAATTAAAATTGTTCGGGATACACACTCGTTACACATTACTTAAAGATTACCGCATCGTAATTATCGTCTAAAATAATAAGCAATTTTATCACAGGTTTTCGTATCTTTTTACAATTTTTCAATTTACCATAAGTTAACCTTCGTGTAATTAGGATATGTTAATTGTTATTAAACCAATATTGTTTCTAGTTGTAACAAAGCACCACTTCACACTTTTACCGACAACTTATTTGCAAGGTAAGCTTTGGAGTGGTTGAACTATCTTGTCATTGAAAAATTCAGTTCAAGTATCACCAGTATACGTCTTTCAAATACTCAGGTTTCCTTCTAAATTACCGTTACGTTAGTTTTTGAAAACACGCAGCGTTCATACTTCATAATCTTTATTAGACGAAAGCATTTAATTCAATTAATACCCTAAAGTAGTCTGTTACAATCTAAAGACACTTTTGACATCGCTTTTTGTAAAAAAAATCCCTTGTGCGTATTCCATTTATTCCAAGCGTTATGCTGTTATGTTACAGATTATGTTGTAATCAGGGTTATTTGTGCTTAGTTATTTTTGAAGAGTGATTATTGTTGTTGAAAGTATTGATTTGGTAAATGCAGAATGTCTTTGACTGGTCGTCACGGTATGTGACACAATATGTACCTGAAGATGTGTAAAGATACATGTCGAACTAAATTTAAATGAAACTAATAATATAGCAGATATACTGTTATGTATACAAATAAATTACAATGATATGTAATGGGTTTACAGAAACAGTTATATTGTCTTTGTGCAATTTCCTTCACATAATTCGTTATAACAAATATGGGGCATATTAGAACAATGAAAGCAATAATAATAGTTATATTATCATAACAATCTTGCACAGCTAAACTCTAAATTATGATGTGTTCTGGTTGTATTTGAAATACGTTGGTACAATACAAATATCGCTTATAGTATACATTTAATTATCAACAACTATGGTGTCTTCTCTCCTCTTTGTAAAGATAAGAAGGTGACTAAAATTATGAGAAACGATATGCACAATATACTTTTATCTTGCAATTTATTAGAAGAGTTATTGTTTGCTGTAATGATCTAGTTTTGATTTGAAATTCAATACGAAAGTTGCGTCATAATAAAATTAATGACTTCTCGTTAAACGCATCACTTAAACACTTTCACAAAAATCTTACATATAATTAATATACCGTTTGCCTCTGATGCGGATAGCAAATATGCCTTTCAATTTTAATAATGGATTTATTAAAATGTTATATGTTAACTTTTCAATTAAAACACATATGGAAAGTTGCACTCATTTTCATTGGCATTAGCACATAATAAACTGAGAATGTTGGACTGTTTATTGATGATAACAAGTAGTAACGATTTTAAATATAATTCTTGTTACAAAAAAAAAACAATGAGTAATTTTTTTGTTCATAACTTCGTTTACTGATCATTCAAACAGTTTAATGTTTTTTTGCACGACCGAGGATAACTTTTTCTAATCCCATCATCGGGGATTCGAACGCCAGCGACACAATAAACGCTACACCGTACGTAATGCACAGGTGTCCAAGGAACGTATAGGTCTGGAAAAAATAAAACAACAATCCTATTAGAGCTCATAGAAACAGGTTATCTTTTCATATAATGGCCCTATATAATATGATTATTAATCTATTAACCTGTATGATAAAATTATAGTTACAAAACTTTTGTTTTATTTTTACTAAAGTAAAAAATATATATTATGTTGTCCTTACCACTTCTAAGTCGAACCAATAGATAAGCTGTCGTTGACTGTAATAATATGTGTACATGACAACGGGATGTACGAGATAGCAGCAGTACGTGAGACGACTCAGTGGAACAATCCCCTTCCATGACAGCAGGGCGTTCACTGGACCTGAGGATATTAGTCCAAACATGACACTGTTTATCGAATGTACGCTAGTTACAAGTCAATATCGGCATAATAAAGGTAGGTGTTTTGGCAGCAATTAGGTTGGATTTCAATTCGATATTCAAAATACTGCAACAAACAATACAGGCCTTTTCATGGCTTGTTTGGAAAAATGCAATTTCGGGGTTTGTTTGTTTTTTCGCGCGAAAAGTCCGTTGATTTGGAAAAAACTTATTTAATATAACTCTTTATAAATATTCGAATTATAAGAATAAAAATAAATCATAACATCATATAAATTATTGTTATATACTGTGTGGGATGTAATAAAAATTAAATGTCGATGCAATTATCAAAAGACACTTCTTAAAACAAAAATATATAATAAATAAATTGTGCAAATTTGGAACACAAATTCAAATTGGGATTTTGTTAACCATATGGCCTTGGGAACGGATCCTTTAAACGGACCCGTAGATACGCCAGGAAAAGGCATGCAATATGACCATTCAAATAAAACGTTACACACAAGGTTATCGTATTGCAAACTTAATGATATTGTGAAACTGTAATTACCTCCATATCCAGTTGCGCAAGCAAATACCACCCAGGCAACGCATGCGCCCCAAACTGTCCGAGAGGTGGCGTTGTATAAAGCCGTCGTATCTTTATTCAACTTAATAGTTCCGTCATCAGAATACAGTCCATACAGAACTGCTATAGCCAGCCCCGTGGCTAGAGTCCATCCTATGATGTTCACTATCTAAAACGAGAAATTGCCCGGATAGTTCATTGTTTGGATATTAAAATACTCAAGAAATAGAAGTGTGCTAATAGGCATTATTATTACGTGTAAGAAACCAGACTTTCTTGCATATACTGCTGCCAACAACAACTGTTTCGAGTCGTGAGGTAATTGAAACTGACCCCAATCAGTGTACTGAATTATTATAAATGTGTTTTAATACCTGCATTGTGATCAGAAAATAAACTCGTTCGTGTAAGTATTTTTGTCAATATAGACTGAACTTAACATGTATGGAAAAAGATTGATATAACCTGACACGACACTTAGCGTGTATAGGCTTCATATTAATAGAGCATATTTAAAGTATAAAAGTATTAAAGTAAAAGACACAAACGTCACAGATACGTCATCCCCGTTGTATAGCCAGTGTAAAGGAAAACGTTCCTGAAAAAGGTCAAAACTGTGTTTGATTTTTATATATCAGAGTTATATAAATAGTTATATATACCTTGCTCATTTTGACCTTGCATTTGGTCTTGTACAATACATATCCAGTCAGCAATCCTACAATGTAGGGACCGATCCTGGTCCACGGCTTGATGTAAAGTAGGCCGAAGGGGTCTCCTTTTTGGTCCCTTATAAATCAAATGTACATGGTTAAAAACTAAATTGAAAAAGGTATGTATGAATGTATTATAAAACAATCGTTCTATCAAGTAGTTTCAATATTTATTCATCTGTATCTAAGAATAATTGATAGTCAAAACAACAGAAGGTAGAATATTTGCTATACAAGACCCATAAACATACATTATAAGGCTGTGAATTTAAAACGTTATGCCAGCTTACTCCTATAGCTGTTATACACGAACGCGACAAAAGTTTGATTATCAATCAATGAAGCTATTGCATTGAATTGAAACGACATGTTGCAAATAATACTTACTTATTACTCTGTAGCATGTTGGGAGAGAAGTTATGTACATTTGTCACAACTCCTGCTGAGATGAAGTTTGCAAGGATAAATGCTACACTCAGGATGATCCCTCCAATTCTGGAACTAAAACGTGGCTGTACAAAACATATGTATACTCATTGATTGTGTTTGGCTATAACTGCCATTTAGAGTACATACATGAACACGCATATACAATACATTACTGTAGTATTATGACCTATTAGATCACGGTTTTAAATATAAGTCGTGCACATTCTGGCGATGATCATGAAATGTTGTGATATAAATATGAACAAGGTGACACTTGATGTAACTGTCATAAATGGTTCCTCCGAAGGTAGATGTCGTTGACCATACAGAGCGTTAAACCAGTGAGCAATCAGTGTGGAATTTAGTGGACATACTGTTCTCTTTGAATTTGTTAAAGCTTTGCAATCATTATAATTGTCAGTTTTGTCACAAACACTGGAGAAAAGCTTGGATTCGGAAATGTTGGACTTTGGCTGTACAAAATACAAAGTTCCAAGTTATCCAATTAAATTCATAGTTGTGCTGTGTTGTAAGGAGTATATTGTAATGCATACGCATATGTGTATTTGTCAGTGAGACAGACTCCGTGGTTCCTAATGAAGGAATTCTTCTTGTGAGGTATCTTTATATAACTGTTATACCATGCAATTATTTTAAAACGTTAGTTTAATACAACACTTTTTGAAACTTAAGACTGGAAAGATGCCTAACATATTTTGTGTTTTTTTTTGGTGAATTGAATCGAGTAATATTTTTTGACATACTCACTAGACCAGTAAGACAAGTATCAAAGGACTGATGATAAAGCACGGCATGCCATTGACTTACTAGAACAGTAGGACAAGTATCAAAGGACTGATGGTGTAGAACTGCATGTCATTGACTTACTAGAACAATAGGACAAATATCAAGGGACTGATGATATAGAACTGCATGTCATTGATTTACTAGAACAGTAGGACAAGTATCAAGTAACTGATGATATAGGACTGCATGTCATTGACTAACTAGGACCGTAGAACAAGTATCGCGGGACTTATGATGTAGAACTGCATGTCATTGACTTACTAGAACAGTAGGACAAGTATCAAGGGAATGATAATGTAGAACTGCATGTCATTGACTTACTAGAACAGTAGTGCAAGTATCAAGGGACTGATGATGTAGAACTGCATATCATTGACTTACTAGAACAGTAGGACAAGTATCAAGGGACTGATGATATAGAACTGCATGTCATTGACTTACTAGAACAGTAGGACAAGTATCAAGGGACTGATGATATAGAACTGCATGCCATTGACTTACTAGAACAGTAGTACAAGTATCAAAGTACTGATGACATAGAACTGGATGTCATTGACTTACTAGAACAGAAGGACAAATATCAAGGGACTGATGATGTAGAACTGCATATAATTGACTTACTCGAAAAGTAGGGCAAGTATCAAGGGACTGATGATATAGAACTGCATCTCATTGACTTACTAGAACAGTAGGACAAGTATCAAAGGACTGATGATGTAGAACTGCATGTCATTGACTTAATAGAACAGTAGAAAAAGTATCAATGGACTGATAATATAGAACCACATGTCATTGACTTACATACTTAATAGAACAGTAGGACAAGTATCAATGGACTGATAATGTGGAACTGCATGTCATTAGCTTACATACTAACTAGAACAGTAGGACAAATATCAAGAGACTGATGATATAAAACTGCATGTCATTGACTCACTAGAACAGTAGGACAAGTATCAAGGGGGACTGATGATACAGAACTGCATGTCATTGACTTTCATTCTTAATGGAACAGTACGACAAGTATCAATGGACTGATAATATGGAACTGCATGTCATTAGCTTACATACTTACTAGAACAGTAGGACAAGTATCAAGGGACTGATGATATAATAATGCATGTCATTGACTCACTAGAACAGAAGGACAAGTATCAAGGGGGACTGATGATATAGTACTGCATGCCATTGACTTACTAGAACAGTAGGTCAATGGCATCAATGGACTGATGATGTTCAACTGCACGTCATTGACTTACTAGAACAGTAGGACAAGTATCAAGGTACCGATGATGTAGTACTGCATGTCATTGACTTACTAGAACAGTAGGACAAGTATCAAGGGACTGATGATGTAGAACTGCATGTCATTGACTTACTAGAACATTAGGACAAGTATCAAGAGACTAATGATGTAGAAGTGAATGCCATTGACTTACTAGAACAGTAGGACAAGTATCAAGGGACTAATGACATAAAACTGCATGTCATTGGCCAAGTACCACGACCAGCCCATGCACTGAAATAAAAAAGACTATTTAAACAACAGTTCACATAGATCTCGTTTCTTTAAATTTCACGAAGAACGTAACATTCACCTGTTTTCTTGGTATAGTGGAAACAAAGAAGAAATCGATTTTAATAATCTGTCGAAAACGATAAATGATCTGACATTGAAAAAATGCATTATTTATATATAAATATCTTTATGCGAACAGTATGAACATAAAACTATTCACAACTCATGCATGTAAAATGTGACATGTCTGTATTTTGTATTCTGGGCCGGTGGCCTTTATTTACGAAAAAAGTTGTCTGTTTTTGTCTTTAGGTATTTTACCAGATTTTCGCAATATCATACACCAGAATGGTAAAAACATTTGCACATTGTATATAAAATACAAGGATAAGTTATAACGGAAATAATAAACACATAATTACAAAGAAACACAATATAAATATGTATGTTTCACTAGTTTGTTAACAGGTAAAAATATAGCGTTATTTTGAGAAAAAAAGGACAACAACGGAGGTCATAAATATTCCTCAAATCACATTAGGATATCAAACACAATGTACACATGTTTACGTTACCATTGGTGAGTCTTGGAAATTGTTTATGTACAGCAGATTCATCCACCAAGTGTCACAGTTATTTTGCTCGACGCCTTTCTGTGGCCACATGGGCCCGTTTCCCCAGTGCTTGATTAGGGTAGTGTAAACGAACATCACCAACATGTACGGGGGTGTTAGTCTGAAAGAAACGCCGCACAGAATAAAGAATAATGATTCATAATTATTGTCTTTTATTTTGTTTTAAACAAACACAAACCTACAAATGCATATTATTTGATTATTATTTGAATATGTGAATTAAAAACGGTTTACTGACAAAGCTATCTTGACAGTGCGAATAGGAAACGATCGTGTTGTTTTACAACAGCTCTAATTGGTCAGAGTTATTATACAGTGTACATACCGCCAAATACGATGAAAGTAGTACATTCCCCAGTTAAACTTCTTTGCACCGCCACGTTTGTCCATCTCACGCAATGTCAAATATGCAACCAGCAAACCACTGAAATACAAATACAAATTGACATTTATTATTTGAATTAATAATGTGGTTTTAGTGGTCGCGAGTCTGATTTAATTTGAGGGAAATCGATATATATGTTAAAATATATTAAATAGGATTTCTGCCAATAGATTCGTCTTACCTGAGTACAAAGAATGTATCAACGGCAAAAAATGCATTACTGATACACTGGAATGAAAAGCGTTTGATATATTCTGGTACAATAGCGGCGGCGTTACCTGCAACAACAAATTCACATCCATGTATACACACGTGTTATCCGGATCACCACAACTTCGGAGAAACCTATCTTATATGGAAGTTAAAAAATAACGCTGTTCTATTTTTCAACCAATGACATTTGACTCTGAATGCTAACGGTCGCGATACGGATTGTGTTTTTTAATGAGTTTGTATTGGTCAGCGTTTTGTTTACCCATATATGACTTTTTTTTACCGAATCTGTCCCATGCCGGAGAAAGTGTTTTAATCACTTTTTAGGAGCCGTATATATATATAACAATTATAGTAATGTCATTGTGTCATAAATTAAATATTGTTAGTCAAAATACGTCGTTGACGTTTTGCACTTAGTTTAGATCATGTTTCATACATTTTCAAATTTAATGTCAGTTGCATGGTCATACAAGAAAAACAGCGGCGGTCTATCATTGTAGTTTTTTCTCAGGATACAGTACGATAGCAAGATCTAGAATTCAACGCCTCATTCTTAAACTATCTTAAATATGTTAATTTGGTTTGTTTAAAGAATGCTGTACTTTACTTAACTTTCACAATCCCAACATTGCAAAATGTATAAAAGAAACGCAATCGGTCATGTACTCCGTGTTTACCATCTTTCCACCCGTTCCAAAGTGGTGAATCAAGTACCATAGTGATTCAATCGTGTGAAGATTAATTAAGTGATTGTTTTTGGTCTTGTGATTGCATCTTAGGTCAAACGACTTTCAAATAATTCACTTAAATAAAGAACCACACGAAATGATAAAGTTTCTCTCCTGATGACAAGTGGAAATTTCGTTTTGTTAAGATGCGTTACCATGTTTATTTAAACAATATGTTTTATTGCGTGTAAAATCTCTGCGTCATAATAATAAAGTACAATAATGGATAGGGAACTACCCATATATAAATATTTTTCTTACCAACCACACTAAAACCGAAAACGTAGGTATGCCCCAAGACGACCCACGTCATGCTGATGAAACGGATGCCGTTGACACTTGTTAGCGTCTGAGAAGGCTGATCAGTGTTCAGGATCTTCCGGGCGTTTGTCAAGACGGAAAATGACAACAACAGGTTACCAAATACTCCTGTGAGGAAGCATAAAATATATATTTGGTAACAAACTAAAAGCCCCATAGCAGATAATGACGTCAATATTTAGTTTGCAATTGTTATTGACGAAACAATACATTATTTACTTGACCTAAAATGCATTGTTTGATTTATGTATTATCGAATAAAAATTAAAATGAACTTTATTTTATTTAAGCAAAAGATAAAAAGTGGTTAAATTTTGCCTTAAGCTCTAAAATAATCGTTGCTCATACCTGGTTTGTATTTGTCAGAATTAGCTGGAACGTAATTTTCAATTTCTTTCAAATCAGCCTTGTGGTGAGACACGTGTTTAGTTGACAAATCATGTACGTCTGATACGAAGCTATCGGTGGCATGTCCATCTCCTAATTTACGGTAAGCTCCGTTTGAAACCGCACCGTATGAAACATGTCCATTCGAAACATGTCCATTTGAAATATGTCCATTTGAAACTTTTCCATTTCCTACGAGACCGTCGGCTTCTGTTGCTTCATAATCTGTATACTTGCCATCAGACTTGAAATCATAATAAAAATAATAAAAATTACAATAATAATGATAATGTTTAAAATACATATTCTTCTACTACTAGTGCAACAACAACAACAAAACACCAACATCTACTACTACTACTACTACTACTACTACTACTACTACTACTACTACTACTACTACTACTACTACTACTACTACTTCTACTACTACTACTACTACTACTACTACTGCGTTTTAGTTTGTGGGGAAAACTGCTGCCAAAATTGGGCTAATTTCTCAAAGAATAGCGGCGCATAACGAATAAAATTGTATTGCTTGTAAAAAAAACAAGAAATACAGTTTCTTTTCAAACTGAAGTTAAAGTAAACAATGTTGGTTCAATATATCAATAAATAAATCTGGTAAACTAAGTGGTCCGCTATCGCAAATCCGACATTACTACGAAAGATAAGCAGATACTTCCTGGTTCATTGTTTTAGTACAAGATGCTACAAACATGTTTCCACAATATCTCAAGTGTACCAAAACAACGTACGTGTTAAGCACTGGTATCTTTTGAACAAGTGTTTATTTAAAATTGTTCAAATACGAGAGCATACTTATAAATTCTTTATCCGACTTTATCATAAAAAGGCCTACATTCGAACGCTGTTTTATAGCAGTCGTAAATTCTTTAAACGATTATTGGATTACGTGAGTTTCAACGCAAAATGAGCCTCAAAATGATATAGACCTATTATAGTTTTGGCCAAATATTAATCAAAAGGAGTCGATTATGTAATTTGTCAAACGTCAAAATTACCTGACAGTATTGGTCAAAGGAAAATATAACTCAGCTTATCCAATCCAAAAGTTTTTAGTTAGCGATTTATAGCTTTAGAATGTGTTGATAAATGTTTATTAATTATCGACACACTGCTGTGAGCAATTCTTGATTTTTGGGTTTTTGTATTGTCAGAATAAATGTAGCACATCAGCAGTCTGGCAGTCAAGTAGTACGGCGGCGAGAAGTCATCATATCAGCAGTCTGGCCTTTAACCAATTTGAAGTCATCAGACCTTCAGCTAGTAGTGAGGAAGTGCAATCATCTTACCAACAGTCTAACCGTAAGGAAGGGTTAAGCAATCAGACCAGTAGTCTTTTTACAGAAATTGTGTGAATGCATGAGACCAGCATTCAAGCAGTGAGGCAGTGTGAAGTCATCAGAAAAAAAAACAATATACCTGTATGGCAGCGAGAAGTTCTCAGCCCAGATATCTTGCAATCAGGCAGTTTAAAGTCAAAATATCAGCATTCTGGCAGTCAGGTCTCGTAAAGTTATCAGCCCAGCAATCTTGCAGTCAGGCAGTGTGAAATAATCAGACCAGCACTCTGGCAGTCAGGTGGTGTGAAGTCATCATATCAGCATTCCAGTAGCTACTTAGGTTGAACTCATCAGACCTGTAATCGGACCAGAAGTCAGCCAATCAAAGAGCGTTTAAACATTAGACCAGAAGACTAGCAGGCAGTTAGTTTGAAGTCATCAGATCAGCAGATTTGCATTATGGGATTGATAAGTCATAATACCCCAGCTGACGGGCAGCGTTAAGTCATCGCACCCAACAGTCTGACAGTGAGGCAATGTGAAGTCAGCAGACCTGCAGTCTTTGGGTGAGGTAGAGTGAAACCGTCAGACCGGCAGTATGGTAGTGAGGCAATTCAAAGTCATCAAACCATTAGTTCAACCGTCAGTGGGTGATAATTTAGAAGATCCGCAGTCTAGCAGTCAGGCAGTGTGAATTCGTCAGACAAGAAGTCTGGTCATCAGATTACGTAAAGTTACTATACAATCAGACAGCGTGAGGTCATCAGACAGCAGTCTTGCAGTCAGTTAGCGTGAATGCATCAGACCAGAAGTCATGCCGCGTTCTGATCATAAGACACGTAGTCTTGCAGTGAAGCAGTAGGAAGTAATCAGACCAGCAGTCTGCAAATCTGGGAGTGTGAAGTCAGCAGGCCAGAAGTCTATCAGTAAGGCAGTGTGAAGTAAGCAGACCATCAATCTGGCAGTAACAGAGAGTGAAGTAAGCAGACCATCAATCTGGCAGTTACAGAGAGTGAAGTAAGCAGGCCACCAATCTGGCAGTAACAGAGAGTGAAGTAAGAAGACCATCAATCTGGCAGTTACATAGAGTGAAGTAAGCAGACCATCAATCTGGCAGTAACAGAGAGTGGAGTAAGCAGCCCATCAATCTGGCAGTAACATAGAGTGAAGTAAGCAGGCCATCCATCTGGCAGTAACAGAGAGTGAAGTAAGCAGACCATCAATCAGGCAGTAACAGAGAGTGAAGTAAGCAGACCATCGATCTGGCAGTAACAGAGAGTGAAGGAGGCAAACCATCAATATGGCAGTAACAGAGAATGAAGTAAGCAAACTATCAATCTGGCAGTAACAAAGAGTGAAGTAAGCAGACAGACCATCAATCAGGTAGTAACAGAGAGTGAAGTAAGCAGACCATCAATTAGGCAGTAACAGAGAGTGAAGTAAGCAGACCATCAATCAGGCAGTAACAGAAAGTGAAGTAAGCAAACCATCAATCTGGCAGTAACTGAGAGTGCAGTAAGCAGACCATCAATAAGGCAGTAACAGAGAGTGAAGTAAGCAGACCATCAATCTGGTAGTAACTGGGTGTGAAGGAGGCAAACCATCAATATGGCAGTAACAGAGAATGAAGTAAGCAAACTATCAATCTGGTAGTAACTGGGTGTGAAGTAAGCATACCATCAATAAGGCAGTAACAGAGAGTGAAGTAAGCAGACCATCAATAAGGCAGTAACAGAGAGTGAAGTAAGAAGATCATCAATCTGGCAGTAACAGAGAGTGAAGTAAGCAGACCATCAATCTGGCAGTAACAGAGAGTGGAGTAAGCCGCCCATCAATCTGGCATTAACATAGAGTGAAGTTAGCAGACCATAAATCTGGTAGTAACAGAGAGTGAAGTAAGCAGGCCATCAATCTGGCAGTAACAGAGAGTGAAGTAAGCAGGCCATCAATCTGGCATTAATGCAGTGTAAAGTCAGCAGACAAGCACTTTTGCAGGCAGTAAGGAAGTGTGACGTCGTCAGTCCAGCATTCTAACAATCAGACAGACCTAGCAATTACATACATTACTTTCAAACCTGTTTTCTCGGTCAGTATATACGGCGACTGGCGGAAAATACTGTCAAAGCGAGAGAATAATCGAGCGCGCTGTATTGAAACTTGTTTTGTTGTCTAGTTATGAAATCGGTCCTGGAGACGGAGTCAATGTACAACTGATATCAAAATTGTCGAGCGCTTTCAGAGATTTATGAGTGTAAGGTCAATAAAATCAAATAGATAGATTTATAAATATCAAGGCAAACTGTGACATACTTAAATACATCTAATCTTGATATCGACTAGCAAACACGTATCTAATTACAGAATCCCATAATGGCTATCGCCTCTTCATGGATTCATTTTAAAGTCGAGGCTCAATAGTACGATGAACTCCAAATCACGACAGAACGAAGGAGTTCGATGGCGATGACACAATATTACGATGGCGAAGACACGATACTACGAAAGTATCATAATCATAATTGATATAATTTCGTGTCATCGCCATCGTGGTGGCGTGTTGGCGCGTTATCGTCATCATACTGTCGTGCTATCATCAACGTAATACAATGTATACCCCAGCACGTCTTGGTGTTGTTTTTTTTTCGCGCCGCAGAAGTATTTTTACAGAGGGGCCATGTCAATATGAAATATAATGCAAGAGTGTTACTGTATTTAAACATTTGTGTATGCACTTAGAAATCTTAACGTGCGCTTATAACTGACATTACGTGCACACGTGAATGCTTTTAAGCGCACACCTGAGAATCATGACGTAAAATCGTAATGTCTCAATATCGCACGGGAGCGTATTTATGAGCTGTACAGATTTAACTGCGCACTTGAGCGTCTTTACATGCGCACTTAATCGTTTTCCGAGGTTTAATTAGCGGATATGATGTCATGATATATATTGAAGTAGCAAAAAATACCGACAACTTAACATGGAATACTAAATAAAAGTTAGTGTCTGCACATAAAAATCAGGGTTAGTCAGATTAGTAGAAAGACTTTGATTAATATCTTTTGGTCGGTTGTTTGTCTACAGGTACATATGTATTAGACCAAACGACGAGTATCGACATTTACATCAATCCATTCCTTGGCGATTACCCAGACGGGATTCCGTATCTATAAAATATGTATGTGAGGATTTGGGATTTTTCTAAACGGACGCATTTAGGCATGCAGCCAAATGTGACTTAATCTCCACGAAAAAAACATTATTCATGGGATTGGCAATATATATGAGCGCGGAAAACCATAAGGCACATTAAATTGGTTCAGTCCGTCGTCAGTTCTTATAACCGGTTATCTAATACCACGGTATTTATGAATATACTTATTAATTGATCTAATCATTTAATAATTTAATAATATAATTTAATAATTTAATAATTTAATAATTTAATAATTTAATCATTTAACAATTTAATAATTAAATAATTTAATAATTCATCAATTTATCAATTTATCAATTTATATTTTTTTTAATTTATAAATTTATTAATTCCTAGATGCTTTGGTTGTTTTGTTATATTCTTTCCCTCTCTTTTCCTTTTTTCCGTCGTTTTTTTTTCTATATGCCTTTGTTCCGTCGTTCCTTCCTACAATTGTTCGTTCGTTTCTTCCTTCCTTCCTTCCTCCTTCCTATCTTCTTGCCTTTTTCCTTCCTGACTTTCATCCTGCCTGAATGCTTTCATGCCTTAGCTCTTTCGTTCGTTCGTTCCTTTCTTCGTTCATTCCTTCGTTCCTTCCGTCGTTCCTTTCTTCCTTCCTTCGCTCATTCTTTCGTTCCTTCCTTTGCTTCTTCCTTCGTTCCTTCATTCGTTCTTTCCTTCGTTCCTTCATTCATTCCTCCATTCGTTCCTTCCTCGTTCCTCCTTTGTTCCTCCTTCGTTCCTACCTTCGTTCCTTCCTTCGTTACTTCCTTCATTCCTTCCTTCGTTCCTTCCTTCGTTCCTTCATTCGTTCCTTCCATTTTTCCTTCCTCCGTTCCTTCATTCGTTCCTTCATTCGTTCCTTCCTTCCTTCGTTCTTTTCTTCGTTCCTTTCTTGTTTCGTTCGTTCGTTCCTTCTTTCCTTCCTTTATTCATTCCTTCCTTCCCTCTCTCCACTTTTCTCTACCTCACTCACTCACTCACTCACTCACTTACTCACGTACTCACTGATTGTTTTTTTCCCTCATTCACTCATTTATTCATTACATATAATGTTTTTTTAATTGTACTTTTTTAAGGAGAAATGATGTGGATAAATGAATTAAATGCATCAATGCGAAAAACATTGGGTTTGAAGCAAAGTACAGAATCAACACAAGGAATCGAATGTGCTGGATGCAAAACTCCTTTGCCGTCCGCGAATCCATCCTTTGATTTCATAAAGGCGTTAGACAACAGTGACGAGAACAGAACTTTCTGCTTTTGGCAACCGAGTCACCAACGCCTCTCGATTCCATTGTCGCTGGTGGCAAATGCAAATCCAGTTCTTCCTTTCGTGAAGGTAAAAGCAGACTGTAAAATATCAGAGGGAACGAGGCTATTCAAGTACTTCAGACTTGAACGCGAGGGCGGTATTTACTGGTGTTCCAAATGCTTTGCTACCCACAGAGCAAAAATTGCAAGGGGTGTGTTCCTTGATCTAAAAGGCCAAGGAGAAGTCATTTCTACTGGTGATAATGCCGTGATCAAATTTAAGTGAAGGTTATCATTGAGTACTTTTTAGATTTATTTGTGCGTCCACAAATTTACATTACATAATTTTCAAAGCATACATTTTAAAAACAATTGTTTGTCTCCGTGTGTCTATTCAAGTTGTGTATGTTCACATACATTCGTGCATTTTGTTCTGACTTTTAAAATACTATGAAGAATATAGTCGGTGTTGGTATTTCGTTAATATACTGTATGCGTGATTCATTTTATATTTTACCCAAATATTGTTTTTCACATTAACTTGCTTAACTGCTTAAATGTAAAGCAATTGTCCTTGTTATATGACAAATGCTCTTAAAGTGAATGTACAAATGTCTGAATAAACAATAAGTTCTTATATCGTAGATATTATTCATTAATTTCATTTCAGTAATATATGCATTTGTTTCGGATTATTCTAATAAACACTCGTTGAATTGTTTTCCATAAAAATAATACTAGATTATTAACAATTTATGTTTTCTATTAATTTATACGCGTTTACCGATCTGTTTGAACAGCATTTATGACGTGCTTGTCCTTGATGGCCCGGGTCTCAAATTTGTTCCCGGACGGTCAAGGACGCACACGGCCAATCAATGCATTAATACGACTGTCCCCGGACCCTATACGGCAGCTACACGGACCATCCAGGATGCTGCCATCTTATCGAAACGTCACGGATCAACACGGCAGTTTTGAACTTCTCAATATGATAGTGCCGGATAGGATCCGTGTTGATCCGGCATCTATATGGGACTGGGGCTTTACACCAGAACGTACAAATTAGAGAAAACCCAATCGTGATTATAAGGTCGGATCGAGATTCAATCGTGGACTCATTCGAAACGCTCCCAAACACACCGTATAATATTGTATCTGAACTGGATATCAAACCGTGTCAAATCGTAAAACCTGTCGTGGACAAATCGCAACCGCGCGCAAAGCAGCGTATAATATAACGTACGATCACGTTTAACATCATATCGAAGCCCAAACTCGTTTAGAAAGACCACGAAAAGTTACGTGTTGGAACATAGCATAATTGCACTCTTTCATGCGTGAGTAACCGTACCGCGTAATATTTAACGTTCGAACAGTTATAATAAATATTTAAATAATCAAATACAAACGCAAAATTATTTGAAATATAAAATGTCGGCCCGCTTATATTCAAGAAGGGTTTATGTTTATATCTCTAGAGAACGAAGACAACGCTTCAGCATTTAAGCATGTTATCTTATTACAACATGAATATCTTCAAAGTTAAAAAAAAAGAACGTGGCGCGTAGTATTTGTTTTCCATAAATTAGTTGCTGCTGAAATAATAACGCATTATCAACTATTAATGTTCTTCATAACTCATAACAATGCGTCACCACTTCCACCTTTGGCTTTGGTCTTCTAGACATATACCACGGAAAGGATAGTTTTTTTTTCGAGGATAGTAAAGCATACATCTGTAAACTATTATAGCACAATGGAAATAAAGCGCTTCCATGAATATTTGAGACAATATACATAATTTTAACAAGTATAACAATACGAAAGGGCAAACACATTGTTTACGTTAAAAAATAAAGAGACCAAGTCAGCTTCAAAGAATATATATCTCTTTATTTTTCAAATCCGTTTTCAGTTAAATCTTAACAATCTTCAGTTTGTTTGGGGTTATTCTCGTAAAAATCACATAAACTGCATGTGTTTTTACACAAATTATACGATCCCGTTCGATGCCGCACATTATCACGACATTAAACCTGATGTTCGACATACATCGACAGAAATAACATCTAAACGGTATTGTGCCGCCAAGACAGAAAACCGACACTATACACAATGTTCAAGTTATCATAGACAAAACATCGACAACTGCATTGCTGTTCAAATTAAATTTTTAAATGAACACAGAAAACAACCAATGGAAATTTCAAACCACGCACACAGACTTACTTCATTGTTAATTTTTAACATAACACGGAATGATAAATAACTTAAAAGTTAAGACATATGCTTACACGTCTAATTGGATGGCGCGGATAAAAACTCACCAGCGATTTCACTTCCCCTTGACAAATCTAATGCATCCGTTAATTGAAGGCCCGTACAAAATCTCGCCCTTCTATTTTGAACACAGAGAAAAACGTAATGAAAGATAATGATGGGCTACAGGTTTTTATGGTCGATGCCTTTTAGAATAAAATTAATGCAATGAATGTCTCCCTTAGTAAAAGTAATGCAATCATGTCTTCTTAAAACAACATCGATTAACCTAACATGATTGAATAAATGATCAAGCAACAGGCTGAAGATGTTTTGGACTGAATGCAGTGAACCACTTATTGTTGACTTTATTGTTCGAAGAGAAAAAAGAATTATTGTGATCATTTTATTCCCGGCGTCCGGCGTCGTGGGTCGTGCGGTGTACAGTGTGCGTCGTCAACTTTTAACTCGTTACCACTCCAGAGGCCACATCTATCAACCAATCGTGATGAAACTTTATAAAAATGTTGATCTTGGCATTATCTTGGCCGCGTTTGAATATTGTTCACGTGCTTTTAAAAACTAGGTAACAAGGTTAAATCTAAGAAAAACCTTTTCCCACTCTATCGGCCAAATGTACGACTAAATCATTAAACTTGGTCAGAATGTTGTTTTTTTTTACAGTATCTAGACCGAATTTGAATCTGCGTCTTGCCCGCCACAAACAAATTTAACAAGATCAAACTTTAGACATTCCTTGTTATCATTCTTTATTGACTGCTCAACAGATTTTCTCAACAAGTTGAGGGACCTTGATGTGTATGTTTTGGTTTTGGCCCATTTCGGGAGATTTTGTCACATTTCTACTACATGTATTTAAACCAAATATGATGTGGACTAAACTATTCTTTTACCTGCTGGGCGGATTTTCACGGATACCTTTATAGCAATCTGTGTTAGTTACACTCTGAGAGATCGTTTTATGTTTTACTGGATAGATCTCCATATGTGTTCTTCGGAACTCAGTAAACTTTGGGTTTTCCGCTAATTTATATCAGGTACAAATAAAACTGTTTTTAATATCTTTTTCATTCAAATAAGAGAGAAAAGGGAAAAATATAGATGTATTGAGTCAGTGAGGTATGTGGGTATGATTTATAACAAAGGATGAAAGAGCTTGATTATGATGAAAAGACACATATGAAATAAAAATCTGTCACAGAAGAGGTGTTTTAGAAAGTGATAAGTTGTTGATTTTATATATAAATACCATGGGATTCTTATTCTGTGAATGATGATGAAGAAATAAGGAAATATTATTAAGAAGTGAATTGTCAAATACGAGATATAATTAAATCGATCAGTAGACAGTTGTCAATAAATCCTTAAGTTGACCATTCATGGGTTTGTAATTGTTTTGTATTGGTAAATAAAAGCACGTGACTGTATATCATATCGTTAAACTGTAAACCATTGGAAAAAGAATCGACATGCGCGGCTATATATCTTTGTCTTCTGATAATTTGAGTAAATTATTAAACTTGTAATATAATTTAATATTGTAGCACATAAGTAAAAATACAAACTTAGTTTTGTTTCTATCAAACTAACCAGAAAACGAAATTTTTATATATTCTCTAGTAATTTTACCCTCTGTAATCAGTATCCTACTAATGGCATTCAAGCCTACTTTGCAATCCTGCAACTTCAACCAAGCAAATGTTAAGTAAATATCATCTTAAAAATGGACAACCTGATGTCACGGGAAGCAAGATGATGAATAAGGGAGTGCTTGTTTCATTATATCCGCGGACGGAGGCTCGGGCGGTTCGGATGTGCGGGCGGGCCGTTTTTGTTTTGGTCGGATGTTCATGCGAGAGGGGGCGGTGTACCCTGTGCGCTGGGAACTGAACCAAGACTCCTTCATCCATATCCGATCCAGACAATACAAAACCATAAAACATAACGAGGTGCAATATGCAATACATAGCATATAATTCAACATAACACAGTAATACAGTAATCACATATTCGGATATATATATATATAATATCATACTTAATGGTTCCTTTATCTGTTGAAATCTAAATTACTCGTTTGATTAACCGCAGATGACAGCCCCCCCCCCCTCCCTCATAGTGACATCATGAAGGCGCGGAGGGACTTTAAGCAATGAAACAAACGATATTGATAACACAGATTCCCCGCTCTTACAAAGTGATTAAGGTCATCCTATCAGGTTTATGCCAATTTTTCATGGTGATATAGCTTACAGAAAACGTTTTACTATAGACTTATTTTAATATTTGGTGTAGGAACATATTCTGTTAATCAAAACTCTGCATTAGATTACATATGCAGTGCAATCATTTTTAATCAACATTCTTTCCACTCAGTCGAGTACTTATTCGTCCAATAGCTCTTAAGTACAGAATGATTTATTATTTTATTTCAGTTCTGTACTATTCAAAAGGACATCAATTAGATTAGCTAATATGTAAAAAGCGAACAAGAACACAATTTATAACTATCCATATATAATATGTTTAGGTAAATATTGTCGGATATCTTTTGTTTACTTGTTCCGTGTTTTAGGAGATTCATATATCTTCCAAAATGTTGCATTGGCTCAAAAAGCTAGTAGAGACCTGATTTTTAGATGCCTAGAGTTTATAAGAGAAATATGTATAACGTTTATTAATGCACTCTGATGTTTACAAGGTATTTTGAAACGTGTAAGTACTTACTTAAACCATTGATTTATTTACCAGGTTTCCAATGCGGGTAGACAATCTGGTGATAAGTCCGGTGGCGGCATTAAACACTTTAGTATGCATTATCTTCATGAAACTTTGGATAAAGCAAGCTCTTGAACGTAACTCTAGCTTGGGATTTATTTGGAGTTAGTAGTGTCAAGGTCCATGTCATTGTATTGAAATATGTTTTCGCCGATGTACATCTAATCAGATATTAAGTAAATGGTATAAGTAAATGCAGGCTGTGTAAATTTAATAAGAAGAAAGATACATAGAAAATACCTGCCGGCCGGCTTATATATTTAAGAAATATTTATGAAATGCATTTATTTTTCAATATATGTGATAAATAAAAAGGGGTACTTTACTCTTCCGTACTTCCGTATGTTAAGATGAATATATGTTAGTTATATAAATGCAATATATGTAAGGAAGTAGCAGGTTATAAATAAAGCAAAATTATAGATATCAATTAAAATCACAAAAATACATTGCGACAATGGATGGTCATTAATTTACTTTAAGGACTCACAATATCTTAAATCATTTTTCACAGATGACTTATCAATGGTTTACTTCACTGATTTATCTGCTGCATATGTGCACATCTGATAACGGTCGCTGTACTGTGTACTGTGACGAGGTGCAAATAAACAGTTAACTTATGATAGGATGATGTTTTAAGAACACAAACACGTGTTGACTGAATTACGCTCGTTTCTCGACGATCAAAGCATTTCTCCAACGAATGTTTAAACAAAGACTATTATATGGTTCAATCCTAATAAACTAGTTGGTCTGATATTGACTGACTATGCAAGTGTACATGTGAGTGATTGACTGACTGTGCATTTGTACATATGAGCGAACGACTGACTGTGCGAATATAAATATTGTATGTTTTTTCACTGTGCTGAAATGTTAAAATATTGTTTGTGTGTGTTGCTTAACTTGTAAATATTCTCTCCCTTTAAATGCAAAAAAAATGTATGCTATATGCACCTTTCAACTATGTATTTAACAATGTATGTTTGTGTTACTTTTGCTCATATTGTCATGTTATGCATGAACTGAGCTCGAAATAAATAAACTTGAAAACTCTAATGTGTAAGTGAACGGCGTTTTATGACAAAGCCGGTCACCGGCAAACCCGAAGTTAAAATAATACCCTTACATGCAAAACCATATAAGTAAACACGTTTGAATTTCAAAGTGATCAAAATTTACAAAAAAAAGAATTTAGGAAAGAACGAATTGAAATGATGCATATCAAGTTAGCATATATACCTTATTTAGCCCATTTACATGTATCAGTAAGATACTTTTACATAGGATGAAAAGTTCTTGAGACTAAGCCAATAAACCCAGTTTAGCTTAAATGTCCTACATAAAAAAATGTAAGTCGTTAACCCATTTTACGAGTATCTGAGTTATTGACATTGTAAATTCACTAATTCGTTTAATTTTGTTCATGAACGAAATGTCTTATAATTTCTGACGGATACTTTTGCAACTAGAGAAATGTGGGTTCTGAAGCCTATCGAAGATTTGAAGGAACTACTAAAGTTACTAAAGGAACGACTTGTTTGAAGCACTAGTTACTAAGTCGTTCTCAAGACTTTCTTACACATTCCCATGAGTAACTAAATCGTTCATATGAGTTAACTATGTAGTTCCACGACTAAACACCAACTCCTTCCTACAATGCTATTTATATCGTTTGGACCCACGACTTTTTAAGATATGCTTTGACGGGAGAACGCACATCAATACAATATTCAACTTCTATTGGATGGTACATTATAGCAAACACAAACCAATAAACCATCATTCATAACAATGAATTGATCCTTTATGCTTATCCACAAAACAATGTACGACTTGACATTTTGATATATATATCCACGTTTTCCTCCTGGTACTCCCATTTCAAACGACATCACAATACCATACCAACATTTTAAAGCGTACAGTAAAACTACATAGCTGGAAATTGCAGACATAATACATCCAAATTCGTTTCAACTTCCGTGAGTCTAAAATTAAGAGTACTAGGGCCACAAACCGAATCCTCACAATAGAAACAGAACAGAACAGAACAGACAGTTTATTAAGACTTATACAAATGTACATCGTCTAAATACACAAAATATAATACAAAATATTGTCACGTGTCTATATATTACAACGTATGAGTAATAACAATATACAAAATGTAATATAACAATTTGAAACAAAGTATATTTAACAAAGAAGAACGACTTTACATTACCGTAGTTAAATATATATCGTTTTACTAGCAGTAAGGAACTACTTTAGTTTTCGCTGGCAATATTATTTGTGATAGAATATCTTACGGCTAGAGCTTCCTTCATATATTTACACAAATTTATAATTTCAATTTTACAAGTTGAGTTCAATAAAGTATGGAACTTAAAAACTGATGGATTCACATAGTAAACAATTTTTATATATTTTTGTCTTAATTGCTGGAAACATGGACATTTACATATAAAGTGGAATTCATCCTCTATGTCCCTTTGATCACAACATTGACAATATCTTTCATTACGGGGAATATTATTACGTGCGTATCTTCCAGTTTGAATTCTCAAAGGGTGGGCAGAAGCCCTTAGTTTAACAAAGTATGTACGCAAACTCTTTGGCAGTAAATCTAAGTAAGTTTCGTATTCAAGAGTTGTTTTGAATATTCTATACATATCTAAAACAGAACTATCGTTCATATTGCCAAACCATTCTTGTTTAAAAGCATCTACAATTCTACATTTAAATTCACATAAAAACGACTTTGCATTAATCATATTTGCATTTTCGAATATATATGAAAATCCATAATCATTTAATAACTTTTTCACATTCGAAACCCAATTTTTATACCCTTTATCACAATCATTTATCTCCTGGTTATACACAGTTTTTATGATAATGTTTTCACTATTAACAACTTTAAGCCAATATTTTACAATACGAACATATCTATTTACATACTGTGGGTGTCTACCTAATTCACCATACACCGTTGCATTACATGTATTGCTTTTAACATTTAACAACCTTTTACAAAATTTTAAGTGAATGCGTTCAATATCTTTGAATTTATTAAAACCCCATATCTCTGATGCATAATTTAAAATAGAGCCAACAAAGGCATCAAACAATTGACACAATATTCTAGGTTTAAGATCATACTGTTTGCATTTATAAAGCAAAGTATTCATAGCCTTAAGAGCTTTACCTACTAACTGCTCCTGGTTTAATATAAAACTACCAGTATAATTAATAACAGTACCCAAATAGTTAAAATTATCGACGACTTCTATAGTTTCCCCATTATATGTCCATATCTCATCTCGGCGAATTCTACCCCTTTTCCGAAAAACCATTATTTTTGTTTTGCTAGTATTAACATTAAGTCCCCATGAGTTACAATAAAGGTAAAGGTTGTCTAAATGAGATTGTATTTCTTCGGGTGATTTACCCAAAATCGCCATATCGTCTGCAAACAACAGTAAAATTAAAATTATATCTTCTATATTTAAACCAGAATGAACACTATCTTGTAAAAAAAGTTCTAAGTCCTCAACAAACAATGAAAATAGAATAGGAGACATTACCTCCCCTTGCCGTAAACCAACGGCGTAGCTAAAGTATTCAGAGTATGTCGAGCATGCTTTTACACATGATTTGACATTTTCATACATATTTTTAATTATTCGTAATATGTTGCCTTGTATACCGGATTTGTACATTTTTAGCCATAATGCATTGCGGTATATGCTATCAAAACATTTAAGCATATCAACGTAAACAACATAAAGACGCTTATTTTCATTTAAAAAATGTTGTACAACTGACATAAGAATATATATGGCATCAACGGTTGAACAACCCTTTCTAAATCCGAATTGTGCATCCGAAATTTTAGCATTATTTTCGCAAAATAATTCAATGCGCTTGTTTAAAATAGTTGTAAATAGCTTAGAAAAACAGCTAACAAGGGTTATTCCTCTATAATTATTCACATCGTCCTCAGGGCCTTTTTTATGCAATGGTATAATTATACCCTCTGTCCACTTTTCAGGAAAATAGCCCGAGGTTAAAATACTATTAAAAACATCACACAAATGAGTGGATAAGATATCAACGCACTCAATAAAGTATTCGTTTAAAATACAGTCACCACCAGACGCTTTATTACGCTTCAAGTGTTTACATGCATTTAATACCTCATTTACCGTTATTGGTTGGTCTAATTCTGGAAAAGTACAATTTTCAATGTCAAAGTCATTGTTCGAACAAAAAAATTCTGCCTGTGCATTATGATTGTCCGAATTAGTATTACTTAAATTTTCAAAATACTCTTTAAATACATCTAATGGAATTTTATTGCAATTGCTTTTATTTTTTGATTTGAAAAGTTTCCAAAAATCTTTCGGCTTTTTACTTTTCAAACTTTCAATTTCCGCCATTTTACGCTGATATGCAATATTTTTCTTTTTCATAATTAGTTTCTTATAAACACTTTTGTTTTCGCACAACACTTTTCTATTTAAATCGGTCATGTTAAGGTTAAAATATTTTAAAGCGTCATGGTAGTGATTTCGTGCAGTAATACATTCGTTGTCAAACCAATCTGCATGCTTTAAACTACTGTCAGTATTGAATGAAGGTTTATTACTGTACTTGTACGATTTTGAGAATAGCTCATCCGCTTCACTGCGAATTGTGGCTGTGAATTTATCTATAATGGAGTTAATTGACAATTGGTTCGAATTATCAATACTTCTAACAATATCATTAAAAATAGGAAGTTTCGAAATAATTCTTGAGCGAAATTCATCTCTACGCGAACTGTCCCATTTATATTTGACATCGGTGAATGTCTCGTAACTAGGTAGACAATTATTACCAAACAATGAAAAGTGCAACGGAGCGTGATCACTCCACTCATTAAATTCGCCAACAGTAAATTGTGATAACAATGGAAAGTTGCATTCATTGGTCAATAAGTAGTCAATGACAGATGAACCGTTACTTGAAAAGAATGTTTGTTTACAACTATCACCTATTCTTCCATTGACAATACGTAAAGTGGTTGATTTACATAAATCGAGCAATTTAATCCCATGATTATTGTGTATTGTATCAATAGAGGCCCTAACTGAGGAGTGATCTGGTATATAGTCAAAATCGTCAAGTACAGTATTAATTGAGTCATATACAATAAAATCACATTTATTACTGGTTCTACTATTCAGATCTCCTGTAACAAAGACACTACCAAGTTCAGAATAATATGAAACATCATTTTCTAAAATATCAAAAAGATCCACGTTAATGGTATTATAAACTGGAGAATCTTCTCCCCATACATAGCTTCCACATATATACATATCATTAGCAGTATTAAAAAAATCATGTTTAAGTTTTAACCATATAATAGTGTCGTGATGGTTACGAACAATTTCGATGCCATCTTTCAGATGGTCTTTAAAATAAATAACAATTCCACCGCTGCATCGCCGTGCATTCCTGTGTTGAAATTTTCTAAAAAAGTTAAAAGATTGATAGCCATTGATTGTAATGTTACTAGAAGCTTTGGTCCATGATTCAAATAAGAAACATATATCAGAAGAACATAAAATATTTACAAACTCAGCACTAGATTGTTTACATTCACTCAGTCCATGTACATTCCATGATAGTATGGATATCTCACTGCCTTCGTGCCCCTACGCTCGCACCGCGTTTCCGTCGATGTAAAGAGTATCGAATACCAGGTACGCACGCTTACCCTGTCGCCTTGCCTCCTTCATCTTGGGCACTAACTTCCGCCGTTTTTCGATGACGTCCTGTGGGAATTGTTCGAAAACACGGTGCACAGTCCCATCTAACTCTTTCCAGCACTTTCGAACGCTCTCTCTGTCCTTGAAATATGTGAATTTTGCAACTATATTTCTGACCTTGCCAGAAATTGGTGAACCCGGTGAACGGTGCACCCTTTCGAACTTTATGGAGTCCGCAACGTCACGAGCTATCTTACAGGCGTCATGGAGGTGCTGGCGAAGCCTCTTCTCTGTTGTTTCCGGTGACTCGCTTCCATCCGAATTGTCCTCCGATACCCCGGTGAATATTAGATTGTTGCGCATTGACTGCGACTGGAGGTACGTTACGTTGTCACGTAGGGTATCCCTCTGCTTCTCCAGCTCCTGTACCCGCTCCGACAGCTGCGCCGCGTGGATGTCCGCCCCGTCCACCTTGTCCTCAATACGTGTAACGCGCTCGTCTACCTTCCTTACTCGATCTTCCAGAGCAACCCAAAGTTTATTCAAATCTTTCTCCATGTTACACATTTTCTTCTCGATAGAGTCTATGCCGTCCATTTTCTTTTCTACGGATTCAAGGCGATCACTTACATTTTTCATGAGTGTCATTAAGTCCCGGATTGTTGGTTCAGCATTACTTTCCGCCATTGCAGCACTGTCACAAAACTGTTCAAATACACTACTTTCTAAATTATCCTCACCATAAAGCACAGAGTTAGTCCAGTGTAAAACTTCGCTTACCGACGCGTTTGCTGACTCCCCAGACGGGCCTCTTTGTTTACATATTTTCCGGTTATTTGGTTCATTGTCACTACTGTTTCTTTCTTTCCTCTTTTTATCTCGCGTTCTTGTCATCGTTCAATATCACATTTTGATAAAGCACACATTTACACATAAAAAACACTATAATATCGCTATAAGACGTTTAAATTTAATTAAATAATCCAAAATTTCTTTCCCACTTGAAAAATACGACCGTTCGCGCCAAGACCACGTGACCTAGGCAGCTTAAGACGTGGAAAGACCTGATAAAATTCGAAATTCACACAATCGCATTTGCATTGGCCATCCTGTGTCTGTGACTCATTAAAGCTGATAATAGAGCTATAATTTCATATACAAGTAAATTCAAAGATGCATTATGGATTTGATAAATATGAAGACGTGTATTGGTTTAGAAGTCAATTTTGCTAATAGTCATTCGTATATTATTTTATATCGTTTTAAAGGTTTTGAACGGTGCCGATTATTAAAGTGCAGGTCAAAATTACGTCTGTCAACAATACTGGTGTTAACATTTGTAAAACCTACCGGGATTAATAACCATTCGAATAACCTTCACTTCAAACTTATGACACGGTTTAAGAACTCCCCTTAACATCATGTGATAATGTTATTTAAGATTTTGGGGTTTTCACACACTGTTAAAGGCAACCTCCACTCAGATATTTTACTGTTTTTTAACATATTATCCGCTAAAACCCGTATATGTCCGATGATGCACCATCATTGAATCTTCAATTTTTGCATTACCATATATGGGAATGTACAATATTCCTTTTCCATTTCGAGTTTTGTAAACCGAGATGTCCAAAGGGCGACTATACAGTCAAAGTCTTTCACTTGTGCTCTGCCAGATTATCTTTTCTGCATGTTAAAAGCGTTTTTTGTGTCATTAAATAAAGCTAATTCTATTTATGTATTAATGCTTACAGCGATTGTATATTATTGACTATATAAAAATATGAAATCTGGTTTTCATCCAATTTATTTTCCGATTTACTTTTTTGAATTGTGATTTGTGAAATTTAACATTTAAAGTTTGCACGGACAACCTTTCCACGTTTATTTTCTGTGAAAGGAAGGACTTTATTTGTTTAAATTCGTATTTCTTCAATTACACACTTATATTTTAAAATTGCAAGATTTTGTTTTTATTTAAAGGCTTTACGATTTACTTTTGTTAATGTTTAAAGAAACTTTTTGTATGTATTGGTACACGATAGCCTACGTAAAAGCGGGCTGATTTGTATGTAGATACTGCAGATAATAAATAAGAATTTGAAACAAATGTTGTGTAACAAAGTTGTCACCAATAAAGTTCCTAATTTGCTGAAAAATTATAATACATGATCTATAACCATCATGCAATTCACTAATTGGAAACAGCAAATTGGCCATTTACCAGAGTCACTGAATTACATACAATAATAAATATTGTGCGCACCTATAAACTGCTGAATTCATGTTGAACTAAACCAAAACAATGGATTTGATGTGACGCACATTGAAGTGGCGAAATAATCTAAAAAGTACAACTGTAGATGAAGTCTGTTAAGTATATTGTCTCCAAATCCATACCCTGTAGACCAGAACTCACATTCATTACATCATCTGATAGCTTGCATGTTTAGTTACGTCGCAGGCAATGAAGAGAAACAAATTCGGGTGTTTAATCTGAATCATTCTCCATAGTAATTAGTATAGCTATTATGACCAATGTATTTCAGCACTGTTCTAACTCCACATTGTGCGAGCAGAATCAGTTGAAATTGTGGCAATGGGCTGGATTTCTTCAAGTAATTAGGTTTTGCTAGCCGATGATATTTCTTTTGCGGTGTCGACCTTCCGTTTCACAGAAATGGACACTTTTTGCTTTTATACGCATTATGTAAATATTACCATATGAGTCATAATCACTGCTCTTCAAACAAAATATTATTATGCTAATTCAACTGTTTCTTTGTCAATCCACCTTCCTTTCCTTAGTATCAAGAAATGACTACCTTTTTAGGTAACATAACTTTGACTATTTAAGACTATTGTCACATGAATATTTGCTTTTTGACAAAAGATTCTGGTCATAATAATAGATCATTAAACATAACCATAGGATTAAAAAAATGTAATGCACATAGGCTAACATGTTTTCAAATTACCGGAAAAATAAAACAGTTCTCAAGAAGTTCCGAGTAGCAACTACATCACAAACGAGGCAAAAAAAAAACTAAATGAAATTAATTATTTGAACAGTAAATACAATTAATTATTTGAACAGTCAGAAACTAGTTTATTTGCAAATCGTGAATTAATGTGTAAATAATATGACATTACATCTAGATTCATATTACATTTTGCGATATAAACACTAATAGTTGTTGAGTTTGAGGAAAGGAATCGACAAACACAATGGCGTATTAATGCAATACAGACTATCATTGCCGATTGTAGTACTGGCTAAAAAGACCTATGATGACAGGTCATGTATACAAATAGTTTTTATCAAATTAATGACTGGGTTGATAATTGATTATTAAAAATATTATTAATATATGTGTTTGTTATAATTCGGTGTATTTATTTGTAAATTCCATATTATTTTTTTTAATAAATCAACATTATGTGTATTGTTATAATTAAATATGACTAATTCATAATTATCCTTATTAAATTATCATTATTATTTATTTATACTAGAATTTGTGAATTGTATTCATTAATTTTATTATTGTCCACGTTTTCTTTAGATACAAATAAAATGTATTAAGCAGGGTGTTAGTATTTCAGCAGTATATAATATAATGTTGCTTTAAAGATTTAGATAATGATTCATGTGCAGTACTAATTAAGTCTAAATGCATACATGTTTAAAGCCCCATTAACGCTGAAAATCTATATTTTTCGAAATATTCGTTGATTTTGAGTACTACTGGGGCTTTAATTGTGTATTCCTATACATAGCCATGAGTGATAAGTACATTTACTTGTGCTGTATTATGACTTGCAATATGTCTTTTTTCAGGTGTACTGGATTATGAACAACTGATGAGCATCAATCCATCCCCCCTATGATACCTCGTGGGGCTCATAATCAGGCAATACCACAATCAGTAAGAAAAATACGATGTATAAACACCACTGAATTGAGACAATTCTGGATGACCAAACAAATGTTATCATTAACAAAAGACTTCCAGTTTGATATACATGTTACATAAATTATATCATTGATGAACACACATACATAATTATACAAAAGTTGATATTCCCAATATTTACTGTGACCATTTGACATTGTTTTAAGCTTCTCATTCTTCTCTGTCTTAAAATTAAAAAAAAAAACTATATGATGTAATAAAAATATACATATTTTAATTATTTGTTTTACACGTACATATCTGATTATATGTTTTGATCACTGATCAATCGATGTTACTTAAACTAATAGAACTATGCTATGATATTAGTTGCAACTATTGAAGCCAAAAATTACTATCACTTTAGCTGAAATCACTATCACAGAAGTATTCCATACTTTTGTGCAAGTAATTAAAACATCAGGGATTATTATTTTATAAGTCAGTCTTAATCCTTTTTTATTGGTGTAAAAAAGTGATGTTAAATGTTATTTTTATATTGAAGATGCATCAAGGTTATAATGATAAATGTATATATAGATATAAATAAATGATCAGTAACNATATATATATATATATATATATATATATATATATATATATATATATATATATATATATATATATATATATATATATATATATATATATATATATATATATATATATATATATATATATATATATATATATATATATATATATATATATATATATATATATATATATATATATATATATATATATAAATAAAGGATCAATAACAATGATTAACTTTGTAATTATTTCATTTCGGTATGAAGGGATTTGAATTCATATTAAGTCCTTGAACTGTACCAAATAATTGTAAACAACGTATTATGTGAATTTGAATGTAGACATTAAACTTGGAATGGACATCATTTTTGTCATTTTCTAAATTAAAACTGTACATTTTATGTTCTGAAAGTATTTTTGTAACATTATGTCTATACTTTTTGTGCAATAAGCACTTTCCATAATTACTTCATTAAATGTGATGGCATGTTTTATCAGTTTGACTGCATTTATAAACTGTGTTCATAAACACATGGACATGGTTTCATTGTTTGAGGATTTAAAAAACAATCCAATTTAACATCCAGTTTTTATTATTAATTAAAATTCACGTGTTAAACTAGTTTCTATTTTACTTATAATTTGTCTTATTAAATTAATAAATACAATAGTTAAAACAGCATATTACTAGTATACATTGTGGAAATGATTTTTCTAAGATTGATGTCTTATAACAATTTCACAAAGTGTGGTTAATTTAACGTTATATTGAACTGTATAGGTAGCTACATTTTTAAGTAATACCAATACAAACTGTGTTATTTCTACCACAAGTTTACCATTTTAGACCTAATGCTCATAAATACCGGTAGCCATTTGTATACCCACAACACTGTATTTAATGCATATTAAATATTCATTTAATGCACATGTATATTTTTCAGTACTATTTTGCATTTGTTAATGTATTAACTGCAATGAATTTGAAAATATACTTAAAACACGCTTTAAATTAAGCGTACTTATTTTCTGGTAAAGTGTATTTTTTAAAAGGAGAAATACACTTTTAACACACTTAAATGTATTTATGCTAGAAAAATGCAGAAAAAACACTGTCTCTGTTAAGAGGGTTTTGTCTGCATTTTTAGTGTATTAAATGTGCATTAAACAAAAAAAAATCCAATACCGCTGCATTAACTGGCATTAAATACACTTTTTCCAGAAGTGTACTGAAATATATACAAGTACCAGTATATCAGGTTGTGTAATAAAATACTAAAGTGGTACAGAAAATTACCTTTTAATAACTTTTGTTTAACAAATAATACCCTTTTGAATAAATTTTCTATTGAAATATGACACTTTATTGACATACGCAACATTAATATGAGATATAATTTGTGTTCATATGCTTTTTTCATTAAATTATATTATTTTTATGAATCTGTGTTCTGCTTGGAAAAAAGTGTATCTCCCACTTCTGTTTTGTGGTACGAAATTCACGGAACAATTATATTGGAAGATCAATTGAAAAATAGCAAGTTGCTGCACCATGCTCCTTTTTAATTCCACCTTGCTATCCTTCTAGTCAACACAAACATGTGTTTATATGTGATTTGGTGGTTATTAGTACCAGAATGTATAAGACCAAAGGCAATTTTGCAGATTTGCCAATTAACTCGGAATAGTTTTCCTAGTTTTTACCCTTATTTAAATTCCCGAACTGATTTACTCTTCGGCAAATCTTAGTTGGATAAAGTAATCAAATGAATATATTCAATTTGTGGTTATTGTTTTATTTATCTCAGTGCCAAAGTTTAACGTGATTGTTTCATGAATTCAGATACAAGATCAGTATAAAATGTAAAAAAAAAGTCCTAAAAAAAGGCAGTAAAAAATCACATGATTATGTGACTTGATTAAATCATTATGAGATGATATGGAGATGTTTTGGAATTTCTCATAGCTAGATCATGTGACTCATAATTGTATTATAATTTAGTAAATGCATGAGTGGTTTACATTTGAAAGCATATACTTAACCAAAACAATCTGAATGTCATGTTAATTTTTTTTCAATTCTTTTTTGTGTTGGAAGGTTTAAATGCAACATACTGTTACTGTAATTAAACCGACAGTTATTGAGGTAGTTAGATGCACATGTAGATACACCATGTTTTATGCAGAGGACAGTAGCAAAATAGTAGTTACACATGTCTTGTAGTAAATAAGACACTTAGTAAATATTACAGAATAATCAATTAATATATTTGTTGATTATAAAAAGGTTGTGCTGGCATATTTGAAATGGTGTTTGCCTTAAGCAATCAGAAGGTCCCGGTTTGATGCCCACTGGCACTGAAAGAGTTCTCAAGACACCTAGAATTAGTTCTACCCAGGAAGTAGCCTCGAGTTTCTCAATAAGCCTAAGACTTTCGGTGCAATCCTGCTAAAATAAATTTGTTTAAATTAAAAATTATTTGTGATATTTAATGATTAACATGTCATTGAAATAAACATTAAGTCTTAAGAAAAACATATTTATTTTACTTGTATACCAGTACCATTCCAATCTTGGTGGTTATTCACCCGCGAGTGAACTATTTCAATAGCACCATGACTATGAAACACTCGTGTTATGCATATTGCAGTGTTCCACAGAGATGATGCTGATGATGATTCAGCATAATGATGAATGATTAGATATTTCTTAATTCCATTTTCAATAACAATTCCATTTCCAGTTAAATGACTTTGAACAATGTTGAAAATGGCCATATTCCACTGTCGAAAGGTACCACATATAAGTAAAGTTCTCTTCTTTGCGTAATTTACATATTAATTCAAAGTAATTATCGAGGTGCCTAATAATTTAAACATTTTATGCGACATTCGCCAAATTGAATTTCAATGCCCTGGACGCGGCCATATTGGAAGTAGTTCATTCAAAATGGCGACCAATGTAGCAGAGTCTGATTTATGAAATAAATCGTCTGCTGATCCATAATGATATAAATCGGGTTTAAGTGGTTAAAAAATAAATGAATTTTCTCTCTTTTTTTAGCATATAAAAATGGGTTTTCAAATAATGCACATAAACCATGCACCGCATAATACCTCAAAAAATGTAATATTTGTGAAGAGACCAAAATGTTTATGATAGAGCTTTTAATGGCATAGCTTTATGAAAAGACCCTTGACATATGTAAATGCAATTTAAAATGGGTAAAACATAAAATGAAATAATGAGTGCACTTTACCATTTTCTCTGAGCCTATACAAATTTTGTTCTTTTTAACAAATGCAAATAAACCGTGTACCACACGATGCGTCATCAATGACTGGAGGTGGTAAAAGAAATATTTTATAATGAGTAAATTTCTTTTTCTATGAGCTTATACAAATATGTGGCTTTAAAAATGATGCAACTAAACTGTGCAATACGCAGTGCATCAATGCGTCAAAATGTGACATTTGTAAATCTACGAACATATTTAGTATAGACCTTATAAATTTAAAAATAGCCGTTCACATGTTTATCGGATATATGATGCTTAAAAACAGTCGGTAACAATTAATCGTCTCTGTTCTTAGATAAAGTTATGACTGTTCCAATAAGACAAATCAAACTTTGCACCACAAAATACATCAAAATGTTACATTTATATTTTTAAAATACCAACATCTTTTGTTTAAAGCTTGTAATGACAGAGCCTTTGGAAAAAGGTGTGACATACTTTAATCGGATTTAAGGAAACTAAATAAAAGGTATGGAGTTTTCAAACAAAATGTGCTTAAAATGTGAAAAACGCATGAAACGTAAGTGCAACATTTTGAAACATGGCAAAATTATCAAGGAAGAGGTTGTGTTGCCACCTTTATTACAATACTCTCATAATAAATTAATACAGTGGGCAATGTTTTTGCTGCTTTAAAAATGTGAATCAAATTTGGCAAATACTTTTTATAGTCAGCATTGTATGTCAAACCATGTTTTAATAACGATACAATCAGAATGACACTCTCTTATGTTAATTCAACTGTTAAATCAAGAACATTTTCCAACACATGCTGGCTTCATTATGCACTTTATGGTGTAACGAATACCCTACCCCGCAGTTGTTTTAATAAGAAATAACACACATTTGTTTTTAAAAAAAGCTCGATTGTAGTGCTGATCAAGCATTTTGCATTGTATAAATTCGAGTTTGATACGGTGCTGTTTCGGTAAACAAAGAAAAACCAAATACGAAACCGAAAATTAACAGCCTTTCCACGAAGCAGGGTATGATCATTCACAGAACGAAATGTAATACCTTGTTTAAAGGTATTTCTACGGTGGTACACTTTTTCAAGATTTCTATCTTTCAAAAGCCCCTGTCTCTTGGAAAAATCCCAACTGATTGGAAACATGCAAATGTATGCACAGTCTATAAAAAAGGAGACAAACATAATGCTATACATTACAGGCCAATATCACTTACCGGGTACATGCATTTGCTAAATAAAATACTTACACATGTCATCGCTAGCTCTATCATGTCTCACCTTGATAACAATAATATTGTATATGACCTCCAACACGGGTTTAGACCTTCCCGTTCTTGTGAAACACAACTTATGTCATTCCTCCAAAACCTAACCAAATAAAAGAATCAAGGTATACAAACTGAAATCAGCATTATGGAGTTTGCTACAGCATTCGATAAAGAGCCCCATCAGCACCTCTTATACAAACTCAAATTCTAAATTCTATGGAATACATTCAAATGCTTTTTTTCTGGATATCTTACTTAACAAATATAACACAGACTGTTGTCCTAGAGGAAACCATGTCAGACAAGGTACCGTCGTAAAAATCGACCAAAATGTCGGAAGTCGTCGGTATGATGAAGATGACGCGACAACGCGACAGTACGATTGTGGTTACACAAAATACTCATAACAACGAATTATCATTATCGTTATGCCATGGTATCGTGTCTCGATCATCGCAATATTGTGTCTTCGTCATCGTGCTGTTGCATTATCGTCATTTTACCGTCGTGCTTTTCCGGCATCATCATCGAACTGTCGTGTATCGACTTTAAAATCAATCCATACATTGGCGATTATACTAAAATGACTCCGTATCTATAAATTCTGAATATGGGGAGTTGTGCTCTTCTGAACGCATTTCGGCATGTAGGCAAAATGACTTTTTTCCACTCAAGAAAAAAAACGAGTTCATCGTTCTTATCGCATATATGTGGACAAAGCAATGTCGATTTATCAGGTATTCCCACTGAAAAGGCGATACTAATTGTCCTATACGAAATATAATGCCATATTAAAAGGTGTAACAACAACATTTGTAAAATGGCAAAGAGAGTTTCAAGATCCTTTAGTTTGGTGGATAGATAATTACACTAAGATATGCAAGGAAAATTAATATCTCCACGAAAACACTCAATTTCGTCTCAAACTGTCTCAAAACATGTGCAATATATCAACTTTAGATTCAACATTGTAATTGTAATTTGACATACGCATTGAATCCATTCATCTATGAAGCTGTGGTACCTTTGTGCTAGGTGCAAATGAAAAGTATGCGAACCTGATTTTGTTGTATGTGAATGATATCTTTTGGCAATCTGAACGAAAAATGTGTGTTTTAAAATCGATTCCGATATAATATCCTTCCAAGTTTGCGCACCTAAATGCCTGCAGGCTATTCGATCGTAAAGGCAACCATGTGTTTGAGGCCCGGCTTGTAGCGCAAGACAAATATATGTATGCCCACATACCATCTAACAATTGTTCACATGTGTAACCTATCGTGCAAGATACGATTTAATACAGAGTGATGCAACCCTTTCTGTCAAACATTCAATTCATATCTATGATTTATTTTGTTTCTTATATACATATATTGTCAGGTTGTCCAGTTAATTTGCTAGCGAATGTAACTAGATAAGTTTGAAACGGATTTTTTACCAGATTTAAATTAATTTCATATTTAACAGTCTCAGCATTTTTTATTTTTTTATTTTNTTTTTTTTTGGGGGGGGGATTCAATAATAAGGTAGCCCGGGGAGCAGATTTGACTAGTTTTTAACAGTAGTTTATCTATGACGAGTCATCAAAAGGGCTCTTAGTTTTATCGAACGGTAACTTTATCTGTTTCATGGGATTGGCAGTATATATGAGCGCGGAAAACCATAACGCGCATTAAATTGGTTCAGTCGGTCGTCAGTTCTTATAACCGGTTATCTAATACAAACGGTATTTATTGATGTATTTAACAATTTATGTAATAATTTAATAATTTAATATTTTAATAATTTAATAATTTAATAATTGAATAATTTAATAACTTTATAATTTAATAATTTAATAATTTAATAATTTAATAATTTAATAATTTAATAATTTAATAATTTAATAATTTTATGATTTAATAATTTTATAATTTTATAATTTTATAATTTTATAATTTTATAATTTTATAATTTTATAATTTTATAATGTATGAATGTATGAATTTATGAATGTATGAATTTATGAATTTATGAATTTATGAATTTATTAATTTATTAATTTATTAATTTATTAATTTATTTACTTATTAATTTATTAATTTATTAATTTATAAATCATTATTAATAATATGTTATTAATTTATTAAATTATTAATTTATTAATTTAAAGATGCATTGGTTATTTGTTATTATTCTTTCCCTCTCTTCCTCTCTTTTTCCGTCGTGTTTTTTCTATATGCCTTCGTTCCGTCGTTCCTTCCTACAATTGTTCGTTCGTTCCTTCCTTCCTCCTTCCTAACTTCTTGCCTTTTCCTCCTGACTTTCGTTCCTTCGTTCCTTCGTTCGTTCATTCGTTCGTTCCTTCGTTCCTTCCTTCGTTCCCTCCTTCATTCGTTCCTACGTTCCTTCCGTCGTTCCTTCCGTCGTTCCTTCCGTCGTTCTTTCCTTCGTTCCTTCCTTCGTTCCTTCCTTCGTTCCTTCCTTCGTTCCTTCCTTCGTTCCTTCCTTCGTTCGTTCGTTCCTTCGTTCGTTCCTTCGTTCGTTTCTTCGTTCGTTCCTTCGTTCGTTCCTTCGTTCGTTCCTTCGTTCGTTCCTTCGTTAGTTCCTTCGTTCGTTCCTTCGTTCGTTCCTTCGTTCGTTCCTTCGTTCGTTCCTTCGTTCGTTCCTTCCTTCGTTCCTTCGTTCGTTCCTTCGTTCGTTCCTCCGTTCGTTCCTTCGTTCGTTTTTTCGTTCGTTCCTTCCTTCGTTTCTTCCTCCGTTCCTTCCGTCGTTCCTTCATTCGTTGTTCCTTCGTTCCTTCCTTCCTTTATTCCTTCCTTCATTCCTTCATTCCTTCCTTCATTCCTTCCTTCATTCCTTATTTTGTTCGTTCCTTCATTCCTACATGCCTGCTTTCCTGCCTTCGTTCCTTCGTTCCTTCCTTCCTTGCCCCGTCCCTTCCTTCCTTCGTTCGGACCTTCGTTCCTGCCTGCTTTCCTGCCTTCGTGTCTTTGTTCCTTTGTTCCTTCCTTCGTTCCTTCCTTCGTTCCTTCATTCGTCCCTTCCTTCGTCCCTTCCTTCGTTCCTTCCTTCGTTCCTTCCTTCGTTCCTTCCTTCGTTCCTTCCTTCGTTCCTTCCTTCGTTCTTTCCTTCCTTGCTTCCTTCCTTGCTTTGTTCCTTCGTTCATTTTTCCTTCCTTCCTTCGTTCGCTCCTTCGTTCCTTCATTCATTCCTTCCTTTCTTCCTTCCCACCCACCTTTCCTCTCTCCACGTCTCTGTACTTCACTAACTCACTCACTCTCTCACTCACTCTCTCACTTACTCACTCACTGATTGTTTCTCTCACTCATTCACTCATTCATTCATCACATATTATGTTTTTTTCTTTTAATTGTACTTTTCTTTTAGAAGAAATGATGTGGATTAAAGAATTAAATGCATCAATGCGGCAAACATTGGGCTTGAAGCAAAGTACAGAATCAACATGCGTCTTGACATAGACAACTAAATCACACCCAACCTCAGTCCATACTCAGTCATCCTGTAATTTTACAGATTTTGTTCCATATATAAGACAATACGAGGTATATATTTTCAATATTGAGAAAAGAAACAATGCATGTCATCAGGTTTTGTCTCCAATAGATAAATGTTGATGTTTTCATCAAATTTGCGTGCGTGTCTCAATTGTTGTGTTAAGCCAATATCACCATGTTATGACTGTCTTATTTTTGGAAAATAGTTCAACTGCATCAAATAATCAGAACAGACATGTTGTAAAATGAAATAGATACAAACACACGAACAGACATACTCGCTTTGTAGCGATGGTTCAATGTTTAATAAAAACCTATTATTTCATTACGATACCATGCCAAAACTAATTTAATATTGTAGATACTTTGAATGCTTCACAAGGCAACTTGATTCCGCGAATTTGATAGTATAAAATGGCTTTATATTTCGTGAAAAGCACTCATCAGGTTACATCAATGTTGTAACAATGTCGCGATTGAAGAATGTTTTGCTCGTGGGCAATAATCTACCAAATAATTACATCATCTCAAAATGCGTGAAATATTGAGGCCACGGCCCTTTGGAAATCGGACACGCACGTTAACATCTGACGCTAATCATGGGCGCCATTGTATATGTATACATTAATGAAAGGTTATTCACAAACGATTTAATAAGGATTATGTTTCACAAATGAGGTACGACCACCGCGAGTCAAAAGACAAGATAATAAAACTCTTAACGTGTCATCTTAAACGCAACACAGTTGGTTAGCGTGGGGCTATGATATTAATTAGAAATAAACATCATTTTGAATGAAAAATAATCAAATTATAACGAAAAATCAACTTTTCTGAAAAGTAAAATTTCACTATATATTATGTTGTATATATATATAACAAGGTATTCAACTCAAAATGACCCGAATATAGGGTGCATCGCTTTGAACAGCCATTACTTCATCAAATGTGCAGCGCTCTCCACGAGCTCGGTCTTATTAAACGCAGAAATGAATTTCCTTTCCGGAAATGTACATATCTTGCAACATTTTTACAAATGCTGGATCACATTTTAAGAAATAATACGATACACATTACATGTACATTTCCGGAAAGGAAAATCATTTCTGCGTTTAATAAGACCGCGTTCATGTAAATCGCTGCACAATTGATGAAGAAATGGCTGTTCAAAGCGATGCACCCTATATTCGGGTCATTTTGAGTTGAATACAAATACAATTAATTTTGATCTGACCCCTGGGTCAAAAGTTACGCCGCATGTTGTTAGAAAAATGTGTGAAAATGTCTGACCCGGCCCCACCCCAACCCCCATAACTTTTGACCGAAGGGTCAGATCGAAATTCCAAGTAGTGCACCGTCGCACATATGCTCATAGCTACCATGTGTGTAAGTTTCAAGGTTCTAGTGCTAATAGTGTAGGAGGAGATAATGGCCAGGACGGACAGACGGCGGAGATAACAACAATATCCCCACGCTTTAAAAGCCTGGGGATTATAAACGCTATCGCTAGTAAGCTACCTAGTTTCTGGTGTAATACAATATACATGTACTGTCATTTAACTATTGCACTGAATCGATTTGCAGATACAACTGGTGCATTAAAACATACCTCGTTTACATGCTGCGGCCAGGTAACATACCTCTTCTACCTGCTACGGCCAGGTAACATACCTCTTCTACATGCTACGGCCAGGTAACATACCTGTTCAACATGCTACGGCCAGGAAACATACCTCTTCTTCATGCTACGGCCAGGTAGAGTACCTCTACTTAGTGCTACCGCAAGGTAACATACCTATTCTACATGCTACTGCCAGGTAACATACCTCTTCTACATGCTACGGCCAGGTAACATACCTCTTCTCCCTGCTACGGCCAGGTAACATACCTCTTCTACATGCTAAGGCCAGGAAACATACCTCTTTTACATGCACCTGTCAGGTAACATACCTCTTCTACATGCTACGGTCAGGTAACATACATCTTCTTAGTGCTACGGTCAGGCAACATATCTCTTCTTAGTGCTACGGCCAGGAAACATACCTCTTTTACATGCTTCGGCCAGGTAACATACCTCTTCTACCAGCTACGGCCATGTAACATACCTCTTCTACCTGCTACGGCCAGGAAACATACCTCTTTTACATGCTACGGCCAGGAAACATACCTCTTCTACCTGCTACGGCCAGGTAACATACCTCTTCTACCTGCTACGGCCAGGTAACATACCTCTTCTACATGCTACGGCCAGGTAACATACCTCTTCTAAGTGCTACGGCCAGGTTACATACCTCTTCTACATGCTACGGCCAGGTAACCTACCTCTTCAAAGTGCTACGGCCAGGTAACATACCTCTTCTAAGTGCTACTTCATGGTAACATACCTCTTCTACATGCTACGGCCAGGAAGCATACCTCTTCTAAGTGCTACGGCCAGGTAACATACCTCTTCTACTTGCTAACGCCAGGTAACATACCTCTTCTACATGCTACGACCAGGTAACATACCTCTTCTTAGTGCTGCGGCCAGGTAACATACCTCTTCTAAGTGCTACGGCCAGGTAACATACCTCTTCTAAGTGCTACGGCCAGGTAACATACCTCTTCTACATGCTACGGCCAGGTAACATACATCTTCTATATGCTACGGCCAGGTTACATACCTCTTCTACATGATACGGCCAGGTAACATACCTCTTCTACATGCTACGGCCAGGTAATATACCTCTTCTACATGCTTCGGCCAGGTAACATACCTCTTCTACATGCAACGGCCAGATAACATACCCCTTCCACATACTAAGGCCTACCTGAGGAACTCACTTTGCTGTCAATCAGACTTTTGTATTGAACACCGTTTATTGTGTTCGATGTTTGTTTTGTGTGATCATGCAACTAAATTGGGTTGCAGTGATACATAATCTCCATTAATATCTTCCTTTGTATTTTTATCCTTATAATCCTCACCACCATCAGACGTAAAACATCACCATCATCATCAACAATTGCAACAACAACGAAAACACCGCCCCAACATTCATGTATATTCTCATTATCAACAATAACAACACCATCATCGAAATAATCTGCATCGTCTTTATCATCAAGATATTATAGTCATAGCAATTTAAAACGTCCTAACATTATTAGCATGTTATCACCATTATCAGCATATAAAAACGATAGCTATCATCTATACATGTATAAGAGTATTAATCAAATGTTTCAACGCAATAATTCAGTAACCAGACATTAAATGTTCTGATATGTCCATATCAAAGTGAATGGGCAGTAACCGATGATTGTAATATTGATAATCTGTTGATGACAAAAATACTGCTGATTATGCTGATGTTAATAATGACAGTAATGATGATACCGGTGATGATAGTATATGATAATGGTGAATTTGATGATACTACGAATATTGATGATGATTTTGAGGATAATAATTGTGTCAAGTTAGTCCAATGAAGATGAGTATGCTGATTATGATCCTCATAATGTAATACGCTTGTAATTTTGTAAACGTATAGGTAGTCAATACAGCTAACATAAAATGAAACAAATCAATTATAACATTCAAAACATAATAGATAAGAACAGTTGGTAATATAAAACAAAAAATAAAATGGAAAAAAAAATACTGCACAAACGACAATATATTTTATGTTGCATATGATAAAAAACAATTTAAACATATATACATATTAACTCTAAACAACAACTAAATATACCCATGATGGGTAGTTATTAAATGAAATATGTGTTTTGAACAGGACAAGGGGTTCATGACGCTAGTTCAGTTAGTATTGTGGAGTGAGGTAGTAGGCATTGGGGCTTCTAAGCAAATCGTACCGTCTTGTGTCGCTAGGTTGAGTCTGAAATAGGGATTCCAAAAGATACGAAACTAACTTGTTCTTTTATATAATCTTTACTTTTATTTAAAAAAAAATGCTATTAAACATATACTCTGTTGTAAAAAAAATAATGTACAGGTAATTCATGCAAAACCTGAATATATACCTTAGCAGTAAACATGTATCAAATTTTATAATCATAAATTAGTTTGGTGAACTATCGTGAACTACGAATATAACACGTTTAAATAGACAATAAAAACAAAACATAACTAAATTAGTTTTAAATTATTAAGAGTTGTGTTTCCCATCAGTCTGTCCAAACGCTTATATATAATATGTATTTCTTTGTAGGAAAGATGGGGATTTTATGTTGACATTTTATCAAATAGGCAGTACGTATTCATTCATGTAAGTGTTTTATTGATAAATATAGGAATTTTGACCACGACTTTTATATGACCACATTATTCATTGGAATGTAAACACTGTTTGTTCTCAGAAAAATGCAATTATACAAAGTTATTAAGGAAAAGATTTTCGGCATGAGGGGTATATAATTGACAATTACACAACGAAAAACGGTTATTGTCTGTGTATAAATACATTCAATATCATGAGCAGGATTCGAAATGTGTGAACATATATGTGTTTTGTAAGATAAAAACCTTCCTTTGCTATAACAGTTGTAAAACATACTCACTAAAATATATTATTCGGAGTCAACTTGATTTAAATGAAGGATTTAAATTTAATTTAATGCACGCGAAAGAAGATTCAATACTAATTTCTCAAACGCGTTTACTCAATGAAAATGTTTATTTCGGCGTATCTTTGAATATGCACACCCTAGTTTTTTTATCAGTCGAACAGATATTTTACCACATGATGACAAAGTTTCCCTTCAATAACGTTTTTGTCAGGGGGTTTCTTTCTGGAATACGTCTAAATGTAATGGAATGATGAAGTTATAGAATAATAACAGTCAAAATTCAAATATTTCCACACACAAAATACTCACCTTAACTAAAATACACCGTTGGTACAATAAGTGTTCACAAACAACAACTATCTTCACTACATATAAATCAAATTCTCGATAAAACCTTACTGATATATCGTTTACGTTCGACCCTAACATTGCCAACGATTCATACGAGTATGACATGCTTGTTGAACTTTAAATAAATATACAATGTGATCGATTGTAACTGTAAGTATACAAATATTTTAGAACATGCAGGTTCATACTTTATTGGTAAATCGGCACGGACATATAAACATTTCATTATGCTCTTTTTATGTTTTGTCTAAGTACATTGTTTTAACCAAATAAACAATACTTGACTTGCAATGATTAAATATTCTAGGATATATATATCAAGGACCATTTACAATATTGCAAAAACATATAAAAAAAATGTTTGTGTCACGTAATTGAATTGTGTTCGGACGGAAAATAAGTTATAACAAAGCGTAAGTACTGTTAATAACATATATTGTCAAATATACTCACTGAATCTAGGTCAAAGGAGTCGGACTTTGGGATTGTTTGATCTATGTCCTCATAGTGTGCCTCGTCCTTGCTCTCCATCTCAATATTGGGAAGCGAGTCTATAATAAAAACACAAAAACGTTTAATCACAACGAAATACTATCTTCTTGAATTTACAACGTTACATGTTTTTCAAACAATACAATAACAAAAATATGTATTGTTGGTTAAAATATATTATTCTCAAATTCAGAGCCGTTTCTGCATTAACTTTTTTATATTTTCGTTAATGTCTAAATACGTTGCTGGAGATTGGATCAATAAATAAGTAATTTACTTAAGTATTATTAAAATATATTGATAACTAATTAACTATGAAATCAATAACCGTTGAAAATGTGTGATAATTAATACACAAGATTACAATAGCATTTTACTCTGTCTTAAATTAATCAATCCCACATTAGACACAAGCTATATGACTGTTACCTTTGGACAAGACATCTAGTAGCTGTTCTTCAACATGTGCAATGGAATTTGGTCTGAAAGAACGGAAGAGCGTAAATCATGTTTAGGCCCAATAATGCTGTAATTCGGTAAATTAATATGTTTTAAGTTATATTAAAAAATACAAATGTATTTTACGGACGGTGGTGCATTCTGTTACATATCAAGTAGGATGTATGACCAGTATAAGCTATCACATATTGTATAAAAAGGCTTTCATGAGGTTTAAACGGTATGAATGCCATTATTATTAACACAAACATAATTGTTTCTTATTCGTATTGGTCTTATAGAAGTTTAGAAATAATCTACCTTGTTTGCATGGAATGTCTTTTCCGAGTATTTGGCAATCCTGCAGGACACAAACAAAAAAGAATAAAACTAAACGTTCAGACTGAAAGATACGAATAACATCGCTACAAAATTAAAAAATACATAAAAATGTTATGCAGAAGGAAAATATAAAAATGGTCAAACGTTTAGACGAAATATTCACATACGCTTAACAAAGCAGAAGCAGACAAACACGAAGACGCACACTGCAGCAGCCCCAACAACAGATGTGGTCTGTAACCATGGAAACCCTTCTTGTGCTTTTGCTATGGTAAATAAAAAAGAAATTTACATAACTACATTTAATTTATATTGCAAAAGGTTGTAATCATATAACTTATTCAGCGATGCGTTCATAGGCTGATTGTATCGAAACTGTTTTTGTTCAATTTAAAGAATAATTTGCTTTGTTTTTCATAATCTGATGCGCATTTATAAAACAACTAGGATCGCCGCACAGTGGGTAATTGTACGAGTAAACTATACCAAACAATGCTCATAGTTGACCGATAAATAATGATAACACGGAAATTATTTCTTTTCTTACTTGGCATTACAATTTATTATTTTATAACATAATACAGATTCTAATCTAAGCTGTATTTATCAGTTTCGAAATTATATGTACGTTGTTTATTGCAGAAAGAAGAATAGTAAATTGTCTTCTTTAAAAAGTGAAAAGAAGGACAATGTTTATAGTGTGTGTTTTTTTTTACTATACATGTACCTACTTTCAGAGGCGTTTACTTCTAATGATTTTCTATTTTCCCCATAGATGTTGACTGCAGTGCATTCGATCAATAAATATGCTTCAACCAGCTCAGAGATAAACATTATGCATTCAGACTTATGTACGCATCTGGAGATCAGTTTTCCATTTGCTGTGTGTATGCAGGAAACGTTGGACAGAGGATAACTGTCCACAACGCATGTCAGCAGCATTTTCTCGCTACCATCAATGTCAAGTAGTTTGCTGTTTCGAATGGTAATCACCGGCTTATCTAAATTGTGCGCATACATTGATACCATGTCCATTGTAAATGTAAACACCTGTACATTCATTTTAAACAAATAGTTTCAAGAAACCAACACTATGGCGAAAATACAAATTTTATGAAATATGCTTAATTTGAAACCAGAATAAAGAACAAGATACTTTTATGTAAGCAATTTTTACAGATTCAACTTTTAAAGTCATCGAAACATTTAATTTAGGCATTTTCGTGAAACATTTTTAGTTGAAGCATGTTACGGTCCATACATACGAGGAACAATAACGTTGACGTCTTCAATCATTTCCAGGTAGAACTCTTCGCATCGGGCACGACAGGTGATTCGATGACCTCCTCCTGCCGAAGTATGTGGGATCTTTACATTGATGTTTGAAGAGTTGTTCGCATGTGTCACGGTGTTCAAACTTATGTCGCGAGAGTCTGCATACCACGCGAAAGAACAATCGGTGTTGTGATCTGTTAGCGTGCACTTGATATCGAAATCGTACCACGATAATATGTTGTCCGGAATGGTCAGTGGTACAATAGACACCTCTATGGGTGGATCTAGGAAACAATCACAAGAACATAATTATAACATTTATTGTACTGAAATTGCAATAAACATGTGAAAGGGCGTAGATTCATTCAAACATTTTCACACATAATGAAAACATTACTAAAGCGTTTATAACACCATATTAAAAAAAACACATATAAAATATGTCCTTACACAATGTATATTATGTACACAAATAGGTATTTCGACACCATTATCGTCTACATTTAGATAAGCAATATTGGCAAAGTATTTCAAACGAAATCAGTTTCAGTCCTTAATATAATATTTTATATAGCGTATTCGTGTTTGCATGATTATGTAGAAAGCGTAACAAGATATTTTTCCGCAACACAAAATTAAAGATAAGACTAACTCATTTGATTGGGGGAAAAAACATCAAACATTAAACAAAAAAATACCCCAACAACTGTTTTAAAGGAAATCCTTTTGACGAATCCAATAGGCACTTACATTTATAGTTCAGTTTCTGCGCTTTCGAGTTCCAAAGCTTATATGCGTCGTTTTTTGTACGGAAGAAAACAGAGCAATTCAGAATCATGTTATTCCATGTCCGATTGGCGGAGGTCAAAGTAATGTAGCTTCGATAAAACTGCGATGAATGGTAAAACACTTCAATTTGACTCGCCTCTGCAATTTTCTTGTCGCCCAGGAACATTTCTATTTTGGGAGGAGGTCTCGCGATGGAAACACTGCAGGTTATGTTTATTGGGTAGCCCTCTTTCAACTCCGAAATATCTAATGTCACAGCGTTGGGTGGAACTGAAACAAGTTTCTTAGTAATCTTCACACAACTTTAAGTTTAAGAAAAATGAATGGAATTAGATCATTTTAATTAGTAGTTAAACTACTTCCATTACTAACCGACGTTCTTTTAACCGAAAAACATTGGACTAACATAATGTAAGGCTGGACAGAGTTATTGATAAATTGGTGATTTTTTTTAGTTGTTTCAAATTCTCTTAAAAGTGTACAGTCTCAGTATTAGATGAGCAATAAATGTGTTGCCGGACGAGCTACGCCCAAAGGTGCCATTTGGTTCAAGTGACAAATCAACACAGGTCTTGCAGATATATCTGTATATGGGATCGATAAATAGGTTCTGGAAAGAAAAGCATTACATGCATAGACTTATCAATAGATATTAGTCGCGCTTGTGGAAAAAGGAATGCATGTGCGCACAGTGTCGTCCCAGATACCTGAAATAACTGCGAACTACACAGGCTAACCAGGCACGACACTTTCCGCTCTTATGATATTTTTCGTATAAAGGAGGTATCTCCTTAACAAAATTCCAGTTTAGGCGGAAAATGTCGTATTACTTTGGATAAATCATATATTTAAATTGAACATTTTCTTTAATATCATTTTATTCAATCACTTATTTATTGTTTAACGAAATGTAAGAAATGATTTCTAAATACACAATATTCTTATATTTATAATCAATGTTAACGCAAACGTATGCTACTTACCATAAATATATATGAATGCATCTGTTGTGAACGTTTGTGCTGTCTCTGGATATGCAACAGAACACGTCAATTTTGCCATATGGTGTGCATCTGTGAAATCCTTCTTCACAGTGTATACGCTATATCCGGCATACGACTGTACTACGTCGACGTCCAGTTGTGTAGATCCGATTGAAATATTGACGTTTTTGCTAAACGTTGAACAAGAAATGTTAGCGCCGGCTGCCAAACAAATGCAATTAGAACATTCCTTCGTTGAACAGACAGGGGATAGTACTGGACTACCTGAAGCATATACAATTGTATTATAATAAACGCTTCTACAAATGCCGATAACATTAAAAGCTTAACAAGTATCCACCATTTTACAAGGCTATATAAAACAAACAAGCATGTGGATTTTTATATGTGGTTTTCAAAAGAGAACGTAATTGTATTGCTTTCCATCACCATTACGGCTATTGCGATAATCTGGAATTGTTACCATATGATGCTCGGTTCTGAAATCTTGTCAACAAGAAGAGATTTAGCAGAAAGTGGATTTGCTTTGTGTTATCTAGCTTCAGAGAGTCGCAATACTGTTGTTAACGGGCATGTTAAACCACCAAGGGAATAAATTGACTTTATATATTAATATGGTATTACAGTTCAATTTGAATTGCAATGTTGTGATGGCCACTGTTATTTACGTTTGTGTTGTTTGAGATGAAATCTGGAATACGTGTAAGGCTCGGAAAACCTTTGAACACTTTTAAATCCTCAGTGATTTTCATTAAAGATTCACGGCAGGGACCGCAGCTTGGGTCATTTTTATGTTGTTGTTGTGTTGTTTGTGCTGTTCTGCATTGCATAGGTAAGTGGTTACGTGCATTAAATATAAAAGACTAGTCTCTGGTAAAGAGAATGTATTGCCTGAAAATATTTATGGAGTTGTATGATACATATGATCCGCCCATATAATACTCTGTATGAATGTTCGATCTCTTTTTTTGTTTAGGTTTCTTTTCAATTACATTATAATTGTGAATGTTTGTATTTGATTGAGAGGTTTTAGTATGCATATATTTTTTTTTTTGTATTAAGAAGATTTGTAGGTACCTTTTACATTATGGAATGATACCATAGTTATTACCTAGTCTGGTAAAGTAATTGCGTAACATGACACGACATCACAAAACTAAATAAGAACTTCAGTTAAATTTGATTTACCTACAAACAGTCGTACTACGTTTGTGTCATCCTGCAACCAATGTGCTTTTGCCGTATGCGTATCACATCGTACAATATACCACTCCGGACTGGTAACATTGTAAATGTCGAAAACGAGTTTGTAGTTCAACGGCTCCACGGTGCGAATATACTGATTATGTCGAAGAAATGTCATCGTTACGGACAAGGCTATCGACATGTTCGCTTCATCTTTAAGGTCCATCACTGATTTAGTCGCTATGTAAGCTATTTTACCACTATCACCAGGTTTGGCAGGATACGACAGCACGTAAATATGACCACATTTGTTTTCAAATTCTAGATAAAAAAAAATATATGCATACATACATACGATACAAATACATACATTATACTATTCCAATACTTAAAACGTGTACATTATATTTCAGATTATAAAATAGACACAAGATGTGTTGCCGTATATTAATGCATTCAATGCTTTATTCAAATGACACGAAACTCTGAATCGAGTGTTAAACTACTTATTAATGATGAACATTAATATACACTTATGTTTGTTTACATTCACGTTATAATAAAGTTCTATATGAAATATTATAGCAGATACAAATGGTGAACTCTAAACATTACCTTGTAACATTAGTTTAGCCGCGTTTGACGAGATATTCTTCAAGCTGGCAAGGATAAGAGCCTTATCCCAAGCCTTGCTGACGTCGTTCATCTCTAACACAACACCTTCAGGAGAAAACGTTTGCGTATATCCTATGCGTATATCATCAAATTCGTCCTGTCCTTCAAATTTAACCTTCCATTTTAACTCACTTAGAAGATCTTTTGTTACCAAGGGATCTGGATCTAGTAACAGTGAAACTGTCCTGCCTAGAAAGGCCGGTTGGAGCGCGGAAAGTCGACCTAATGCCGGTTTGCCGCTAATGAGCACAATTAACTGAGAAATAACGAGAAGTGATGTAATTATATGGATCATGATACAAAAAGTAATTTTAAACTTTCTAGAGTCAATTGTTATAAAATTCATCCAACAGTAAAACACACCACAACGTCAAGTGTTATTAAGTATTTTTTTTTTAATATAACTTTACATTTTTAAATAAAATATGTTTTCTTAATTAGTCACAGAAGCACATCCATTATTTTTTTAATTCCTGTCATAATTATCAGCAAAAAACGTGCAATGGCATTATCGACATACTGCATTCACGATCTTTATATACGGATACACAGACATAACACTCATTTTAAGGAAATAATTTTATGAAAGCAATCTTTATTGATGCTTAAAACCTGCGATTCGTAAAATTCCGTTGTTGTTTTTTTTTAATTTCCTTGATGAGGATTGGCCGTTAAAGATGCATTTATAAAGTAAGTATGCAGATATATTACTATATGCAAGACAAAACGCTTGTAAATCAGTCAATCTGCAAATATAAAAGTGGACTTTTTCTTCACTTAAACTTCGGTGAACATATCACATTGACCTTAATATTTAGGAAAGAATGATTGTTTTCTCAAATAACAATCTCCAATTCAATGGGATACGTGTAAAAATAATAAAGTAAGAGCTTTCAAGTTAACTTTGTTATCAATAAATTAATGAATACAAGCCATTTGTTCAAGCAATAGAACCAATAATACAGTTCAACCTAGTTAACATATATCATCTTTTAGATTGACGATAACAGACTATTTTGATAAATGCGTTGAGTAGATTTAGCGAAATTTTAACATAAAATATCGTTTACTGTTTTCTTCTTTGACATTCTTTTATTGTTCTTAATCTTATTTTAACCATTCATTGCATTCAGTACACTAAGGTTAATTATTCTAAACTATGTTTCAGGAAAACAGTCCAAATCTGCTGACAGAAACTATCGAGTACTGAAACTGTTTTCATTGACATCGTTGCATGAGTAGTTCAAAGACGTGACTCTTGGTTTATGATCCGGGAATGTTTAAGTGTTTTATTGTATATAATGTGTCATAGGAAAACCAGAGAAACGTTTTCTGCTTATGTCCTTGGAGTAAAAAAAGTCTGTTTCCACTGACCCTAAATCAATATCCCGCACCTAGAATACTTTCTTGAGTCTGTCAGATGATTTAATGTCATGTATTTATTTTCGATTATCAATAACAATGTAAGTTAAATTGTTTTTCTTTTCGTTCGTACAATGGAGGATAAACAACGCTTAAAATAATACATGTTTTGTTAATTTTATTTCTGTTAAATAAAGTAGGAGACGAACGAGTTGTAAAAGCAAAATGTTTAATTCTTGTTTACTTTATAAAACATCGTAGACGTGAACGTATCATAAAACAGTCGCAATTTCATATAAATATGTTATGTTTTGGATAAGTTCATGATTTAAAAAAAAAAAAACATAAGAAATATAACGTACTTTAAATGTACAACGATTGTTAACCCATTTATGCCTAGCGTCTAGAAAAAAAAGGCCTTGGCAAACAGCGTTGACCCAGATGAGACGCCGCATGATGCGGCGTCTCATCAGGGTCTGCGCTGTTTGCTTAAAGGAATTTCTGTAAGAAATATTCTAAACATAGAAATAAATATACTGGACATCCCTAATTTTGGAAATAAATTGATCCAATTTAAAAGGATGGGAGAGTCCACTAGGCATAAATGGGTAAATGCTGGGTATACACGATTATTGCTAATGTTACAACAACGTGTATCAAACAACACAATATAAGTATAAAAGAAACAAGACCAAAGTAATGTACAACTATTAAGAAAATGCAAATTTGTTTAATGCAACAATGCAGCAAATAGTAAAACTCATAAGCACTAACAATATCAAACACAATTATAAAAGACACACTCACATGCCATGCAAACCTTTCGGAAGGAAAGTTGACGAAGTCAACTAGCGTATTTGAGTCGCGTTCTGAGAAAACTGGGCATAATGCTTGTGCGTTAATTGTCATCCCAGATTAAGCCTGTGCAGTCCGCACAGGCTAATCAGGGACGACAATTCCCGCTTTTATGAAATTTTTCGATTAAATGATGTCTCTTCTTAGCGAAATTCCAATTTAGGCGGAAAGTGTCGTCCCGGATTAGCCTGTGCGGACTGCATAGGCTAATCTGGGACGACACTTTACGCACACATATATATATTCTAATCAACATACATGTATATATACATGTTCGCATGTTAATTCAAATATGCATTATACATACCATTGTTGTTTGAAGGCCTCATTGAAAATAAGATTGCCATTGTTAAACAGTTTGCATGACTTTGTATGTGTTGTCTTAATGAGTTACCTTCAGAAAATAAAGAGATTATTATTAATATTATATATATAAATGAACAGAAGTGTCACACTTATTTTTTTTCGCACGCCAATAGAGTCAGCAACGTAAAATTTATTAACGTTAACTGACTTGGATATTGAGCATAATTAAATTTTCTTACCACGTTTCCCATACAACTGCCACAAAGCATTTTCCACAATAGTGTTCACAATTTAGTCACTTTCATTGAAATACACACACCATATGAGTGTAATATCGCGTATACAGTGACAGATTCTATATAGTTACTAAAGTTATGTACGCATGATCATCAATGGTGACAGAAGTTAGCTATTTTAATTACACAAAAAGTCTCAATGGCTTACAATATCATTAAAATTAAACTCTTACATTCACTCTATTAGTTGTCGATGTTATTGGATGCTATAGAAGCGTCAGACTGGAGATTATTGTAATGAGATTACAATGGCTAGCATAGGAAAACAAAACTCTATACTAGTTGTCTACGTCAGGTCTGTAAGTCCACAATACAAATACAAGTAGACTTATATAGCGCCAAACATATTTGACAATATTCAATTGCGCTGTAAACAGTTCTATAACTAAAGAAGCTTCATTGTCATAGAAAACACAAAAAAAAAAAATGCGTTTTAAGTTTTGTTTTAAACTGATAGTCGCTCGGTGTGCATTAAAAGTCTTTTGGACGAGCATTCCACCACTCGGGTCCAATTACTGCTATTAATTTATCAGCCTTTTTTGTTCGAGTTTTTGGGATGTTGAAAGTATTGTCATCAACTTATCTAAGTGCGGGAATAAAAAATACATCGGGAACATGAAGGGATCCAAATGCAACGGGGAATAATTAGGGATCTCAACAACTATTCGGATATCCGAATGCCCAATTGAAATCCGGTTATTAATTCAGCATCCGAATATTCGTATAAAAAAAATAACAAAAACATAACACATTTTAGAAATACGAATACCCGGATGTAGGCGTTAATTGATTAAATTCACACATTATATAGGCCTCTGCAGGCGGTCGACACTCATACGTAGACGAGCGCCGTAAACCAAAGACGTATCAATAAACATGTGTATCACAGTTTTGATAGGTCTTTGCAGAGACATACCAAATTGATAGGCGATTAACTGATAAAGAATCAGAAAATAAGGCATTTAATTACACACTTCAAAAAATGCCCCACTGAAATGTTCCTTGAACAACAGATGATATGCATATACTGATATATACCATCACAAAAATGTGTATATGGTTATGTTGCCAAAAAGCTAGTAATTTTCTGAGGATTTTCGTAATTTGATAGATAATAATTCATTTCAAGTTTAATTGCCATAGTTCAGTTTTAAACACAACATACGTCGATTAATTTTAAATCCTTATCATTAGATATATCAGTTTATGTAAACCCTTTGAGCGCTGGAACCGGATTTTGAAGGCCTTTGCAAACAGTTTGGATCCAGATAAGACGCCACATAACGTGGCGTCTCATCAGGATCCAAACTGTTTTCTATTCTGATAGTATTATTTGAAAAAAAAATCGAAGAAAATGCTAATTTTAGAAATTTAGGAGACAACATTTTAGCAGACGACAAATTTCCCAGCATGCAAAGGGTTAAATATCAGCTGAGTGACATCTGGGGATATATATTCTAATGATGACGCTTGTAAATTTACAATGAAGCTGGGGACTGGTTTTACGATGTGATACAACAGGACAGAAAGAGTTGTGCAAAACAAATTTTTTGTTTGTGTTCTAAATGGTTCACATTGATATTTTCAAACATTTTTTTTTGTGTACACATATAACTCGGGTCAAGCGAATGTATTGTAGACATAAACGAATAAACTGCTGCTCTACTAAAATGTGTGACATTAATGTTTACTCCTTAACCGTTTGTTTTTCGACATTTCCATTGTTTTTTTTCCTGAGTTTTGGATTTTTATATTGTCATTTTACTTGCTAGATTTAATTCAACGTTTACTCGAACAAGCAAACGAGCATGGGACGCTATGGCAATACGCCATAAGCTTTTCGCCAAACTCTTCAACGGAAATTAATTTGAAAATCACCCCAGTATACTAGATCTTATTAAACGATCAATGTCATGCCATAACGATCTCATTGTTAAATTACCTGTTTGTTTTAAAGTTTGCAGTATATCGCTCAATCCTACTATGTGTTTTCTGATTTTGCATAATTACACTTGAACGGTTAAGAACATCAGATCGATGCACAGTTTAAGTGAATTCGAAAGTACGAAATCCATAGCCACGTGCTTTTCTGGAAAGACCATCGTACACATAGAGGCCCTGTTCGTCTGTCACTCCTTTTCATGAACGAGACGGCACAGCGGTCCTGTATTACAAACGTAACATAATTACTTATATATTGTATGTATTAAGACGATGTACTTATGTATAAGTCTAAATAAAATGTATGTTCTGTTCTGTTCTGTTCATATATTAGCCGATTCGTTATAGTCATAGTTTACGTCATAGTTGAGAATGCCTGATTAATTGAAGTTAGAACAATAGTATAATATATTACGTCTTGAGTATTGCTATATATTATGTATGTATGAACCAATGTATATATTTTTACAATGTCATTATTTGGAAATAACATATGTTTAAAGTCAATTATACTTTTCCAAGTCGCGTCGCATTATTAGTACCAGTGTTTCAGTGGATGGCTTTGTAAGCACCATTGATCTCTACGCATGAACATAAATGGCGACAGCAGTTAGCTTTTCAAATAATGGCTGAAAATCTCATTAAAATTAAATCCTCATTATCGCATAATTAGTCGCTGTTAGTGGTTAGTATTGCAGCGTTAGGCGGGATGTGTTATACATTACATCTCGCAGGATTCTAAGGTATGTTCGCGTCAACCTGTCTGGATAACTTTCATGAAAGCCAGAATAGGCTATCGACATTGGCCCGTTCGTTATTAAACACACGATATGCCTTCCGATTTTTATTGAAGAGTATCGTACTAAGATACGCAATGATATATTAATCCATGATTTGAATGCGTGTCAATGTAATACAAATACAAAAATATCACATTTTTGTACACAACAGAGTAATGTTAAATGCATAATATGACAGGTGAGGACACATAGTACGCTTTGAAGATGTATCATTCATATGTACATATAAATCGATTTTAATTCACTAGTGATCATTGAAAAAACATATTTTCACTCGTGGCTGCGCCACTCGTGAAAATACTATTTATCTATCATCACTCGTGAAATAAAATCGATATTCCACCGAGTCCAACAAATATCCTCTATCTATATACCTTTATGTACGTAGAAACATTTAATTTATTAATTGCGTATGTATTTGCATTACTTTATTATTGTGAAAACATTTCCGGGACCAAAATAAATAAAATGATTTTACTTAGTATAACATTTATATAGACTGGTTAGTATCATAAACAGTTTCGTCCTTTGTATAAACAAAAACATGTTGAAAACTTAAGAAATATTATTCACGATAGCAGGGTCATATTGGACCATTAACTATTGTTAAAATGATAACGAAGATCATTTTCACACGTCATCGACCGCCAGGGTTAATATTGACTATAAATAATTGCTTTACAAAATACAGGACAATCAATAAAAATCACGATAATAAGCTCGCCTTAATAGTAAATTTACCTTAACAGTAAATGCATTTACTTCCTGAAACATAATACAGATCAATTGTGTCCAGTTCTGAGAAAACTGGACAAAATGCATGTGCGGAAAGTGTCATCCCAGATTAGCCTGTGCAGTCCGCACAGGCTAATCAGGGACGACACTTTCCGCCTAAACTGGATTTTCGCTAAGAAGAGACATCATTTAAACGAAAAATTCCATAAAAGCGGAACTTTTCGTCCCTGATTAGCCTGTGCGGACTGCATAGGCTAATCTGGGATGACACTTTACGCACAAGCATTATGCCCAGTTTTCTCAGAACACGACACAATTTACCTTAACCGTAAATACATTTACTTGCTGAAACATAATTCAGATCAATCACTTAGAAGCAACCAGCAAACAACGCATATTTTGCTAAATCTAATATAAGAAGTAAACCGGACTGGGTAGGGGGATTTTCAGCGTCACATGTGATCACAGTATATGTGTGTCATGCGTTTGGCGGAATCCCGCGAACAACTCATTGGAAAATAATGTTTTCCAACAACATACACACGTGGTTCGGCATGTAAACAAGGAAGTACGCACTGCGCAGATAGTTTAACGTAAATACGTATGGGCGTTTAAATGTGTTCAACATTTCATTTCTTGCATGTTGTTAACTATGAGATAGTATATGGATTCGACTTTACTTCAT
>VMBQ01001295.1:1878-36008 GCA_007657795.1 Dreissena rostriformis | reverse complement strand
GACCATAACTGGCTGATAATATGCACATCTCCTGTTGGTAGTGAAGCTTCCCATAAAGTTTCATTGAATTCCCGTAATAAGTTGCTGAGAAATAGCTCGGACAAGAATTGCACAATATGTACAATGAAAAATTTCAAAGGGCCATAACTCTGTGAAAAATCACCCGACCAGAACCGACTGATAATATGCACATCTCCTCTTGGTAGTGAAGCTTCCCATAAAGTTTCATTGAATTCCGGTCATTAGTTGCTGAGAAATAGCCCGGACAAGAATTGCACTATATGTACAGTTAATGGAAAATTTCAAAGGGCCATAACTCTGTGAAAATCATCCGACCAGAACCCGCTGATAATATGCACATCTCCTCTTGGTAGTGAAGCTTCCCATAAAGTTTCATTGAATTCCGGTCATTAGTTGCTGAGAAATATTCAAAGGGCCATAACTCTGTGAAAAATCATCCGACCAGAACCCGCTGATAATATGCACATCTCCCATTGGTAGTGAAGCTTCCCATAAAGTTTCATTGAATTCCGGTTATTAGTTGCTGAGAAATAGCCCGGACAAATTTCCGGACGGACACACCCACACACACACGGAGAGACGAAGCGGCGACTATATGCTCCCCGATATATATATATATATGGGGAGCATAATAAAAATGCATGCAGGTTTTACCAGAAAAAAAGTAAAATCGCTGAAAGTGTGTCACATAGGTCATACATATCCTAGTTCCGTTAAGAGCAAAATATTTTTTTTTAAATAATTATGCGACTAAAAATGTGTAAAAAGTCTTCCTTAAGGTTCACATTCCTCGCGTAACGTATTACGTTGCCGCGGTAATTGAAGAATCGTTTTGTGTCGTTATATTATAGTCATGTGAGAAGAAATAATTGAATAACAGGATATATATTTAAAACACAAACAATAATCTCAACAAAACTTATCTACCAGAACAGAAACACCTTCTGCATTACCAGAGCCGAAACAAGATTTAATATAGACATGTTTATTTCACGTCAATATTGCCAACAAACTTTAATTTATGAATAAGTTATTTATGATTAATTTAATTAGATCTATGTTCAATTATATAATACAAACGAAAAAAATCATTACACATTATTACTGCCGGGACCAGTTTGTTTAAAAAATGACCATAGACGAGAGATAACCGTCGTCAATTTCATAACGCGTGTAGATTGTGTTATCCTCCGTGAATTAATCACTGTCAAAACGAATAAACTAGTTCTGCAGACGTTGGTCTTCAAAGCGAAGGTCACGCCATGGTTTATTTAACAAATGGTTAGATTTTAAAGAATGGAGCCATTTCCCGTGCCTTTGTCTACATATGACCTTGGTTACCATGGATACTTACAATGGTTCCCCGCTCAGGGTCATAGAACCGCTGCAGCAGCGAGACCGTGGTTGACTTGCCACACCCACTGGGACCCACGAGGGCCACCGTCTGGCCAGGCTCCACTCGGATGTTGATACCCTGTCGTGAATACATGCGATGAAAATAGCAAGATCATACTATTATTTACCAATGTTTTTGATATTTTTCAAAACGTGAGATGGACACGGCTTATACACACAAAATCAGGTTACATTACTTTGTATCGGTCGCTCAACTTGAGCTGAAAAGTGTGTTTAACAACTATGTAATGTTGATTGTTTTTTGATAAATGACAAAATTCGGGATGAAAAAGGCTCAGCAAAACTATTTTATGTTAAATTGTGTTTGAAGTCGCTTAAAACGGAATGAAAATGGCAAATCAAAACAATAGAGATCTAATGTTACATTGTATTTCTATAATTAGAAAAATAGATTTGATTCCATATGCAACCAGCGTTACTCCAGATCAGCGTAACTCCAGACCAGCCTGTGCAAACACCCAGTCTGGTCAGGAGCTACCCTTTCCGCTATTAGGAATGCACGATTTCGTGGTCTCACTAGCGGGCATGGCGGATGCGCATGCTGGGGTGGAGCTACGCTGGCTTCATACGGCAAAAGACCCTTTTTCGCATGCCGCGGCTCACATGTTAAATTGTATTTTGATATTTCGCTTAAAGGCCACTTGACTATTTAAAGTGGTTTTGTTCTTTCCTATCGGACATTATCCGGGAAATATTTGCAAAAAAAGGTATCGATACGTCCTGTTTTTATAATGGTTTCGGATTTTCAAATAAAAACTTGTACAATTTATTGGATAACAAATCTGGTTCAATCTCTGGCCCGGCTACAAAAGTTGTGTGGGGTCATGAGCTCCTTTTATGGCCATTCTCATCTCCTCTGACTCATTTTAATTGAACAGTTCTTAGTTACTGGCATAAACATGTGCAATTAGTAGAGGTAAACCAGGTAACCCAAGGACAGTGCAAGTTGGTATGGGGGTGGTATTTGCACGTCAACGCCTGTATCATCCGATAAGAATATCCAATCCAGTAATAAAGATCAGTGTAAATGATTGCCGGGACACACTTCTGGTCCCAGCATAATGCAACTTCAGACACAGAAGGACCCCTAAAATCCTGAATACATGCAAACACACACTTGTAATTGCTAATTTATAGACACGAAACTCTTACCTTCAACACGGTGACATCTGGCCTCATCGGGTACTTGAAGAAGACGTCTTTAAAATTAATGGACCCCGATATGTTTGACTGAAATTATTGGAATTAGCAAAATATAAGACGCATGTTGCACTTAGATGCTATCCGTGCGATAATTTAACGACTATATCGTACATATTTATGTTTGCACCAAAGTAAATACATGTACATAATTGCGCCGGGCCATGGGAAAACCGGGCTTGATTTGATGCATGTGCGTATTTATAGTGTCGTCCCATATTAGACTGTGCATTGTGAACAGGCTAATCAGGGACGACACTTTCCATTTGAATTTATCGTTTAAAGGATGTCTCTTCTAAACGAAAATCCAGTCTAGGCGGACAGTGTCGTCCCAGATAAGCCTGTGCGGACTGCAAAGGCTAATCTAAGACGACACTTTAAGCAGATACATTAAGCCCGGTTTTCCCATAGCGCGGCTCAAATGTCAAATGTTGAATTCCTTGTGCAATACGGTCACTAGTCCGGATGACGTTTGATTAAAATTTTGTCCGTAATAAACGTTTACTGTAAATTATCTGCTAAATAATGTGGAAAATAATAATATGTGTGTACAATCCAAAAGTATGATGGTCAGAATGGCAAACAGATACAAAGAAATCAACAATGAACTAAGTAATGTTAAAACAATAACAACATCAACACAACAACAGGAAAGTGTATATATCATAATTCCTTATCATTTTACGGGTTTTATTGTGAAATGCTTACGTATAAGTAATATTCATAGCCAGCGTAGCTACAATATTCGAAAAACAAGTACTTAGCACAAACCAAACTGGTTCGTAAATCAGTCAATTCAGTCAGCATCACACAACGTATAAACAGAAACTACAAAATGCCAGAACAGATATGCATCCGCCAGTTTTTTACAGCAACATATGGCGAAACAATATTTGAAATTAGGGGTAGGAAATTACAGCTCTTTATTAAAAATTTAACAGGGTTTTCAAACTTATTAAAAATAGTTTCAGAAGTCTTTCATGGACGTGAAGACGTAAAAGGGACTTCCTCACATTTTGCTGACAATGTTTAATTTAAACGCCATTGAATGCCTAAACTCAATTTATTAAACGGAATTGAAGAACTTAAGTATAACAACAAGAAAATAATTGTAACCTTAAAGATATAAAAAGGGTTTGCCCAACCATGATTCGAAGACCCTTTTGAATTAAAAATCTATCCATTTTATCTCTCAACCATCCAAACAGTTAAATTGATCTCTCAGCTCTTTTTTATATACACGATCTACATATTGAGACAAATTTTAACGAAAACAAAATCAATCCCTGTTATTCCATCGTTTTGCGTGTGAAACCGTTTATAATTGCATTTATTTCAAATAAAGATTTCGCATAAACGAACAGGTATTTTAGTGTTTTTGCCATGTCTGTAGTGTTGTTTTTCTCACAATCAATAAAATATTGTTTTATATATTTTAAAATGTTACAAACAGTTCATAAAATGTTAATTCGTTGATCTGTAAACCAGTCCCTTTATTATGTTGCCATATTTACCGGATATTGGCCCGCCTCCGAGTTCACGTCTATGGCGGGTACGGTATTGATGATCTTGAAGATGAGACCCCCCGCAGTGGCGGCCTTGGAATAGTCCGGCAGGAATGAGCTCGCCTGGCCCACGACCAGCCCCGTCAACGCGATGGCGAAGAACACTCTGTCATGAACAAAATATCATTACATTCTTGCTTGTAAATGTATAAGCCGGTCACGGGATCTCGCCCGCTATTAAATCGTTGACTCATCGGTACATATATAGCACCTCGGACAGTGGTTCCGTTTGGGTCTGTCCGTTTAGAGCAGTAGTTCGTACACGCGCCTCTCACCTAAGTTCCATCCCCGCTCCCGTCGCATATTAGCTAAGTTGATGGTCACCATACCGGATAGGCGGGATTCCTCCGGGTACTCCGGTTCCGCCAACAACACAAGACCACAACACATTGGAATATCTTTCAATAACAAGAGCATCGCATAGCGGGTGCCAACGCTCGGCCGTGGGTGCAGTTTTGAATAAATTAGAGGTCACAGTGACCTTGACCTTTGACCTAGTGACCCCAAAATTGTTGTTGCGTGCAGAACTCATCAAGGTGCATCTACATATTTAGTTTCAAAGTTGTAGGTGGAAGCACTTTGATTTTAGAGCCAAAGTTAAGGTTTTCAGACGACGCGGACGGCGGACGAGCTGGCTATGATAATACATCGGGTTTTCTTTGAAAACAGCCGAGCTAAAAATAAGTGGAAATTACAGCTCTTATTCAAACTCATGGCAACTTTCGGGAGTCTAGTAAGTTAATTAGGTAGGAGTGCTGAGACACAGCCCGGGTCCTCAAATTATGCATCCTCAGGCGCGAAAGTACCTCAAAAACTATAATAATAAAATATAAATATAATTATCATGATCATCAGTAAATATGTATGAAGGTCCCTTACTTGTACACATCCTGAGGGGTCATCTCTCCAAGGCTAACCATGTAGGCGCCGAACCGGAAGCAGCCGGCGTACAGGAAGAAGACGGTCCCCTGGGAGAAACCGAACCCAAACGCCTGCAAGTGAGTCATCCGCAGATTGGTACTGTAATAAACCACATATGACGAAATAACGGAGAATATCTGGTTATTGGCTATGCTTAATTGACTTTCGCTGATATTTCTACAGACAAAGAAGCGACATATCGTTGTTAAGCTCAACGAGTTACGAAAAAGCGGTAATTGTTATTAAACCAGTGAGGTTAGTACGCTAGTAAAAGGACAACGGCAAGTGACGCCATACCTATAAGGTTTTTGGAGGTAAGTGGTATATTTGTGGTAGAAATGCGCCTCCCGAGTAAGCGAATGCACCGTCCGTATATTCTCTATGGATTCGCTCGCCGTCTTCAGGAAAAGAAAGCGTTTGATATGGTTAAACCAGTGACTATGTAACATATGATAACTGTATAAGAAATAGTTTTGACATTTGATTGAATGTTATTATTCGTGGAATGCTTATTTGACTTTTACAATAAATTAGTAATAAATTGTGCACTATGTTATACTTATGGGGATACAATCTTATTTGTGTGTAAACGCAAATATTATACTGTTTGTCATGATTCCTTACACTTTTATTGTATTCCAGTCTGCATTACAAAGAGCATTACTTGAAAACTATTAATTCATATACCTTTAAATATTTTTTTTTTATAGTAAAGCAGTCAAAAAATAATAATTTTCCTAAATGTGTGTGTTTGAAAGTGGACATGTCTAAACATAAAGAGACTAAAACATGTATCAATAAATAAAACAAAAATGTATGTTAATAGTAATTATGCAACTGTCATGACATTGACCTTAGAGCACATGCAGCCATTAATTTCCCACAACTATCGCAATACATCTATATCATGACCTTGTGACCACGTCGTGCAACTGATAGCTTTTGGCATTGCACCACACTGCAAATGTTCTGTTTTTAAATGTTTAATTTATTTGTATTTAATTCCGTGTATGCCCCTTAATTAAAAACGCTCATCACAACGCGACAAAAATCAAAAGGCAACTTTGCTATCGCCACCCTGTTTATCATTCCAACTTTCTCAAGAGTAATTGTATTTTTAGATGTAATGCATCATTTCATGGCGTAAATATTCTATAAAAGACTAACTTATTAACAATTCCAATGTTTGCGATAATTTTGAATCCGTATGATTTGATAGTTTGTGTTTTGTTGAGTGTTTACATTTTACACATTTGAACCCAACTGTTCATATATACTTCAGTCTGATGTCTGCGTGTGTATATAGATAATCGGCGCTATTTTATTTTCATTATGCTCAATTTCACGACAAGCAGCGTTCTCGCTTCAATGTTTTGTTTTATTGATTACGTTATTATGAATGATTCCTCGGTTTCCCTATACCGATATAACCGTCGCCCGATATCAATTTGTTATCAATAGACAGTAACCGTGTATTCTCTATTTCTCTGAGCCATATCTTAACAACAATCTTGCGACAAATTCGAGTTACGACTGAACTTATATCACATAAGAAACATTCATCATCAATATGTTCCTAAAGAAAAGAATGCGAAAATTTGAAAACAAACAAATAGAATTACTGAACCAAATCGTACACGTTTGTGCTTAGAAATTGTACTTCTGTACTTATTGCAGCTTAGCCTTAATTTGTCGATGGATGTGTAACAAGACGGGATCATTTAAACTATTATACATCGGTACCTACCTTTCCAGCCAGTTCTAGTTCTACGTTGTCTTTTTTCTGTCGTCCCATCACAGTTTTCAGTTGGATTGCACCTGAAAACGAACGCAGAGCGATCTTCAATGTGTGGACATAATAAATCATAAAATACAATATGTGATGGATAAAAGCACGACATTTGTTCGTAAATTAGTCATCAATATTTTTATAAAGCATATATATGTACACATGTACAGGACTACACATGTATAGAAAATTTGCACACACTTAAATTTTAAAACAGCAAACAGAGCAAAGGGAACAAGACAGACCTTATTTATCTTCATTTTTCGACATTAAAACGTAACGCATTACCCTTTTTAACATTTCGATAGATTATAAAAAACTCATAAACCCAGTTATGCCTAGCGTATAGAAAAAAGGCCTTGGAAACAGCGTAGACCCAGATGAGATGCCGCATGATGCGGCGTCTCACCAGGGTCTGCGCTGTTTGCTTAAAGGAATTTCTGTAAGAAATATTCTTAATATAGAAATAAATATACAAGACATCCCTAATTTTGGAAATAAATTGATCCAATTTAGAAGCATGGGAGAGTCCACTAGGTATAAATGGTTTAAGAACATAACGTGTTCCGTACCAGCCGCGGCCATAAAGGGCACCCCCGCCAGCACGACCAACGCCAGCTGCCAGCCGTAGACGAAGGAGATACTCAGGGCTGCTGCCATGCCAACCACTGACTGGATCATGGTCGCGATCCTTATACCTGTCGCCTGGGAAACACAGCATCGACATGTGATAAATCACATCGTAGAGTACATGAATGTAATATGTACACGGTGGAATATTATCAGTATGAGCCTCATTCTGTGAAAAAGGGGCTAAATGCATGTACGTAAAGTGCAGTCCGCACAGGCTAATCAGGGACCACACTTTCCGTCCAGACTGGATTTTAGTTTAGAAAAGACTTTTCTTAAAGGAAAAAATCCATAAAAGCGAAAAGTATCGTCCCTGATAAGCTCGTGCGGACAGTTTTCTGTACACGGATGGGATATGTATATTTATTGAATCATGTTGGCGATCCGTATAAACTCGCATTTGAAACAGAACAGCAACTTTGACAGACTAACTTTAGTGACTTGATATGAACAGCTACTGGTCTTATAAGGAAATATACATGATCTCTACTCGACCGTTGTTAGGTCTGCATTAAAGCTACATATACACAAACTTTAATCCTTCGCTTTATCACTCATTTCACTCACTATCACCAATAATAAAAGAATTATCCCGAGATAGATATTCATGTAAGATACCTGCATACAAAATGTCAGTGCATTCTCACCATCAGAACTTGAGTTTTTGAGCGAACCCTTTTTTTTCCTATTTTTATTGAAAGTAACCTTGACCCACATGCCCCAAATACACCCCAAGCTAGGTCTTTATGCATGCTAGCTATATCCCAAGTTTCATTAAGATGGGTCAAAGCAAACTAAAATGATCGACTAGAACTACTGTTTGACGCAGTCCGCCCACCATTCCATTACATTAAAACTTCGTTGAAAACCTGGTTTAACATTTTTTTTTACCTGAAAAAGGGCCATTTCTCCGGTTACGTCGAAAACATCTCAATATAAATATATAGGTGCGCAAGATCAATTTTTCATTTATGTGTTTGCAAATTTTCATCCCGTTATCACCTATACTTTTTAGTAAGACGCGACACAAACTAATTGAACGGACGACAGGACATACAGACATGAGCAAATCTGTTTGCCCCCCCCCTTCCCTCATAAAGTGAACGTGACGGGATAAAGTTATCAAAGAGTAATAAGGCCCTGAAAATCTGTGGACCGGAACGACCTGCCAATGATGGGCATGTCCACCCCATATCAAGTTTCATCAAATACAGATCATTATTGCCTGAGTTCCCGCACGGAAACACGAAACGTGTGACTGGCGGACGACGGAAGAACGGATGTACGGTAGGACGAACATCGAGAAGGACGGTAACGATTATCGGTGAAATTTGTGTCAGGCCCTTGAAAACTTATTTCCATTAAAATGAGAATTCGGACGGACAAAGCGGCGACTATATGCTCCCCCTTTCTGGGAAAATAAAAATTGATCGAACTCTAATGATTTGAAGACATTGAAAAATTCTTAAAATACGTGTACAACATGTAACGGATACGTGATCACATGTAAAAGAAATAAGATAGCATACACGTGTAGTTACAGATATTACATAACATATAAAACCACAAACATTTTTGACAAGGGAGGCGTCCGTTGCGAGTCTTGTGGTGAGAGCGCCGGTGGAGTGCTTGGGGTCATCGAAGTACGCCACATCCTGTCGCAGGAATGACCGGAAGGACTCCAGGCGCAGGCGCAGTGTGAGCGACTCCCCGGAGTATCCGAAACACACCGACTGGAGGATTAGAAGAAGATGCGTGACATATAATTAAATCCTGTCAAAAACCTTAAATGTGATTTCAACATTCGGTCAACTTATGTTTGAACAGCTCATGTTCGAATATGATTTTAATAAGTTTAAAAATATAAATAAATTGATAAATATACGTTTTATCTGTTTACGTGTATGCCTTTGTATCAAGATTTCACGAGACGGTTCATGCCTTCGTTGATCAACTGCGAAAATACCGTACTGTTTGTTTAAATAATAATAACAATATGTAATACAGAACACTTTGATATTACCCATGATGCGAAAATTAATCCTATGCCATATAAAGCCAGCGTAGCTCCCGACCCGCCTGCGCAATCATCCACGCTGATCAGGAGCTACGCTGTCCACCATAAAGTCAATCAAGGTTTGGTTGTCTCATTAGCGGACGGTGTAACATCAAACAAGACTGTGCGGATGAGCAGGCTCGTTTGGAGCTACGCAGGACGCATATGGCATCAGGCCAATTTTCGCGCGACGCGGCTCATTTCATACGTCAAAATACCTGGAGCGTGTTTGTGATGAACTGAAGACCACCGAGTGCCAAAAACAGCATGCTCCAAAGAAGACCGTTCTCTCCTCGGTTGATAAACACCTGCAATCAGTCAGCGCTTAATTACAAACCTACATCTAAATAAGGACTTAAGAAATCTCAATGGGTGAAACGGCTGTATACATAATCAATTTAATGAAGAAATTTTCATTTTTTAAGTACAGAGAACACTTGCATGTAATAATTGCATTGAAAAACGAATAAGTAAATTTGCATGGTTTCAACTGTCAATAAATGTTTATAAATAGTGCCGATATTCCAGTTATTGTTCGTTATTGCATTGCTATGAAACCTATAGTACCATTACAATAATTTTGTAAAACAATCATACAAGATCATAATGTTGGTTACAAATCATAATTATAAATCATTGCAAGTATACTGGATCTTAAATTGTGCTACAATTAGTACCAGTCACATCGTTGAACTATACTGAATACTAAATTGTGCTACAATTTATATCAGTAACATCATTGAACTATACTGCATATTTCATTGTGCTACAATTAGTACCAGTCACCTCATTGAACTATACTGGATATTAAATTGTGCTTAAATTAGTACCAGTCACCTCATTCAACTATACTGCATATTAAGTTGTGCTACAATCAATATCAGTCACATAATTGAACTATACTGGATATTCAATTGTGCTACAATTAGTACCAGTCACCTCGTTAAACTAAACTGGATATTAAATTGTGCTACAATTAGTACCAGTCACCTCGTTAAACTAAACTGGATATTAAATTTTGCTACAATTAGTACCAGTCACCTAATTGAACTATACTGGATAATAAATTATGCAACAATTAGTATCAGTCACCTCATTGAACTATACTGGATACTAAATTGGGCTACAATTAGTACCAGTCGCCTCGTTGAACTATTCTGGATATTAAATTGTGCTACAATTAGAACCAGTCACCTCGTTGAACTATACTGGGTATTAAATTGTGCTACAATTAGTACCAGTCAGCTAATTGAACTATACTGGATATTAAATTGTGCTACAATTAGTATCAGTCACCTTATTGCAACTATACTGGATATTAAATTGTGCTACAATTAGTATCAGTCACATAATTGAACTATACTGGATATTAAATTGTGCTACAATAAGTACCAGTCACCTCATTGAACTATACTGGATATTCAATTGTGCTATAATTAGTACCAGTCACCTCATTAAACTATAATGGATATTAAATTGTGCTACAATTAGTACCAGTCACCTAATTTAACTATACTGGATATTAAATTGGACTACAAAAAGTACCAGTCACCTAATTGAACTATACTGGATATTAAATTGTGCTACAATTAGTATCAGTCACCTCATTGGACTACACTGGATATTAAATTGTGCTACAATTAGTACCAGTCACATCATTGAAATATACCGGATATTAAATTGTGCTACAATTTGTATCAGTCACCTCATTGATCTATACTGGATATTAAATTGTGCTACAATTAGTACCAGTCACCTAATTGAACTATACTGGATATTAAATTGTGCTACAATTAGTATCAGTCACCTAATTGAACTATACTGGATATTAAATTGTGCTACAATTAGTACCAGTCACATCATTAAACTATACTGGATATTAAATTGTGCTACAATTAGTATCAGTCATCTAATTATACTAAACTGGATATTAAATTGTGCTACATTTAGTATCAGTCACCTTATTGAACTATACTGGATATTAAATTGTGCTACAATTCGTATTAGTCCCCTCATTGAACTATACTGTATATTATATTGTGCTACAATTAGTACCAGTCACCTCATTAAACTAAACTGGATATTAAATTGTGCTACAATTCGTATTAGTCACCTCATTGAACTACACGGGTTATTTAATTGTGCTACAATTAGTACCAGTCACCTCATTGAACTAAACTGGATATTAAATTGTGCTACAATTAGTACCAGTCACCTCATTAAACTAAACTGGGTATAAAATTGTGCTACAATTCGTATTAGTCGTCTCATTGAACTACACTGGATATTTAATTGTGCTACAATTAGTACCAGTCACCTCATTAAACTAAACTGGATATTAAATTGTGCTACAATTTGTATTAGTCACCTCATTAAACTACACTGGATATTTAATTGTGCTACAATTAGTACCAGTCACCTCATTGAACAAGACTGGATATTCAATCGCCGATGCTTTACAACGATCATTAATCACCACTCACGTTGATCATTTCACTGAAGAAGATGGAGAAGACAGGCATCGTACAGCCGTTAATGGCCGCGCTGATACAGCCCACCACAATCAGAGGCCATTCTTTTCTGTTCATGCGTAGCATGCTGAAGAACGAGGACTTTGGGGCGGTCTCCTGAAAAAGGGGCGTATCGTGATATAAAGTAAAATTGCGCAATGGTTCGAAATCCATATATAAAATATTCCGCTTTCAGAGAATCATATACCGTTGAAGATGGTAAAACTTTAATACCATTCCGAGTGAAGTCTGTATACGGACCCATAATGGTGCATATATAAAACATAGTTTCGAGGTTTCGCTTCGATAAAAAGAATCGCGTATTTAAGCGAACGCAGGTGCCGATGAAGATTAAAATATATTTTATCTGTGAGCGTTCCTTTGATCTCCCTCAAAGACACCAAGTACTGGTTATAGTCCCAGGAAACGGACTCGAGAGCGTTTACATAAGCCTACGGCTTTCGATGCAATCGAGCTAAAATAAATAGGTTTAAACTAAAATATAACAAAACGAAAATACATGTAAATAAAATTAAATGTCCATGCAAGAGCAAGTAAAACATTTGAAATCATTGAGCGCTAGATGAATACATGATTACTGGCATATTTAGACCTATATGACAGGAACGTACAGCTGTATGCTCGTTGCAAAGTTTATTAATTAGAAGTAATTCAACAGACGAATATATTTAGGCCAGATCACATTCACTTGATGGCTTGATATGTTGCTGTTTTATAGATACGCGCTTTATTTGATTTAGCTTTTTGTTAGTATGAAGTTTGTCCCTACCTCCTCAACCTTTTGGTCGATGTCTATTTTCTTTTCTTCAGTTGTTTTCGACACTTGTCGGGAGATCTGGCGAGTCACGACTTTTTTTCCTTCGTCAGAAATCGTCCGTTTCCGAAGACTGCCCGGAACCACGTCCTCGGCTATAAAAAATTCAGGATAATAATCTTCAATATTATCACCACGTGGGATAAACTTTCGATTATTTTCGAAAAAAAGGGAGACACCAATAACAATGGAATACCAGGTAAACGTTGTTAAAGATGCATTGTATGCACGAAAACAGGAACCACACCCCACGACTCCTGGTTCAGGTTTTAGAACACTTGCTAAATAGGTCTTTTTACAACACTAGCATGTTCCTATATTCACCATACCAATCTTAGACTAAAAACAATAAACTTTGACTCACATCCAAAGATTTGGAGAAAGTGTTGGAGAGTATAATGTACTTGATACTGCTGTTGCGTATTTGCTACTGGTAAATTCTTAATATTGAAACCTGTAACTGGGTTGGTAAATGTCAGCTCTGTTATCCGTTACAAACCTTCTGCCAGTAATTCTTCCGATGCATTATCCCCCAGTTCCTCCTCCACTAACATCTGCACGGTGACCAGCTGGTGGTAGGCACCCCGAGCCGCCATGAGGTCCCCGTGCCGGCCGCTCTCCACGATGACGCCATCTTGGACGACGTAGATGACGTCAGCCTTCTGAATAGTCGACAGACGGTGCGCCACCACGATCGTTGTACGACCCTGCCGAGCCTAGGATAAGATAATGCTTTTTAAAGGCGGTTGTATGATAATTTCTCATTTGTTCCAGATTTGCTGTACATATCATGATCCCGTTGTTATTTATATCAACTGCATAATTATTATTCTTAGCAGTAGGAGAAGCACACTATGAAGTAGTTGTTGTTGTTATAGTTATAGCTTTGAACATGTCGATAACTTTAACTATGATTTAAAAAAAAACGCTTATCATTGCGTGTGGAATGTGATTGTAAAACGTGTGTGATTCTCATTAATATGTGAATCGTCTCTTCCTGTTCCTTATAAACCTCTGAGATCCATACATAGAATTTGCTGATATTGTGTGTGTAACGAGCTATTTACAGTCAGTGCGGTAACCGCTGACAGTAGTGTGATTTTACTTGATCTATCTATAGGCTCAGATTATTCATGAATACATGTGCTGCGCGAAAATACCACGTGACTATGACGAGTTCCCTAGTTTGAATATGCCTAAATGTACACTTCCGTGAAATTTATAAATCATAATATGTTTATTTACTGTTTTGCTTTTTAGGATCTGCTAAAAATTATTCCATTTAACATATTATTCACACTGTCTGTCAATTTGTGAATGAATGTATTTGAAGAACTGAAATGATATGACATAAATGATTCATCAGCACTGCTTTGTTTGGTGTATCGTAGTGATTTCTCGCTGAGGCCAAATTTTCTGGTAACTATAGTTGTTCGCAAGCGAACGAATAAAATTCGTTCCAAACCTTATCCAAAGCTTCCTGTACGACCCTCTCACTTTCTGTGTCCAGGGCGGATGTGGCTTCGTCCAGCAGGAGGATTTTAGGGTCCCGGATTAGGGCCCGTGCGATGGCCACACGCTGTTTCTGGCCCCCGGATAACTGGGCCCCGCGTTCGCCAACAAGAGTGTCGTATCCCTGGTAGCATAGACAACAGTTAAAATTATCAATAATGCACAAACATTAGAACTCAATACGTCGAGGTTGAACGCGGTTTGGTGTTATGAACATGACGCCAGCATTTTCATAAATTTATAAAACTTCACCGACAGAATTGGGATGCTATTTGATCATTCAAATTATAAAAATGGTGGCTTTGGAAAATGACTATGCAGATTATGAACATTTTCAAAGCCATTCGTGATTTTAAAGGTTCTCGTGATTTTTGTGAATTTCAAGATAGGATGAATTAGTATGTTTTTTTTTTAACTCGAGTACTTATAGTCTAATAGTGATCAGAATTAAAAAATAATTGTAAATCATACTTCGTCCCCTGAAAGTCATGTTAAAAACTGTTGTACAAAGGAAGCGGATATTATGTTTTGGCCCACATGGGCATCCGTCTGTGATGTAAGACATCCCGGTGCAATTATACTTTACTGTACCAGTGGCAGTTTAGTGATAAAATCGTGGCAGTTCGCCATCTTGGCCGCGTGCTCGATCTCGGACATGCGCGCTTCCGGTTTGCCGAGCAGGATGTTCTCCCGGACCGACAGACCGAAGAGCACGGGTTCCTGGGACACGACACCGATGTGGCGCCTCAGGCTTCCGATATGTAGCCCCTTCACGTCGTTGCCGTCGACCAGAACCTGTGGTTATGCATTTATTTTAATCGCATTATCGCTCGCTTGGCTAATAGTGTTTTCAACTTGCTCAATACAGCACCAAAAGTGTACAAGTTTATATGCGTATAAAATTGTTTTTAAAAAAAGTCAGCGCTCTAGCCACAATACTTGTTTTATTAAATGCAAGGCAAGACCATTTTGTTTCATAAAATTGGCCATAACTCTTATGACGTCTCAAAAAGAACTGCTTCAAAATACCACAGTGATTGAGCTTATAGTGTTATTTATAGATTTCTATACTTGCTAAATTACTCTACATTACCTGTCCGTCATTGGGGTCATAGAAGCGCTGTATGAGGTTGATCACGGTGGACTTGCCACATCCACTGGGACCCACGAGGGCCACCGTCTGTCCCGGACTCACTGTCAGATTTAGATTTCGTAAGACCTGGATATAAATTTAAAACAAGAGTGCCAAATTGTCACAAGATACGTCCGTTCGAAGGTTTTGGACACCATGCTAAATGCTTGAAATGCACTAAGTGACATCGTGACCTAGTTTTTGACCCGACATGACCATTATTAGAACTTGACCTAGATATTGTCAAGATACAACTTCTGACCAAGTTTGGTGAAGATCGGATGAAAACTATTTGAATTAGAGAGCGGACACTGCTGTGGACGCCGCCGCCGCCCGCCGCCTGCCCGCCCGCCGCCTGCCCGCCCGCCGCCCGCCCGCCAAGGGTGAAGCTATAATACGTCCCGTTTTGAAAAAACGGGCGTATAAAAAGTATGATTTCTAAATTCACAGGCGGATTCACAGATGTTTAAATCCGTATGCTCCCGCCGACGTATATAAAATTGTCAACATTTATGTTTTCCTTTAAATCATTAAACGTCTTCATCGTGTGTCAAATAACATATATTTAGTTGCCTATTATTGAGTTGTTCCGTGTTTGTATTACCAGTTGTTGTGGTATTTATGTTAGATGGATAATTTGTCGCCAACATGTTAGACGGATTAAAGCCCGTTGGTTTGTTAGCAATCGGTCGACCTCAAAACATGTTATATGTTTATTCTTTATAATAATGTCACAGGCTACAACAACCAGTTTTACAATAAGCCTCTTCTGGGAAAAAACTGGGCTAAATGCATATGCATAAAGTTTCGTCCCAAATTAGCCTGTGCAGTCCGAACTGGCTATCAGGGACTGAACTTCGTGTCTATTTTTTGTTTGTTTAGAAGATACTTCCTTTCAACAAAAAATTCCATACAAGCGGAAAGTGTCGTCCCTGATTAGCCTGTGCTGACTGCACAGGCTAATCTGGGATGACACTTAACGCACATGCATTACGCCCAGTTTTTCTAGAACGCGGCTCATATGATAATATTCACCTTGACGTCCGCACGAGTGGGGTAGTTAAACTTCACGTTTCTCAGCTCGATGTGCCCCGTGACTGACTGCAGCATCTGGCCCGCTGAGGAGGTGGAGTCTATTGTGGGCTTCTGGAAAGTATAATAATAATAATAATAATAATAATAATAATAATAATAATAATAATAATAATAATAATAATCAGCAACAGCAGCAGCAGCAAAATCGTCATCATCATCGTCATCATATTCATCCTTATTACTTTATTTTATTAAACGGCTAAGCATATTGCATGTTCTTCACATTGAATGTTTAATCATTAAACATGCTAACAGGGTTTTCACGATCAATCACAAAACATGATTAATGGATAATCCTTAGGCAATTGAGCTGTACTTGATTGTATGCTCGAAAACGTATGTTTGGTGAAGGTTAGATGCAATATTTTCGAATTTGAGAAGGGAAATGAAAGTGGTCTACCGACCAATAACTGGCCGACATTAGCAAACAAATTAGTTTCGCCATCTTTGAAGAAGCAAACAAGAATAATAAAAGGACCGCATAGCTTCGTGCAATCATATGCATTACACGTGGTTCTATGACACCACTTACGTTGTCGATGATGTCTATTAGTTTCGCGGCTGCGCCTTTCGCTGTGGCGATAGTGGCGACATGCGGCGTTATGTTACCAATAGAAAAAGTGCCAATCAGCACGCTGAAAAAGACCTGAAACAAAAACTAGAATTAGAGCTATGTTTGGCCTTTAAATGAACAGGATATTAGTTAATGGCAGCGGTGGTGGTGGTGGTGGTGGTGATGGCGGTGGTGGTGGTGGTGGTGGTGGTGATGATGGTGTTGATGGCGGCGGCGGTGGTGGCGGCGGTGGTGGCGGTTGCGGTGGTGGTGGTGGTGGTGGTGGTGGTGATGGTGGTGGTGGAGGAGGTAGTATAAGTAGTAGTCGTATCAGTAGTAGTAGTAGTAGTACCAATAGTGTTTCGAAATACATATTACGAAAGTTATACTACATATACTACATATTGCATGACAGTTATCCTCTTACCGTCAAAACCGTACCCGGCGACAAACCATCCTTAAAGCCGGTATTATACCAGTCTTTAACCTGTTCGTTACCAAACCTGCAAATCAGAACGAAGTAGTGAGCAGAAACAACTCCGCGAACCTGTGCAAAATACATTTACAATGAATTATTTCACGTTTGGTTAAGACCATATCTACAAAATCGAAGCGCAAAACTTTATAAATGTTTGTATACAGGTCAATTGTTACGGGTGTAACTTAGTTTTTGAATAGTGCGTGCGTTTTGTTGGGCTAAGTGTGAAAAGCAAAGAGAACCCGACTTCTGTGTCTGCCATGTTTACATACTTTGCTTGAATCTATAAAAGGGACAGTTTCGCTCGAGCATGAATACTTTGGTTAATTCTATTAAAGAAACAGTTCCTCATGTTCATCGAATGAAAGTGAATTAGTATTATTTTATTATTATTTAATCTCGACCCAAACTTTTGAAACTGTCTATGTTAGTCTGAAGCGTCCAACATACCAGAAAGCGAGTGCATATGCACCGAACATGACGAAGAACGTGAAGCCAATGCCCAAGCCGGCAATCCAGGACTTCTTGGTACCCATGGCTTTAGATTTGATAAGCGCCTGTTTGTATCTGAAAAAGAGCGGCAACGGCACTAGTGAGACAAGCCTTAATCATCATAATGTTGGGTGATAAGGAAAAACCTAAAGCAAGCTTGTCACAGTAGCGACATATGCCTCATCCCGACCCCGACACCGCATGTCGTAATATGTAGCAAGTTGTTAATATCGTGGTATGTAAATTATGTGTTGAACTCTAAATGGGTGCCACCACATTCCGGTTTTGTCTGAAAACTCCACCTACGACGGAACAAAAAAAAAAGATATAACATGTGAAGGTGCTAATGTGCCCTCTCTGTTCAATATTTCTGCACAATTTCAGTCCTGTAGCAGAATTACGATTTGAGTGAAGCGCGACATGGGCTGCAAAAGGTACGTTTTTCGCTAAAAATGGGTCATAACTCTGGCTGTGTATTAAAGATGCCATTCAAAGTATGGAGATGCGCAACTTAAAATGCTGGTTTGCACAGTTTCGGGTATCTAGTAAGAATACATTTTGAGTTACGGAAGATACAAGTTAGAAAACAAATCTATCAAAATGGACCAGAACATCGTCACTAAATATTGTGTCTATGCACGGACGGAAAGACAGATGGACACACGACCAAGGTGAATCTGGTATATAACTTAAGGCAAATAACGTCGTACGTCGTGTGACGTACACCCACCTGTGTAAATCCTGTTTCTGTCCATTGAAGGAAGTGACGGTGCGGATACAGGACAGCACTTCCTCCGCCACACTTCCGGCGCATGCGTACGCGTCTTGTTCGCGCTTGGAGAAGTTCGCCATGAGCTGTAATCAAATGTAAAATGAATGAGTAGTAAAGACGTCTACAATTTGTTTTCTCGTTTAATTGCCTTTGGTAGAGTAGATGAAACGATACAAAACGAAAATATTCATATTTTTGTGTTTTCTGCTTTTTTGTGTTGTGTGTCTCGTGTTTTTGTCTTGTGTCATGCTGTTTGTTAATCGGTTTCTTTCCATAAATAAACGACCACGTGCTGTAATAAAGTTTCTCTACTGCTGAAGTTTCACATTGTTCATAGTTATGTCAAGGATTCTAGTAATAATGTTTAACTGAGTATGCACTCCTGACCTACATAGCCCATAAACATGCACTTGAATTAATATTTGGTTGTCTGTAAAGAGTTTTATGCCCCCGAAGGTGGGCATATAGTGATCGCACTGTCCGTCTGTCTGTCCGTCTGTCCGTTTTTCTGTCCGTCTGAAATTCCGTCACACTTTGCGTTTAGGTTTCGAAAAAATATGGAAAAACACTTTGCGTTTAGGTTTAGAAAAATGTGGGAAAAGGGGGCATATGTCATCCTATGGTGACAACCCTTGTTGTTGCTGTATATAAGTCAGTTTGTTTGTCGTTTGTGTGGAATGTTACCTTGTTGATCGGATATTCTGACTCATGAAAGCAAGTTGACAGGGCGTTCGATTGATTTCAATGTAATTTTGATACGTTTGTGTCTAGTTTAACTTTCAAAGTCATGTATTGGTATTACAAAGCTAACATGTAAAAAGAACGTGTGCACAACATAAAAAAAAAACATTTTTTAGCACAAATAACTTGTGAACGACCACGTTTTTTATTACATCGGTGAACAATATGATCTCATTCTTCACATGTGTGAAATAACGGTCTCATTCTTCACATTTAACTTTCTTTTTATTCACATTTTCTGGAAATTGTGTGACCTTAAAATATGCAATAAAATTAAACGTGTTCTTTATACATACTCGTACAGCGTTTTAAATGCCCATTCACATTTCGAGCATATTTTTTCAACGTGTGCACCGAATATATTTGAAAAACAAAATCGAACATATCTTCCCCCAATTTGTGCGCAAATATAAAAGGATAAGACCATACACACGTTTCAAATGTCCAATCACATTCCTAAGCATTATGTTTTCCTATATGTTCACCGAACATTTTTGAAAAATAAAATCCAACATATTTTTTTCCAATTTGCGCACAAATATTAAAGAAAATAAAATAAAAAGGCCGTGCATACTTTGCCCATGAACGACGCCCCCGCTATGAGAAGGGGACTCAGTGACAACATGACAAGGGCCAGCTTCCAGCCCTTGCTGAACCCTATTGCGTATCCGGCCACGAACTGTGCCAGGAACTGGATAGCGAAACTGACCTTGTCCCCGATACCTTCGCGCACGCGCTCAAGGTCACTGCAATCAGCAAACATATACCCTTGATTTTCTGAGAAGATTGGCATTGTTGAAAATTTAATTTTGATCAGTTTCAATATGTATTCATTTATTTTCATTATTTGGCCTAAATTTAATAGTCATGCTTAGTAGAGAATAATACATGTTTCTTTCTTGTTGTTCTTGTTTCTTTTTTATATATAGCGATAACCCTTACAATTTAAGTATTATATACACATACATCCTTAACAAGCGGTTCTTAGCATACGTATGGCGTGCGTTAATACACAAAATATTAAAAGTCATTAACACCAAAACAGCAGTAAAGAAAATACATATCTGGGTCGATATCAACAACTTCCAAATTATAAATACAATACATTACTCTGCAAGCCTCGTTGTCAGCTCTCCGCTCTGGTGTACATCGAACCAAGCGATTTCCTGTCGCAAGATGGCGTAGTAAAACTGCTTCCGGATCCGATGTGACTGCCGCTCACAAGCCAGGCTCCAGAAACAGTTCTGCGAGAAGAAAATATAACACTCACGACATATGTTTGGATCTTTTCTATTCATATAATATGTCACAAACAGCGAGCCGATAGTCACATTATATCTACATGTGTCGTGTTCTGAGAAAACTGGGCAAAATGCTTGTGCGTAAATTGTCATCCCAGGTAAGCCTGTGCTGTCCGCACAGGCTAATCAGGGCCGACAATTTCCGCCTAAACTGGATTTTCGCTAAGACGAGACTTCATTTAAACGAAATATTCCATAAAAGCGGAAATTGTCGTCCCTGATTGGCCTGTGCGGACTGCACAGGCTCATCTGGGATGACAAGTTACGCACAAGCATTATGCCCAGTTTTTTCAGAACACGACACATATAAGAAACAGTTAAATACCGGTAAGCAGATTCGGACATTTATGACATTGGGCCAAAAAAAAAAATAGGTTACTGTCCACACTAACATAACAAGATTAAGGTCGGCCAAACGTGCTGTTTGTTATTTTATTCTATACACGAATCCTTTTCCAATTTAACAACGATATTCAATGACATAAATCTTCCGAATTTTTATGCAAAATTTCTGTTTTTATGTCTAAAAGTTAATTTAGCGAATATGACCGAATGTAGCAAACTTGTTCTAAAAATAAACCTGAAATTCAAATTTAAAAAAGCTTTGGTCGGTGCGAAAAAGGTTAGTTGATGTAACCAATTTTTTACGCCTAATAAATAAAATTCTTTAAACATGTGTCACACTACTTAAACTTCAATGTTTGGAAAATTAGGTTTAATTCTATTTTTCAACAGTTAAATTACGTTTTGCATGGTTTTGGGAAATATGTACTAGTATACACAGGCGGAAGTTGCGCAAAAAAATAAATAAAAAATATATATATATAGAGACAAGGGACTCAACTAGCTGACCGATTTTTCGACCCGATCAACTACATGTACAACGCCCCGTAGCTCTGTCAATAATACACCGAAAAGCACCAACTCGGACCCATTCGATGCGGAGGATATTTCTTTATTTGACCATAAACGTTGTATCACAATCGAGCCCCACAAAATGAAAATGCGAACGTCGAATTGCCACAAATACCTTACTAGGACACAGGTTGATACCGAACCGTACTATGAAATCGCTCCTTCGTAAAGAACAAATTTCGGCATTCGCTACGCTACAACCTCAAACTACTATATGAATCAATAAAGTAAACAAAATTAAACAATTACCCGCGAACAATTCGTGCATTACACACAACAAACGATAGGAAAACGCGAAGTTTGTCGAGGACTCGGACGAATTGTACAACAGCCAGCCATGTTCATGTTCTCTGTCCGGGGTGAGGGGGAATTCCGTCGCTGATTGGTTAAAATGTTTATTGACCAATGAGAAAATCGATAGTATTCACCTCTTTGATGAATGAAATAGAAAATGAAAATGGCCGGCTTTTGTACAATTCGTCCGAGTCCTCGACAAACTTCGCGTTTTCCTATCGTTTGTTGTGTGTAATGCACGAATTGTTCGCGGGTAATTGTTTAATTTTGTTTACTTTATTGATTCATATAGTAGTTTGAGGTTGTAGCGTAGCGAATGCCGAAATTTGTTCTTTACGAAGGAGCGATTTCACAGTTCGGTTCGGTATCAACCTGTGTCCTAGTAAGGTATTTGTGGCAATTCGACGTTCGCATTTTCATTTTGTGGGGCTCGATTGTGATACAACGTTTATGGTCAATTAAAGAAATGTCCCCCGCATCGAATGAGACCGAGTTGGTGCTTTTCGGTGTATTATTGACAGAGCTACGGGGCGTTGTAGTTGATCGGGTCGAAAAATCGGTCAGCTAGTTGAGTCCCTTGTCTATATATATTATATATATTTATTTTTTTATTTTATTTTTTGCGCAACTTCCCCCTGTGCGACGAATGACAGCAATTTTACTTCCGCTAAAGTTGTTGTTGTTATACTGTTTAAAAGTCGGATTTTCAAGTCTTTCAGGTACATACATCGGTCTGTGTTTAGAGCGATGATAAATGTTAAAGAAAACATACACGTTTGATGAAATTTTGTTGAAATTCGACAAAAACCGCTGAAACACGTCCGCTTCGACGCCATTTTTAAGGTGATTTCTTTGGAGCTAAGGAAGGTGTCTACGTCCCTTAACTTTTAAGGAAAAAACGGTGAACCTAAGGCGTATTTCTGAGGTTAAAAAGTTTATGAATATGACTTAAGGCATTTCCTCAAATTGAAGGGAAAAACAGCAAAAACCTAAGGCAAAATGACAACCTTAGGTTATTTTTAGGTGCTTTATGAATACCGGCCCTGGTCCTTCCTCACCCCCGGAAACCCGATCTGATGTGAAATGTTCGGCCTGCTTGGAAAAGTTTCCGATAAATTTGGCTGAATTTCGGTAGGGTAAGTAAATCTAGTTCTATAATTGTTTAAAGGCATTTTTGAATTAAAATATCTTTTGGTATATGCAAAGGAGGTATTATTAATTTATTATGTATGTTAGAAAAATCCGGGTGTGTTCCTTAGAGCCAAACATGTCTGACTCCACATTTCATTCCTGTATGCAACTTACTTCTAATGGCCTAGATATTATGCACCTCAATTCAATATTCGAAGTCAGAGACCAAAAGCTGATATTCTTGAACTCTAGGCACAACCTTATGATATTCTAGTCTTCACTCAAACGTGGCTTAATGCAACCGTGTGTGTGTATTTGAGATTTATTTACAGGTCGTCCAGTGTCTTCGCGACTACAGATGTATCGACCTGCCCCTGTGACCCTTCAGGGGAGAAATTTAGGTCAGATTATACATTTGAGCATGATGGCCAATGAGACCTTAATGTGCCTAGATGCTTTTTTTTTATGGATAATGTTGATGTTGTTGTGTGTGGTTGTTGTGTATTTGTCTGGAGCGGTTTTGCAGTATTCCTATTATCCCTAGATTAGCATTATCCTTATTGGCATTAATGTTTATTCCTTATAGTTGTGTGGTTTTTGTGCTCTCCGCCCCAAGAGAGGTGTTAGTGGGGGTTCGAGCGGGATACAGAAGGCGCCCCGATTCCAGAGGCGCCCCTGGTTCTTTTTAGTGCCCGGTGTACAGCACCGATACACTGCACCCCCATTTAACGTCCCTCGCGGAGGACTGCAATGCAACCATGTCTAATGACAATTTCAATCTAATGACAACTTTTATCTTGCGTTTTTTTTGTGACAGACGAGACAAAGCTGGTGGAGAAATTGCTATATATGTTCGCAACACCATTAAGTCAGTTGAACGGCCAGATCTCTTAGTGGAAGATCTTTACATATTCTGGTCTGGTAACATTACTTATTGCCATGCTCGTACATGTATCATGGTGAATATTACCGATATTCCTTCATGAACGTATACATTCTTCCAGGCAGTAAGAACGTATGACGCAGTGCAGAAACGAAACACATTTATTTTACATTTAATATTTCGTTGACTTGAAAGACACACATAGGCCATGAACGAGATACTTTTCTGGCCATAAGCAACACCTATCTTAAGTTATACCAAGATGAATAATACTCCATGTTACACTTTACTTTTAAGGGAATATGAAGTAATTCAGACAAAAGACGAAATACAAATATTGGAACTTGTACAAACGGACATGCATGAGTTCTGATAGACAACAATGTTTATTCGTGGGCAACATTCACTGAAATATCATTGTTCAGGCATTACAAACTTCAAAAAGGGCAACACACAAATGGGTTTCATGTAATGGCCAGCGCAACTCTTAACCAGCCTGCGCATTAGTGCGGTGTGTTGAGGAGCTACCGCTATTAAGTCACGCACATTTTCGAAGTCTCATTACAGGACTGAATAGCTTCTCAACAAACTNATACCGAAGTACCGATATACCGTAATACCGAAGTACCGATATACCGTAATACCGAAGTACCGATATACCGTAATACCGAAGTACCGAAGTTACCAAATCACATCCGTTCAACGTCGTCGTCGGATATTTCGAGGGGGTGGGAGCGACATACGTCACTTTTAAACAGTTCTTCGTTTTATTTGTAATTTTTATTCAAATATCTTAATACGCGTGCATTCCGTTGCTATCAGTGTGTTATTCAATCAATTAACTGTTCATAATCAAACCCATTCTTTGTGTACAAAATAACAGTTATTTCAAGAAAAACGTAAACGACGTCACTGTAAAAAGTATAAGTTCAGAATGAAGTTCTGATAAAAAGGTACTAATGAAGCTTACCAATTGTCCCATAGTAGCCGGCGGAATTTCCGGTTTCTTTTTTTCGTCCCCTTTGTCACCTTTCTCGTCGTCTTCATCATTCTTTGTTTCTCTGATATGATTGATAAAATCACAATAAAAATCATTCAATAAGGGCATATACATGTGTGTCTGCATACGTTTTATGATATACTAAAACATGCAAACACACAGGGGTGCCATGTTTTGACAAAATTATTTAAAAAAAAAATCAAAATCTTCATCACAAATCATGACAGTAGAAGCACATTTGTGTACACGTATTTTCATTACACAATTACTTTATACGTTTCAGAACAAACTGTTTAAATAGACATGTGCTTAACGCTACATTGTTTATTGCATTTTTTTAAATGAAAGATCGATTTTTATCTAAAAAATATTTAATGAAATTAACAAATATAATTGCAAAGTCTTGTGTGGGATTCTTTGCCACTGGTGTTTATTTTTACGTGAAAGGACAGTACAAAACCGAATTTTCACATATAGCAAATATAAATTCTATAAGTATAACGATATGTAATGATACATAATTATACATGTTTACCTAACTCTATTCTTTTTTAATCGCTGTCTTACATATCAACAATAGCATGTTTGATTTATTTAATGAAATTAACAAATATAATTGCAAAGTCTTGTGTGGGATTCTTTGCCACTGGTGTTTATTTTTACGTGAAAGGACAGTACAAAACCGAATTTTCACATATAGCAAATATAAATTCTATAAGTATTACGATATGTAATGATACATAATTATACATGTTTACCTAACTCTATTCTTTTTTTAATCGCTGTCTTACATATCAACAATAGCATGTTTGATTCAATAAATGCGTGATGTTCTTAAATACATTCCATCGCGGACAAGAATATTTCTCGGCAAAAACACTAAATCACTATAAACAAAAAATTGGATTGAGATCTATTACAATCGATTTCAATAAAATGGTTTCATGACTATGTGTAGATTACGTGCCAATGAAAAACTGGTATATATTCTTTAGTCAGAACGCACCAAAAAGAAATTATATATTTTGCTTATTATTGAGAATTTGTGTTTAAAATGTCAGCCATGATTTATATTCCAGCTTAATATCCATTTGCTCAAATGATTTTCTTTTACACATAAATACCACACAAGTACGCAGCTGAAGTACGTATAAGTGTTAGTCTGATTTACTGACTTACGGGTTTGATTTAGATTTTATACGCATCGGAACCACATATAGCTGTTGATTGACAAATAGACTACGCTTAATCGATTTAATGATTTCGTAAGTATGTACTCGAGGCACTGGCGTTTAGCGATAACATTGACCCAACGACAAACAGGCAAGGGTAACCCTATATATAGCTATTCCGCATTTACATATGAATAAAAAGCTCGGGAAGATAAATAATCTTGTAAAGCGCTTATACATTTCATCATGTAACTTTCATGACCAAGTACATCCGTATATAATCTTTATATACCTCTTATCTACATTCAGTTATCAATATTGTTTTCGCGAAAGGCATTGAGCACCATTCAAATGCAAACTGTTCACTTTTTATAAGAGTTTACCGAGAGTAATATGGTTTTGCTGTTACGGTTTGTCAAATCATTTCAAGTGTAAGCACAGTTAACTTGAGATAACAGTTGTTTAATGAAAGTTGCAACGCTTATTACATACATTGTGAACTTCTATTGAGTACAAATTAATAACAAGGTTATGTGCATCATACACATGCTCACAACATATTCTTGTTTACCATTTCGTCAGATGAAAAACATATAACAAAACAACAAATTCTGCTATACGATGTACATTGGTCATTTAATGTTCACAAGACACCATATAACCCGCGTCAAACGAAAATGGGTCGTATGCCAGCACTATCGCACAGTCTGGTCAGAAGCTACCGTGTCAGCTAAAAAGTCCCGCAAGGTTTCGTGGTCTCATAAGCGGACAGCGTAGCTCTTGACCAGATCCTGCAACTGCGGCGTATTCGTCATTAACAACGACAGCAATTCGAGTATGACATAGAATAAAATAACTGTTCTTTATCGAATGTTGAATAATAATATGGTGATTGTGAATAGGAAGAAGAAGATTTAAAGAAAATAATAATAAGAAGAAGAAGAAGAAGAAGAAGANGTCCGTCATGTCTCCGAAGAAAAGGAACAGCACCGGCCAGCCGGCACCGTGAGCGATGGCCGCCAGAGTTCCGGCAATCATGAATAACACGTCCAGGCAGTCAGCCGTGCGGAACTGGATATAATTTGAAAGAGAGATCAATTGTGATCGGAGAACCTCGAGTGCTGGAAACTATTTTTACGGAAGTCCCGAATTACCGTAATACCGAAGTACCGATATACCGTAATACCGATATACCGTAATACCGAAGTACCGATATACCGTAATACCGAAGTACCGATATACCGTAATACCAAAGTACCGATATACCGTAATTCCGAAGTACCGATATACCGTAATACCGAAGTACCGATATACCGTAATACCGAAGTACCGAAGTTACCAAATCACATCCGTTCAACGTCGTCGTCGGATATTTCGAGGGGGTGGGAGCGACATACGTCACTTTTAAACAGTTCTTCGTTTTATTTGTAATTTTTATTCAAATATCTTAATACGCGTGCATTCCGTTGCTATCAGTGTGTTATTCAATCAATTAACTGTTCATAATCAAACCCATTCTTTGTGTACAAAATAACAGTTATTTCAAGAAAAACGTAAACGACGTCACTGTAAAAAGTATAAGTTCAGAATGAAGTTCTGATAAAAAGGTACTAATGAAGCTTACCAATTGTCCCATAGTAGCCGGCGGAATTTCCGGTTTCTTTTTTTCGTCCCCTTTGTCACCTTTCTCGTCGTCTTCATCATTCTTTGTTTCTCTGATATGATTGATAAAATCACAATAAAAATCATTCAATAAGGGCATATACATGTGTGTCTGCATACGTTTTATGATATACTAAAACATGCAAACACACAGGGGTGCCATGTTTTGACAAAATTATTTAAAAAAAAAATCAAAATCTTCATCACAAATCATGACAGTAGAAGCACATTTGTGTACACGTATTTTCATTACACAATTACTTTATACGTTTCAAAACAAACTGTTTAAATAGACATGTGCCTAACGCTACATTGTTTTTTGCATTTTTTTAAATGAAAGATCGATTTTTATTTAAATTTTTTTTAATGAAGTTAACAAATATAATTGCAAAGTCTTGTGTGGGATTCTTTGCAACTGGTGTTTATTTTAACGTGAAAGGACAGTACAAAACCGAATTTTCACATATAGCAAATATAAATTCNGAATGCGAGCTTGTAAATTATTCTTATGTTCGGATTTGTATATATTCCATTTACAATGTTAATGATGATTTCAAACGTGGGTGATGTGGGTTCTGTTATTGAATAGCTGGATGGGCAATCCATTTCATGACCACTTTGTAAGACTCGAAGTAATCGACTGGAAATTACCAAAATATTTATTTATCAAGTATGCTGCGAACGGAGAATACAACATTAACATTTATAAAATTTCTACTGCTTCTCTGTGCGATATGTAATGCAATATGTAAGTTAATACAATATTGAAGATAATAATATTATTTCTTTTGTTTTACTTCAAAAACATGTTTACAACTTACTTTCCATCTGCTATATCCGTTTTGTGAAATCCATTTTTCCCAGAGTGTTTCCTGTCACTTTCAGACATTGTTTAAGCCTTGCGAATAAAACTTCCTTGGCTTACCACAATGTATATAGCCTAGCTATAATTCAAGTTTTGTACTTATATGTGGCCGTCAGTTATAAGCTTTAAGAAGATACAGTCGGTATTTGGGTTAATACTTTGACCATTACACTAGTGTGCATTTAAAACTGTGCACTATACACCGGGTAAGGTAGGCTGTACAATTTCTCACTTTCTGACCATAAGTTCAACATTAGACAGTAAATACTGTTTAATAAACTTATCAGCAAAAGTTGGTCAGTTTACAATCCGATGCAGAAAAGGTGTACTGGTAACGTTCTTTCAAACGGACGCTTATATAGTCGCAGGGTTCCGTTCAAGTCTGCTATTGATGTAATGGAATGTTATCACTGTCTGTAAATGAGTACGATGACACAAATGTTTCAACTGCCAACGAATGTTTGCTGGCAGGAAAAATAAGCATTTAAGCATGGCTTATAATATTGAAATTTGGTTTGCATAAAATTTAAAGGCAATACTTCTAATTCATCCAATCACACGCCATGTAAGGCCATTGGTCAAATGAGAAAATGACGGGTAATAATTTCAATTAAGAAAATGCGAACATTCAAAGGGACATTGTCCAGTTTTATTGAAGCGTCAAAGTGTATTCATTTAACACGTAAAACTAACAAAAGAAAGATGCGTTTTACTTTCTTTAACTACGAAAATGCGTGAAAGGCAAATTCCTGCAAATAACTTTAACCCATTTATGCCTAGCGTCTAGAAAAAAGGCCTTGACAAACAGCGTAGACCCAGATCAGGATCTGCGCTGTTTGCTTAACGGAATTTCTGTAAGAAATATTCTTAATATAGAAATCAATAAACTAGACATCCCTAATTTTGGAAATAAATTGATCCAATTTAGAAGGATGGGAGAGTCCACTAGGCATAAATGGGTTACAGCTGCGCTACTCATGGAATGCATATAGAAAATATTCGTTTGTTTTCGGAGTAAAACCGTGAATTATTTTTCTCAGTAAATTAAATTTTTCACGAGCTCTCGCGCGAGATAAAATGTGTCGATTTTCTCACTTATACTACACGGCATTCTCATGATAGCAAACAGATTTTCTTTTCATGTAATTCATCTACCAATTTTTGTCATATGAGTTACTTTTAATATGCTTAATAACCGTACATTTTTTTCATTGATGCGTAGTGATTGTGACAAAAATCAACATTCCAGCGCCATTTTGGATTGAAAAAAAAATGCATCGTGGATTTCAAACCTAATTTGTGGAGGGCTGCTACAGACCCTATGACTGCCACAGACCATGACAAGGGCCGTCATGTGTTTGAGCCGACTTGATTCGAGCAGACACAATGCAGAAGTTAACTTAGTAATGTTTAAGTAGACAAAGTGTTTAAAATAGAATCCTCAAAGAGGAAAGGTCACACCATGGAAACCCAGACAAGATGGATACATCGGAAAATGCTCCGTAAAATGCACAAATGTAGAAGCTGAACGTTACGTTACGTTAACCAAATTACTCATATTTATTAATAAGCCTTTGTGAACACTATCGGCAGTATTCCATTTATTTCTATTTGCCTTTACTTCCCTATGATAAATGTCACGTGGCATTCAAATCAAATTAAAGTTTTCAAAAAGTAGCCCCTAGTCAGGCTATTGAGAAGTGATATAAGGAATTGTTTCTCTGATCATGTTCAGTATTTCATCACTTATCATTGCATAAAACACCATAACATTTTCTTTAATTGTTAACATTTAAATTAAGTTACGAATACGATATACACATGCCCATCGTGTTCAACATTCACCGTTACTTCAACATATAAGCTGAGATTCGAATATCATATTCCACGGTTACATGTAAATCTCTTAGTTTTTATATATCACTTATTTATTGAACATGTTAACTGATAAATATCACTTTAATTATATGCTTTTTAGTGAACAATATAATTGAATTGGTGGAATAAAATCTGATAGATCTTTTTAAGTGAAAACATTTGTATGAAAACTTCACCGTCACGCTTACGTTTACAGAACACAGGAGCGGACAAATGTAAACAAACGTTATCAGCAGGTCAGGTTATAATAAAGGTCGGTTTAATAAAGTACAGGTGAGCCCATATCTTTAAGGGTTTCATCACATCCGAGCAATGTCCGATAAATTGTTTAACGAGTTACGGCAGACAGAAATGAAATGAAGTTAAAATATAATTCGGATTTTAACAAATGACTGTGTAGATGCGACAGTTGCAACAGACCGGACCTATTTTCGAACTCACCTAGATATTATTGAAAAAATGTTCTTAGCAAGTTTCATCGGGATTGGACAAAAAACGTGACTTGTAGAGTTTTATTTCTTTCACTAAAGCCATATAAGATGACTGTCCCGCCCCTTGGCGGAGATGTTTTTAACGGACCGGAACCATTTTCGAACAAGGCCGAGATACCAATATAACATATTTTATGACCAAATTTTATAAAGATTGTGCAAAAATGTGACTTCAATAGCGTTTATATGTTTCACTTAAGCCATATATGGAAAAACAAAATTTCCCAAAATTGGGACGTCTTGAGTGTTAACAAGTTTTTTTTCTTTATTTTGACCATGTGATATAGATTTTGATCTCACTCGACACAGTTTCCACCTCGACCGAGATATCATTCGGACAATTGATCTGACCTCTGGAGTGTCACCAAGACAATTGGTGAAGACGAATGACGCACGACCGACCATGAGAACAAATGTTCTGACCACGTTTTATGAAGATTGGACAAAAAAATATGACTTCTAGAGTGTCACCAAGTCTTTTTCTTTAATTTGATCAACGGACGTAGTTTTTGACCTCACGTGACCCAGTTTCGAACTCGCCGAGTTATTATTGGGATAAATGTTCTAGTCAAGTTTCATTCAGATTGGACACTAACTTTGTCCTCTAGAGTGGTACATGACAAGCAATGACAAAAGCTCACCATGAGCAAGTTGTGCTCAGGTGAGCTTAAACACACGCATAATACAATTATTTAAATCATAACTAAATTCATCTGACAAGCTAAAGGCAATGTCCATTAATTTGGTCGGGTTATTGAATAAGTAACATTAAACAAATATATGTGTTAAATACTTTATCTAACAAGAAATGTATCCATCATTAATCTGGTGATTCAGTGACATGCGCAATGCAAGTGTTTGAAACGTGTGTCCTTAGTGAATCATTGACATATAAGACCACAAACGAATCTAATTGTTCTCCAATTCTATCTATAGAAATGACAATACCGCTGTGACTCATTAAAAAATGTTTCTCAAGCAGCCCAAAACGTTTCAATTGCCCTCAGCGAACATGACATATAACCACAAAAACCTTAACTAAAGTTTAGGATTGAGCCTCGCTCTGTGAAAAAGGGGGTTTAATGCATGTGCGTATAGTGTCGTCCCAGATTAGCCTGTGCAGTCCGCACAGGCTAATCAGGATTGACACTTTCCGCCTAAACTGATATGAGTTTTCTTCAAGAAAAGTCTTCCTTTCAACGACAAAAATAAATAAAAGTGGAAAGTGTTTCCCTGATTAGCATGTGCGGATTGCAAAAAGTTGTAATTATCAGTATGTGCGTGCCTCCACAAAGTGGAAGGTATAAAACAGTGCAATTGTGTGTCAGGTCGTCGAAATTGTGGCCTGGGTTTCTTGAAAAGAAAAAAAACTTTGACAGAAATCAAATCTGAAGCGGGCCATAAAAAACGGTGCGGCGTAGCCTAAGAAACATGCGTCATGAGTGTTAGCCCTACCAAACCTGATAGCAAGACAGTTGCACATCACTATTTTTGGCAAGGCATTATATTTCAAAATATTGCGTAAGTTGAACTATAGGATTAAGATACAGCCATATAAGTGCTCTCTTAAATTACATGGTTAAAACCTGGGATGGGTGGTCGTGACACGATCTGCAACACTGACTCTCCTTAATAACTTGACAAGAATATAAGTTGAAAATAAAACTGATTAGATTATTTCACACAGACTTAAGTACAAATAAACTAATTGTCGGCCTGCGCAACATTTTCCGGTCGCATCAATTATAAAATTCAACGTACATTAACTAGTTTCGTGTGAGTTTTCAAAAAACCGCCGTGTGGAAATGTTGGGGATGTTGAATCGTTAATACATACATACCATTCTATTAAACGGTTCTATATTATTGTGTGTGTCTTTTACGGTCAGAGAGGAACGATTACTAGCACGTCACATATTCAGCTTTGGCAACTAGGAAGAACTCGTATCTAGCAAACGCAATATCCCCACCGACCCGTATTTAAACATCTCGTTCCCGTGATGTGTAGTGAAACGTTTTTAACAAAATATTGAACAAAATACGATCGTGGTAACAGTCGGTGGTCAGGATCATTGCAAAACATTATTTTAACACTGTTCCATGTGCAATCTAATTAAAATAATTTAAAAAAATTGACCATAGTCTTTTCTAACAATATGACTCTACGAACGAGGCAGTCAAAAAGACACCTATATATCACGACGTGTTTCTTTTGACCTTTAATTGATGACCTTGACCTTACGTCAGTGTGATTGACTCAGAATTTTGTTTGGGTTGTATTAACATTTCATGAAAACCCTTCGATGATTATATGATGTATGAAGTATGTACACAATAACACGAAAACACGACCTTGACCTTGAGTCAACATGATTGACTCATTAAGTATGCACATCGTATCAATGACTTTTACATTTGATGCAGGTTTCATGAAAACCCTTCCAAGGTATATGAGATATGGAGCGGACACGACAATGGAGGCTTAAACCTTTGACCTTGAAGTACTTCCTTGACCCGGCATGGTTGACTCATGCCGTCTGCACATCGTATCGATGTCCTTTACATTTAAGGCAAGTTTCATGAAAATCCGCCCAAGGGTATATGAGATATGGAGTGGACACGAGATTTTGAGCGACATACTGACGGACCGACGGATGTACGGACGAAGGGCATTTTTATTATTCTCCACCCCATCTCCCTCGGCGGGGGATTAATAAATCCGTCCATTTTTTTTCTTTTTTTTTTGGAGGGGGGGGGGGACCAGAAATATGCCAATAAAGAGCAGAAAATAAAGTTATTTTAATACAGTTGTAATGCATAA